>CM075813.1:7069371-7599371 GCA_037975025.1 Excoecaria agallocha | reverse complement strand
TGACAAAAGGTGTGAGTCATGCATGCATTTAGTACTGACGTGACATGCCAAAGTTCTTTTCAGTATAGCTCTTCACTAGAAATTGGTCAAAGTTATTTTTATGCATAAAAGTGCTAAGCTCAGTATTTTTTTTGAAATAAAAAATTATTTTGTTACTTTCATATAGTTTAGTAAAAGTTCAGTGACTAAAGATAAACTTAACCCTAAAAACATGCATGTCTTGGTCTTTTATACCATAAACAATTTTTATCCTCTTCTAAAATTTAGGATATTGTGTTGCTATTTTCAATTTTGTAAGCTTGCTAGATAAACATTTCCTACTTTATATCCTATCAGGCAATTATTATCACATTTTATGTCTTCTACTTTGCAATCCCTTACTTCAAACATTACTCTTCTTATATATATATATATTTTTTTCACAAAGTTGGCTTATACTTAAAAAAATGTACCTTCAACCTTTTACATTTGAGATGTCTTTTATACAAGGGTTGGTTCCAATAGTTCCAACTCTAATGATTTTTCTCTAACTTTTGGCACCAAAACTGACAATACCTTTATATTTCATAGAGAGTTCAACAAACTACTTTTGTTCCCATATCCTTTGTTTAGAGCAACCACTATCAAGATACCATTTTTCATTCTTATTGTTTTTAAGACAAACGTATAAGAGAATTATTTCTTTTTAGGTACCCAATTTGATTTGGATCCTTGAGGGTTAGTCTTAGCACTATATGTTTCTTTTACAACTTATTGGTTCTTTGCATTTTTTTTTCTTTTTATGATAGCAACTTTTAGCAATATAACCGTTTTTACCATGTAAAAAGAGAAAAAACTTAGGATGTTGTTGCATAAGGACGTTATTGCTTAACATATTCACCTTGCTTGGTGCCATGAATTTTATTTTGCATTTCAGAGATTCGAGCATCGTTTCCTATGCTTGAATAGGTGATTTTGGTTGCATTCTATATTTTTTTATGCAATATCAAGTAATAAATATTGTCTAGAAATCTAAGGCTGTATAGAGTAGATAAGCCACGTCATAACTAGTGAATTTTCTAAATCCCATTAGTTATATATGGAATCAAAAGTAGCTAGTTTTTTTTTTATCTCCATTAATGTAACCTTGCACACTTCTGGCTTTAGTAAACAACAAATAGGCTTTAAACCATGCTAGATATGTACCACTACCATTAAGTTATATAGAACTAATTTGCAAATTGGGCTCTCCCTAATGGTATTATTTTTTCTACTACCTTAGTGTCTTCTATAGTAGCAAAAGAAAGTGCTAGGACAATAAAGTTGAAGAAAAATAGAACCTGGAAAGGAAACCCAAAATAAAGATGATAGATTAAGTCCAAAAAATCGCCAAACAAGGTCATAAAATGCTTGTAAGAAGATTTGGAAAAGAATCGAATTGGATAGTGGATGGTAAGACTTATACACACATCCATCATCAGTGTATGAATAGTATTACATAGTATGAATAGTACTACATAGTCTTTAACCTGTGAGTGTGCTTCACTTACGGCTTTTCTGGTGATCGAATTTGATGAATTGGATAATCCAAAGGCGGTACACCCTTTGGTAATGATGGTGTAAGTCACCTCCTACTCAAAATAATAAAGCCCAAATTTTGGTGTTTTAGGGTTCTCAAACAACACCAAAAAAAGTTAGGGATTTTATGATGTAACAAGAAAGAAAACTCAACTTTTTGATACTTTTCTAACAATATGTATTTTACTTATTGCTTAGAAGGAGAAAACTTAACTTCTATAAAGAGCAAAGCTTTAATATGATAAGGATTTTTAAGAATAAAAATTTTATTAATTATCTCATCTTAAAAAATTTTAAAAAGTACAAGCCATTTATAAAGAAAATAAAAAGAATCCTGATCCGATTTTAATAAGGAAAGATAAAAGCTAACTAGAAAATAAAGTGTAACTAGGAATATAAAATAAAATCCCAATCTAACTAAAAAATAAAAAATTTTAAAAAAGAAAATAGAACATTATAATCTTAACTATGAAATCCAATAATAAGTCTTAAACCAATTTTGTTATTTTACAAATTCTTTCATGATATTTTATGAAAACAACTAAGTTTGAAAATGTGATAGAGCACAAAAATTATATCACTAGAACATAACAATAGATATAAATAAATAGAGCTTAGAAATAAAGAAATAAGAGAAATACATTAGATTTGACACACTAATTTATAGTGGTTCAGCTCTATGCCTATATATTCTCCTTAAGAGGTTTACTTTTTTTGGCAACTCTATTTCAGGGGCAAGATTCAAGCCATTTACATTAGTAGAACTACCCAAGTATATTTTTTAAGTAAAAACTTGCAAATTTTAGCTCTTTTTCTCAAGTAAAGAAACTAAACACTTGTGAGTTATTTTCATAAGTCCTCATAACTTAATCCTCACAATTCTGACAAGGATAATAAGCTCCATTACGTGATTACACATAAATCTATTACCAACTTGAGGGAATGTGGTCGTGTATACACAAATGAGATGAAAACTTACTACCAAATAATATTCAAAATAAAATGTGTTTACAAACTCTTCTATTCTACACCTAATGTCGAAATCATTTTATAGCCTTAAAAATTTGTCCGATAAGTGAATGATTTTAAAAAAATGTTTCCATCTTAAGCATGATTAAAAATTTTATAGCCTTTTAAAACTATGTGGATTTTAATCAAACAAGTTAAGTGGGAAAAACTTTATTTTAAAACCTTCCTTATTTGAAAAATCTTTTCTTTAAGAAAATAAACCAATCTTGTTTTTATGAAGTAAAATCATGTTTAAATATGGTACGTACATGAATCAATGATGATGTGTGTCGACATATAGAATTGAGATGAGTCAATTATTTCTTATTAACGCTAGTTTGTCGGCATGCAGAATCAAGAAAGACTATTATTTGGTTGGTTGATGCTATTTGTCGGTATGTCTAACCTACTTGAGTCAATATCTAAGTCATAAAAATTTTAGCAAATACGCATTTGTGAGGAGTCACTGATAGTTTGCTTTATAGCTTGCTTCCTATCTGTAGATCCACTTTGGACACATTATAGCATAATTATTCCCCTCATCATTAGAAGTTAAACGAACCTTATGGACTATTCCTCTTTTAGTGTGCTTCAGTTTTATACTAATGATCTTATTTTTCAATGTGCTTCACTCTATCTTCAACTATATGGATTAATATCTAGTGGAATGCTCTACTTTGTCTTTAGTCATATAGATCAATAACTAGTGGAATGGTTCACTTTATCTTTAGCCAAGTGGATCACCCTCTAGTGGAATTATTGTTATAGTAAACCTTCTCATTTCCCATTAGTTTAATAATTTCCTTGTCCAAAAGAGATGGGAAGGAATGTGACCTCCCTTTAAATTCTTTTAGAGCTAAAAAATATTAGCACTTCTCTTTGTTGTGCATCTCTTTTGATTTTAACTTGTTCAAATAACTTTTTATTGTATCATAGATGTCTTAAAGTAGTAACAAAGTAAGAAAAATTATCACAGAATCCTAGCCATTCTCCATTCATAAATATTTCATCCTTTTGATCCAGTTCAGTATGGGTATCACTAACAAGTTTTTCTATTCCATAATTAGACAATATGTCTACTATAGGTTATGAAACTTCCCACTGACTGTGTCTCAAATACAAGAAAAACCATTATCATCAAGGTTGTCTATGAGATGTGCAGAGTATGTGCCTCTTATAAGGGCCTTAGTACTGTGATAAAGGTTTAACATTAGTGCATTTCTTATTCAATTGATGGGTGAATGGTTGAGTTTGAAAATTTCATTATTATTTTTTGTCATCTATGGTCAATCATGGTCAATTCATTTTTTTTTTGTCATTCATCTTGTCATTTTGGTTCTTTATTCATTTACATTGTTATTTTTTTCATTTTTTGTTACCTTTTATTATTTTCCTTAGCCTTGAATTAAATAACATGAAATGGAAGAATAATTAAAAGCAAAACTAAAATATAAATGTAAATACAAAACAACAATTTTGTTATATACATCAAAGCCAAAAAAGTTTGCCAACACCCTAAACAATATGTAAAACTACTATGATGGGCCTGGTCCCATACAATATGCCGAACCAGATGGTGGTCGAAAGACTAATAGCCTAAGAGGTCTGTGTGGTGCTACAAACTATTATAATGGAGCTTCTAGCTACTCATATAGTGGTTGAAACTGGAACTCAAACCCCAATAATGTAACAACTAATGGCTGCAGATTCTGTACGACCACCTCAATTAGATGATCAGTGCTCTTTCCCAAACTTGAAACTGATAGTAAATGTTGCTCTAAATACCTCTTGAGATAGTCTCTCAGGTTCCTGATATAAGCCCTCAACCACTTATTAGTCTAAATCACAACCTCTTTAGCCCTAGAGAGCTATCCCTTTATCTAGCCTATTTGCTCCGAACCTAAGTGATAGAGTCATTCATAACCTGTAGAGCATCATCGAACTTTTTCCCCATTGCTGTTAAGTCTACTCATGTATCTTATATACGGTAGTCTGATGTTGAGTCTCCATGGACTTTAAAAGGGCTATAATGGATTGTAAGGTCTACTCATGCCTCTAAATAACTTGGTGGATAGTCTGGATAGATGCCTCTAAGGCTGCTAACCTTCTAAAAATGTCATCTAATGGTGGTACTATAGGAGGTGGTGTAGGCTAAAATGGTGGTGAAGCCTTGGTAGAAGATGCACCTAGATCCCTATAGGGTGAATATATTCGAGATGCTTGAGAGGGAAAAGGTTGGGGATATACTAGAGATTGTGCCTATAGAAGTACTGGTGGAGGAGGTGAACCATTGAGTAGATTGTCCAAATCCACTGACATGTCCATTTAAAGGTCCATATCTATATATGCCCTCTATGGCTCGTGCGCTTGTCCTGTAGAAGCTGATGTGCCTGATACGCTTGAACTTGAGGCTTTTGCTTCTAACCCTCACCCTCTGGCTATTTTGGCATAATAAGTGGTAACTTACAAAGTGTCCTAGTTTCTAAAATAATCAATAATCTATACTGCCCTACTCATCCATGTACCAACTCAATTATCCTTATAATATAGGTGGCAGATAAGTCTATAAAGATCTCCTCTTTGAGTGGTTGCCTAAATGTCCTCTCATCTACCCTTAGGTGTAGCAACAAATAGATCACCACTCTTCTACACATATCTGCTCGTAGGCTGCATGGCTAACCTAATTAGAGTGGATATGATCATATAACCAATTTTTACTCTCCTGGGATTGTGCATGGCCTATAAGAAAAAATATCGACCATATTGATTGACCTAGGACTACTGATGCGATTGAGATAGGATGTGGAAAGAACTCTCTGTATATATCTATACGCTTGAGCGACTAACATTGTGCTTTTAGTTGTATCCAGATGGCATACAGCGCTAGGTAGTGTGATCTGTGCCCAATGTTATCTCTCAACTCCCCTTTCTCGTTCTAAGACATCTCCTCTAATTGATAAGCCCATAACTTAGGTGAATCATCAACTGCTTAAGATGTATCTGATATCTCTAACCGTAAAGTTGATGACACCTTTTTTTGTATTTTGTCGTTAGAAGCCTCTGTAATGTAGGGTCTCTAAGAACTTTTTGGTCTACTTTGGGTAGGTAGAGAATGAAAGAGTGAAGAATGCAATCCATCCAATGGCTATTAATAACCTATCTACCTCTTTTAGCATGCTTATGATCTCTTAGAACTGGCAAGATATGAACCTGCAGGCTCGATACTAGATCCCAGCTAAGGCCTGATAACTCTCTCCCTCCTCTATCATTATCTAGATTAGAGTCGGTGGATCAAACATGGCATATGACTCATGACTTAGGGCCATCTATAAAAAAATCAAAAGTTAGTTTCATTGAAGTAACCTAAACTTGTTGAATTTTTGTTAAACTTTTGATAGCATGCCTACTTATATTAGACCTAGCCGACCTTTATTGAGAGATTCAGAAAGCACCACAAGATATGTCACAAAATCCTAAGCCTATCAATGGGTATCTATTAAGCATACATGACAATAGAGAATGAAAAATTGTAAATTATTTACAAAAAAATTAGCAATTTTTTGGCTAGAAATTTGCCTGCCCATACATAGAAACATAGTCTAAGACTAACAATGCAAGCTAGAAGGCCATCGAAAAGCTCATTTTAAAATTCTACCTTATCTAAGGCAATAATCTAAACTCCTTTATTTTTGTTCTTTATTCTTGCAATTAGTGCTTTTATAACTAAGTAAAAAATGACAAGCGAAATACATTCCCTGAGGAATTAATGATCTAAGCTTACTTAACTCATATACACAAGGCAATAAGAGATAAAATGAAGTAACTTAGCCAATTTAACTTATCTGCAATATGGCACCGCAACTAAATCTAAAATTTCTATAATTCAAACATCAAGTCATAGTTGTTTCTTGTTTTCTTTTTTTTTTCTTTTCATTATTATTGCAACTAATGAAACAAAATATCTCTTTAATCAAATTACCAGTTAACATGTTATACAAATAGCAGGCTAAGCACAAACAAAAAATACAACTAACAAACATAAATGAAAAGGCTCTTCCAATGATTCTATGGGCATTTGAGTAACAAAATAGTAGGAAATCACAATAAATAAATAAGGAAAGAAGAGATTAAATTAGAAAAACTTACTTGAAATGGTTCAGCATGGGTATTCTAAATACACAATAAAAATTGAAATAGATGACACTTTGAAATGTGAATTGACCTTGAAAGAATTTTTGCTCATATAGTTCGTGAAATGGTTAAGAAATGGGGGAGAAATATAAAACAGCTAAAGAGAAACCTTGGAAATCACATTACTGGTGATTCCAAGGGGAAAGAAAGAAGAAAAAAAAAGATAAAAGGCAAGAAATTTTAATTTTGACATCACAGATGGACAATACGTCTATCAACAGCGACAAACGGGTGCCACTTACTTCCCGTTGGTCGCTCCTTTTGAAATTTGAAATTATTTTTATTTCATTTTTTATTTTTTTCTCTTATTTATTATTTTGCATTATTTTACATCATTAAAACACTTTACAACATTTGTTATTTATTTAATCATATATATATACATATATTTGTGTGTACATATATTATTATTATTATTATTATTATTATTTAGCTAAATACTCCCTAAATTTCATGCTCCCTGAATTTTAGAAATCTTAGGGAATTCCAGTAATTCTAGCATATCATTACATCACCTGCATAAAATAATCAATAATCTATAATGCCCTGGTCTCTAAAATAATCAATAATCTATACTGCCCTGGTCTCTAAAATAATCAATAATTTATACTGCCCTACCTGTCCATGTACCAGATTAATTATCCTTATAATACAGGTGGTAGATATGTCTATAAAGATCTCCTCTTTGAGTGGTGACCTAAATGTCCTCTCATCTACCCTCAAGTGTAGCAACAGATAGGTCATAACTCCCTTACACATATCTGCATCGTAGGCTGCATGGCTAAACTAATTAGAGATGATATGATCAAATAACCAATTTTTACTCTCTTGAAATCGTGCATAGCCTAAAAGAAAAAAATATCAACCGCATTGATTGACCCGAGACTACCAATGCGATCGAGAAAGGATGTGGCAAACACTCTTTGTATATATCTATAGGCTTGAGTGGCTAGCATTGTGCTCTTGGCTATATCTAGATCGCATACATTGCTAAGTAGTGCGATTTGTGCCCTGTGTTGTCTCTTGACTCCCCTTTCTCGTACTAAGACATCCCTTCTAATTGATAAGCCTAGAGCTTAGGTGAATTATCAACTGCTAATGATGTATCTGATATCTCTAACCCTAAACTTGATGACATCCTCTTTTGTATTTGGTCATTAGAAGCTTCTATAATGTAAGGTCTCTAGGAACTCTTTGGTCTCCTCTGGGTAGGTAGAGAATGAAGGAGTGGAGATTGCAATCCATCCTATGGCGATTAATAACCTATCTACCTCTTCTAGCATGCCCATGATCTCCAAGAACTGGCAAGATATGAACCTGCAGGCTTAGTACTAGATCCCAGCTAAGGTCTGATACCTCTTTCCCTCCTCAATCGTCTCTAGAATGGAGTTGGTGGATCAAGTATGGCATATGACTCAAGACTTGGGGCCATCTATAAAAAAATCAAAAGTTAGTTTCATTGAAGTAACCTAAACTTGTTGAATTTTTGTTAAAATTTCAATAGCATGTCTGCTTATATTAGAGCTAGCTGACCTATATTGAAAGATGCAGTAAGCACCACCAGACATGTCACAAAATCTTAAGCCTATCAATGGGTATCTAGTAAGCATGCATGACAATAGAGAATGAAAAATTATAAATTATTTACAAAAAAATTTAGCAAATTTTTGGCTAGAAATATGCCTACCCCTACATAAAAACATAGTTTAAAACTAACAATGTAGGCTAGAAGGCCACCGGGCAGCTCATTTTAAAATTCTACCTTATCTAAGGCAATAATCTAAAATCCTTTATTTTTATTCTTTATTCTTGTAATTGGGTGATTTTATAACTAAGTAAAAAAAATCAAGCGAAATACATTCCCTAAGGAATTATCGATCTAAGCTTACTTAACTAATTTACACAAGGCAATAAGAGATAAAATAAATTAACTTAGCCAATTTAACTTATCTGCAATATGGCACTGCAACTAAATCTAAAATTTCTATATTTTAAACAATCAAGTCACAGTTGTTTCTCTTTTTCTTTTTTTTTTCTTTTCATTATTGTTGCAACTAATGAAACAAAATGTCTCTTTAATCAAATTACCAGTTAACATGTTATACAAATTGCAGGCTTAGCACAAATGGAAAAAAACCAACTAACAAAAAGGCACTTTCAATGATTCTATGGGCATTTGAGTAATAGAATAGTAGGAAATCACAACAATAAGGAAGGAAGATATCAAATTAGAAAATATTTCTTGAAATGATTAGAAATGGGTATTCTAAATACACAATAAAAACTAAAAGAAATGACACTTTGAAATGTGCATTGACCTTGGGAGAATTTTTGCATAGATAGTTCACGAAATGGTTAAGAAACGGGGAGAAATACAAAATAGCAGAAGAGAAAACCTTAGAAATCACGTTAATGGTGGTTCCATAGGGAAAGGAAGAAAAGAAAAAAGAAAAAAGGCAAGAAATTTGAATTTTGAAATGATAGATGGGCAGGGCGTCTATCAACAACGATCGACGGGTGCCACTTACTTCCCATTGGTCGCTTCTTTTGAAATTTGAAATTATTTTTATTTTATTTTTTATTTTTTTTCTTTTATTTATTATTTTACATTATTTTACATCATTAAAACATTTTGTAACATTTGTTATTTATTTAATCATATATATATATGTGTGTGTACATATATTATTATTATTATTATTATTATTATTTAGCTAAATACTCCTTGAATTTCTTGTTCCCTAAATTTTTGAAATCTTAGGGAATTCCAACAATTATAGCATATCATGACATCACCTGTATAAATAAAGACAAAATGGATAAAAAAATGTAAGTGTAATGCATAAGCCATGTAGAATGCGAAAAGACCTATTTAAGTGATCTAGAGGGTTACAAAAGGCCATGTCATGAGTCGCTACTTATCGAAGGTCTTCTGTTAAGGCATACAGTAAATAGCTTATCTTTTTTCTTTGATTCTATGCCTTGAATCTCCACCTACCCAGTCAACCTTCTCTTTTAGGTATACCTCTTCCCTTTTCTCTTTATTTTTTTCTTATTCCTCTCTTATTTTTTCTTCTTATTTTTTCTATTTTCTTTAGTTTTCTTTTTGTTTATTTATTTTTCTATTTTTCATTTATTATTATTCTTTATTTTGAGGATAAAGACCATTCAAATATCTTGTCATGTCAAATAGGCCATAAATAAAAATCATTAACTCTTGGATGATTCAAAAAGCTATAAAAGCCTTATCTTGCCTATCTATTCCTTTTAAAAAGCTTAATACTACTATAATTTTATCCGTCATCTGGTATTGGGATCCTTGATTCTACATTTTTCACATCACCCAATAAGAACTATGCTTATTGGCTGAGGAGTTTGCCAAGATTTTGGGCTCAAAATACTTTATTAATGCTTTATCTTGTGCATCTCATGGTGTGATCAATTACCCGATGGAACATACTTTGGGTATATTTCTCTCCACTGCCAGTAGACTAGTACCTTGGGGAGGTCCTTTCTCATTAGAGATCCTTTTTCACCATACATAATGGATCAGTGTCATCTTGTTATTCAATTTTGTGCAATATCTGACGGTGACTTTTGATTGTTCAATAGGAGGCAATTGTTTATTTTGCATTATAAAGGGGATACACCATAGACGGACCCCATTCCTTTTGTTCTTGGCAGAGACCATCATGGGTTTGGATGCTATATTTATTGACCTCACTGCTTTCCTCATTGGTAGGCCCTTATTACTCCAAGTATGTCATTATTTTAAAGTTCTAGCTTTTTCTTAGTAGAAAGTGCATCTTTATTGATTTTCACATGTTCCTTTGAATTCTTTTTGCCTATGATGAATCCAACTCACCTAATGGCCTTTTTTTAGATTTGGTTGCAAGAGAAGCTGAACCTATTGAAAGAAACTCCTCCTAAGTAATTAACCACTATAACTTGGGTCATTATTCATGTAGGTGGAAGCTATATGACTTCTTCTCTCTTAAGGAGGGAGCTATTTGGTTGACTTTTATAACAGATGATTAGATTACCTTTTGGAGCCCAATAATACCCCTCCGCTATATATATGTGACCAAGGACGGACCTTCTGGGTGTATTCCTTTATGTAGGTTGCATCAAACTACCTTCTGTATTATTGTCCATTATGCTCAATAGTTTGGGGAGTGGTAAGACAATATCAGGTGCCCCTTGCCCTTTCATGGTAATCCCCTTTCCATTGGTTTTCTTAGTCTTTACCATAAGCTTTTGGCATAGCTAACCACGAAGACTACCTTGCCAAAGATTGTACATTGTGAATTCACTATTACCATAGATCTAATTGTGATAATAAGCTCGCATTCTATCCCTATCTAGTAGGTTAAGTTAAAGTAGCCTTTATCATGCCTATTCCACCTTAGGTAACTTAACTTTTAAAACTACCTTCAAATACTAGTGTTCAATCCCTACTGGTAAAAAAAACTTTTGTTCTTTAAATCAGATAGAATGGAGTAACTCTTATTGAAGTTCTAGCTGTAGTTCGATAACCCTATAGTGTAAAAGGTAACTTTATAACCCAATCCTTGTAAGTCCCAACCATCTTAGCTATAATCCTCTTCATGTTTGTATTAGCCACTTCAACTACTCCATTCGCTTGTGGTTGATAAGGCGAACACTTATGATGCTGAATACTATATTTCTTAAGCATATGGTTAGTTTCCCCCTAAAAGTGAGCCATATTATTAGACACTATGTGGTGTGGAAACCTATAGATGCACAACAGATTCTTCTCAATAAACTTAACCTTTTCTCGAGCGCCCAAGCTCTTAAATTATTATGCCTTATCCACTTTGAGAAGTAGTCAATGGCAACCACAATAAACCTCTGTTCGTTCAAAGCTGGAAGATAAATCATAACCATGATGTCTATATCCTATGTAGCTAATGGCCAATGTGATGTAAGGTTACACAACTTATAAATAGGTAGATGCTTAAATCTGCATATTACTGGTATAGCTGGCATCGCTTTACATACCCTGAATAGTATGTGTCTATTGTAAGCTAAAAGAACCCTTGGCACGTAATTATATTCTCAAAAGCCAAATCATTCATCTGAGTGCCACATACACCTACATGTACCTCTAACATGACTTTTTTAACTTCTTTTTCACTCAAGCACCTCAACTGAATACCATCAAGCTGCCTTTTGTAAAGCACCCCCTCTACACTAATGAATTGGGTAAACATCTTAAGGATCATCTTTTATCCTTCTAAGTGGCTTCTTTTAAGAAAATTGAGCTCTCTAAGTAGTTTTGAACATCAAAATACCAAGGCTTCCCATCATCCACCTTAATATCCATTATCTACTTATCTTTGAAATTTGGCTTGTCAAAATTGAAAATCAAAATAGGTTTCATGCTTACTCCCATTAGGTTATCCCACATTGACACCATGGTAACTAAGGCATCAACTAATCGGTTCTCATCCCTAGGCACGTACCCAAAAGTGCAAATCTCAAATTGACTTCTCAAAGCCTTTAGACGCTTGATGTAGTGCAATAAACATTCTTCCCTTACTGACCATTCACCTCTCACTAGATAAACCACTAAAGATGAATTTTTGAATACCTCAGCAGTATTTTTCCCCATAGATAGTAAAGCTTCCAATCCAAAAATGTAGGCTTTGTGCTCAGCTTTATTGTTTATAACCTTGTACCTCAACTTCTTAGCTAAAGATAACTTCTCACCTTCTGGGGTTACCAAAATCACTCCGACTCTAGTGCCTCTATTGTTCATGATCGTACATTTACCAGCCTTATGCTTTTATTACTGTGATATCCTCATCAGGAAACTCATAAAGCACTTTATCCACTTATGGTGGTTAATGGTTAATCGCTAGGAATTTATCTACAGCTCTCCCTTAAATGGTTTTGCTAGTGATATACTCAATGTCAAACTCTTGCAAGAGTATTAACCATTTACCCATCTTGCCTAGCAATGAAGGTGCTTCCTGTACATACAAAAGAGGATTCCATTTAGCCACTACTTTAAAGCCTAGACGAATACCAAACAAATCTTCTTTACCTCTATGTACTTAGCATTATATGGCAAGAAGTTCTTACTAAGGCAGTACACTGCATACTCAATCTTAAAGTAATCATCTTGAGGCAACATAGCTCATACTAAGTTATCTTTTATGGTTAGGTATAAAATCAAAGGCTTTCCTAATTGCAGTGGCCTTAACACAAGTGGATTCAAAAGGTATTACTTGATTATGTTAAATGCCTTTTGATAGTCCTTATTCCATATAATTGGCTAGTCCTTTCTAAGTAACTTAAAAGTTAGCACGTAAATTGAAGTTAATTTGGCTACAAAGCTACTGATGTACTAAAGTTTGCCTAAGAATCCTTTAACCTCCTTCTCCTTTTAAAGTACATGCATTTCCTTAATAGCCTTAACTTTATTGGGATTTATCTCTATCCCCCTCTAACTCATCATATGTCCTAGTAGCTTTCCTGAGGTAACCTCGAATATGCACTTTTTTGGGTTGGGGTGAAGATTATACTTGTCAATTCTTTAGAATAACTTCTCTAATGTCTCAAAGTGGCATTCTTAGGTAGCCGACTTAATCATCATATTACCTACATATACTTCCATCTCCATGTGGATAAAGCCATCTAAAACCCTAGTTACCATCCTCTGATAGGTGGCACTTGCATTTTTAAGTCCAAATGGCATAAGTCAATAGACATATGTATCCCACTTAGTGATGAAGGCTATTTTGATCTTATCCATAATTTTGTTCAAAATCTGATTATACCCAGCATACTCATCTATGAAATTGTACATAATATAAGTAGTTGCACTATCTACTAGGACATTTATGTGAGGTAAGGGAGAGTCATCCTTGGGATAAGCTGTTAAAATCCTTAAAATCCATATAGAACCTAACTCTTTCATCTTTCTTAGCTATAAAGATTACATTAGCTAACCATGCTGAGTACTGAAACTCTACCAAGAACTTGGCTTTTATTTGCTTCCCCACCTCCCCCTTGACCTTTTTAGCCCACTTTAGCCTAAGCCTCCTAAGCTTCTACTTGACTAGTTTATAACCTAAGTAGGAAGGAATGGTAGGCTCAACTATCTCTCAATCGATTCCTGGCATGTCTTCATAGGTGCAGACAAAGACTATTTCATACATTTTTAATATTCTCTTGAGTTTTTCTCTCTCTTCAGGAGTTATATCTTATGCTAATAATATTTCTTTTAGGTTTTCTTTGGTATCAAGATTAAATGAACATGTATTAGTTGAATTAATGTCAAATATGAATGACTCATGATTATGATTATGCATATTAAAATAAGAAGATACATCACACAAGTAAGCAAACTTATTCATATTATTAATATAAATAAAAAAAGATCATTGTTCTCATAAAAAAGTTTAGATACATAAACTATGACTATATAAGCATCATCATCTTCAGTTTCTTTTAGGGCTACAGATGTCTCCCAATCTTCTCTTTTTAGTTCAGACGATGCTTCATCTCCCATCTTTTTTTTTTTGCCTTTGGTATGAACAACAAGTAGGTTCTCTATCTTAATCTATTCTGGTACTTTCCAGTGCCAAGTTGAGTCATGTAATAGGATCTCCTCATCCTAAAAGCCCTCTACGGGCTTTATAACAGCTTGCTTTTAATCAAACACATCATTAAACAGCTTAAAACTAGGCACAATCTTATCTCTAACCAACTGAGGTTCATTCTCTCTATAGTAAAGCAGACTCTCGAGGTTGGCATAAAACTTATTGAAATCTAAGGAACTCCACTTACTGCCTCTTTTCCCTTGCTATTCTTTAAACTAGTATAGTTTAACCCTTTCTTATGCTTCTAACCCATAGTGGTGATTACATCTTGGGGCCCCTATGAGTTATTTCCCAATCTAGCTTTTAAGTAGGAAATGCATTTTCTTTAACATGTTTATCACCTATGGTTTTCAACTAGACTATTTCCATTCTCACCATCATCAATTGTAGACATATGGAATCCACTAAATGGCTACTTTGTAATCTTAAGTATAGATCCTTTATTTTCCCTAGCAGCTTTGATGGTGACCATCTGATCATCATGGGGTATCTTGATCATCTGATGTAGTGCAGAGGGTGCTCCTCCTAACTTGTGAAACTATGGTGTACCTAAGAGCACTGAAAAATTAGTAGGGATAGGTAACACTAGAAACTTAGCCTCAGTCTTAATCTGCTCTGTCTTCACTACAACCTTGAAATTACTTGTAGCCTGTCTCTTTAAATTATCATAAGAAGATATGGTTAGGTTAGATCTATTCAACATGCCCTTATTCAAACTAAAGGTAGGGATAGCTGCTGGTGGACGCACATTAATCGAAGACCCATTATCTACCATCACACAAGTTGTATGCTTGCCATTTACCTGAGCCTTAACATAGAGAGGGCTGTTATGATTCTTACCTTTGGAGAGCAGGCCTGCATTCAAATAAACAACATTCTCCCATGTTCCTCCCTTTTCCAAGTCTAATAGCTAGGATGGTGAAATCATAGTGGCTATAGTGGACTCACATAAGGCCTCAACCAACTTTTGCCTATGTGATGGATATTGCCTCAACAAATCCCATATGAAAATATGAGCATATGTCTTCTTTAACTAAGTAATGATCTGACTCTCCTTAACTTTCTTTTTTGTAGGTACAATGTTAGGAGATGATTGCTTCTCAACTTCAAACACCACCCTTTCACTTTTGATGACTGCCCTTACTCTTCTCTCTCTTCAATTATTCATCACTATCACTTTTTGAACTCCATACATTAATGGGCACTCTTGCCCTTTCTTCCTCACTTTTGTTGGAATGCCAGTAATTAATCATAAATATTGGCTGATTTTCCTCAATTAACTTTGTTACTTTTGGCATGGAATAAGTAATGGCCACATATTCATTCCCATATAGGTCCTTTATCACATAGCACTTTGGCAGGTTAGACCAAATCATAAACAGAAGAGGTGGTATAGCATTGTATCCTCCTTTATTCTTTTTCTCTTTTCTCAGGATATGAAATTTGTTTGCTATCTATCATATCCTGAATCTTATTCATCAGGGTGTAGCAATATTATATGAGATGCCTTATGTGCTGATGGTAGGCACAATATTGATCCTCTTTATGGTGAAGCATCCCCTGACTCTTGGCAGGCCTAGCTAGAAACAACTAAAACTTTCCTTCCTTACTCAACCGACCTAATAGCCAGGATAAAGGTTGGAGTAGTACCTTTGATTGGCCTCTATAGTAGATACTTTAGCCATATTTCCATTCCTATTACCTCCACTACTACTTTCGGCTGCTTTATTATTTCTAATATTCCTCTTTGCACCCTTATTGCTAGCCCTTTTGGCCAAGTACTCACCTTCTGCTTTTACTTTTATGGCTATGTCCTTAAAAGACTCCCAATCCTTCAACCTCTTTATCTTTAAGCAATCGCTTAGGTAAGGACTTGCATTTCTAATTAAAAGCCTGATTTGGTTAGTTGTATCGAGTTTTCTCTTTATTTCCATCACTTGATTATTCTACCTCACCAGGTACTCATGAAAGCACTCATCATACTTTTGTTGAAGCAATTCGAGGACTTTCAGAGTGACCTCCATCTTGGTATTGCAATCGTGCTGCTTTAAGAACTCCACCATCATCAAGTCCCAATCTTCTTTTATGCGCCTATCTAACCCATGATACTTGCCTATCATTGGGGCCACTAAGCTTAAATAAAAGAACTCTACCTTTTATTTCTTAGTCAAGGCGGTCCCTTTCATAATCAAAATGTACTATTTAACATATGCAGAGGGATCAGAAGTACCACCAAACTTTGGTAGATCTGGCATCTTAAACCTTTTAAAGGAGAGGGTCATCTCTATCCAAGTCCCTATCCTTAAGGTTCATTCCCTTACTAGTTGATAACAATTAGGCTATAGCCTCTACCCTATCCTCCATCTTTTTAAAGGTAACATCCTCAGTACGAGGTCCCTTATTCCTTACAATAACCATAAGAGGCTCATCCTCATCCTCTTTTTCTTTGATATAGTCATTATTGGAATCATGCCTCTTTTCTCTCTATTGATCTATTGGTGGTGCTCGAGGCACTGGAGCATCTATTATGGTAACATCCTGAATGTGGCTTGGTTAGAATATCCCACGAGCAAAGGTTTCAAGGCCGAGTTTTGAGATTTGGTGTGTGTGTGTGTGTATATATATATATATAAGAAGCTACTAGACCACCAATCATGGTTAACATCCTCTCCTCGAACTCTTAGAATTGCCTATCCAACTTGTCTTGTGTAACTATAGGCCTTGAAATACAAACAACTAACCTATCCCTTAATGATATTCTTGTTGTCAACTAATATGTACCTCTTCTTATGTCTATTTGGTGCATCTCATCCTCTATTTCTAATGTATTCTCTTAACTACTTTCTAAAAATTCACTTGAGTCAAATTATTAACTGATCTCAAACCCTAATTATAAACCCAATTATGATCTCAATCTTGGTAGCTCAAACACAAATATTTAGATGAGGTAACCGTCTAACCCCCTAGACCGCCTAAAAGAATCTATGATGGCTATAAAAGTTAAATGTTAGGTATGATGTATGATGTTGATGCATGAACATGGTATATGGATAATGCATGGAGGCATGAATGTCGTTAGGCATCAAACACAACCACATACAAGTAAGACATAGCCTTTCGACCTTATTACTCCCATATAGGAGGTCGTGTAGAATATTTTTTTTAAGTATGTTTAGCCTATGGGTTAATAGGGAACCTAATTGATGTATATGGTGCATGGAGAAAAATTAATAGCATAACATCTCTTAATTGAAAGCACAGGTGCATGATTTTGGCCATTACATGTTTAAATAATTCAAATAAATTGGGTTAGGTCTGTCGGGGTATGGCAGCCTTTAACTAGTACCCTTCTAATTTATTTGAATTTATTTAATATGTAAAGGCTCATATAGCAAACAAGAGTTATTATGGTTATATAACTTGGGGGAAATGGCTATTGTCATTACATGGATTATAGTCAGGCAATGAAATTTTGGGCCTAACAAAGCATGGTCCTTATTAGTAGATCTAGCTCATCACAAGCATAACTACCAATGGGTCACCATTATATATGCCGATTGATATGAGATTTAGGCTGGTGGTTCTCCTTGACATGTCCTTACAGTGAGTGAGCGTAAGATGTGTTTTAGGATAGCATCGAGGTTAAAATAAGGACACCTAACTCAATTTTAAGGCTCTAAGATGTCTGCAAGAAATGCAATTTTAAAAAGAGATATGATTAACAATAAAAACCCAATTATAAGTAACTTAATCGATATGCTTTTGGAACAAGGCCTCTTAGTCTCCAGTGAAGTCACCATTGTGATGCGCATCGGAGCCCGTTCGATTTTGGATTGGTTCTCAAGGGCCCGCTTTTAAGGTCTAAATTAGATGAGACTCATAAAATTTACAAATTGTCTACTTCACAATAAAAATGAGTTTAGGTCCAATCCTATTATTAATGGTAAACCCATGAAAGGCATCCAATGTTGGCTCAAAAGGTAGGTTTTATGGAGTCGCGGCCTAATAGAACATTGAGAAATAAATCTTAACCTTTTTAATGCCCAAACAGAGATCGATGTTTAGAACACCACTCTTACTTGTATCTTGGTTAAATGTTTCTTATAATTAGATTTTTATTGTTAGTCCACTACCACCCTTCTTACACAGTACATTGAGGTAAATTAAATAAACATATCAACTAATTAAACAAAGCTATAAATAAAGTGAAAAATAAAAAAGTAAAGTAACCTACTTAAGTTATTATAAAAATAAATTATCAAATTGAAAATAAAAGATATACATAAATTGGGCTATTATTTAAGTTTGGGAACATCGGTTCCCTCATACATATTTACGAAGAAATTCTTTTTTTTTTGTGTGTGTGTGTGGTTTTGAAATGAAAATTGGATATTGATCCATTTTATTTGAAAATCCCCAATTAATTAAGTAAAAATCATTTTAAATGCCCTTTTTAATTAACATGCCATAAATTCCTTTTTTACTAAATTATTACATCCTTAAAAATAAAATACATCAAAAATAAATAAAGTACAAAATCGAATAAATAAAATAAACCAACCACAAAGCATAGTTAAATAATACAAAAAAATTAAATGCAATAAAAATGAGATAAAAAGGGTAAGGAGGAAGAATCATTCCAAGGCTGGTTTTTCCAATGCCAAATAATATCCCAAAAGGAACTCCAAATGTATGATAAATGTTTCTTAAAGAAACACACTTAAAACAAATTAATTAATATATAAAACATGATATAAATTAAATTATAAAATTCAATAACATGAAAATGCAATGATGAAATAAAAAATAAAGGTACATAATGCTAAAAATGCCTAAATGCCTAAAACATAAGTAAAAATGGCCATAAATCATATTTAAACATGTAAATAAATTATGCAATCAAAATGTCATGCAAAAATAAGCTTAAAATGTTTAAAAAGAAGCCATAGATGCCTACGGGAGTGGACAAATAGCCAAAAGACAAAGGAAGGGATGGGACGAGAAGGAGCCATCGAGACATCCCATCGATCGCTATGATCAATGGCCATCTGTCGGACCTTATTTCCATCTATCACTTAAAACCATAGATAGAATGGAAAAAAAAAGGCAGAATGGAGAAATGAATGAAATTCAACCCCAATCATGCATTGTTTTAACCCTAATCATACACGTTTAACCTTAAGAAATATACAAAACAAAAGACGACATCAGAAATATAACCTAAATCATGCCAAAATAGCAAAAAGATGTGCAAATAAAGGAATTAAATCAAGATAATCATCATGCATCAACGAAAGGATATAAAATCACCATGACAATGCAGAGGTTACAAACAAAGAAGTTAAATATCATAGAAACATGGATCATGGCATTATAAACAAAAAAATAAACTTAATTAACTACAAAATCATGTATGAAATATGAGAGGATGAGAGACTAAAGCCGACAATATTGCCCTCAAGAATTTGATTACGTAACTTTAGAAAGCGTGATCCAAGCCTCGATCCTCGATTCCCATATTCAATATATGAATGAGTTTTGCATGTAAAGATTGCTCGAGGTTGAATTATTTTTAAAAACTAGAGAATTGTATGTCTTTATCTCAAAAACTTGCCTCTTTCTTTCCAAAAGTGAGAATCCTTATTTGAAAACCCTAAAATATTTTGTAAATACCTAGGGAGAAGTTCGAGAATGACTTAATCCCTATCAAATTGGAAGTTTAAATCTCATCAAATTCAAATCAAAATTAGATCCCTTTAATTTGATCCCAACTGCCATTTTAAATTTTAGAAAGTATGGAAAATCTAGAAAAAACCCTACAGATGGGTGTCTATCATTAACAGACAGTTGTCCCTTACATAATTTTTCAAAATCACAAAAATATCCTTAAATCTAACCTGGACCTATTTGGTTGTGACTCTATAACAGATGACCATCTGTCATCGAGTCATGGGGCAATGCTGGATGGCCTAGATAGGGGCATCTACCAGGAGCTGCCCGAATAAAATAGCCATAGATGGCTGTCTCTCCATAGTAGACAACTCTCTATCACTAACAAAGACTAAAACTAAAGGTTTTCAAAATATTTTCAAAACTTTTATGAAAATCAATGTTAAAACCCATGAAATATTTTATAAAAATCATGGTCAAAACTCGAGATTTACACTTTCTATAAGAAATATAAGTGGTCCCTTATCATCGAGTAACCCTAATCTAGGTTGCCTTCGATCAAGGTGTCTACAATAGGTACTTCCCCTAAAAAATAAAATGAAAACACTAAATCTTTCAATTGATGCATTCCAATATTGTGCACATGTTTCTTAAAAATTAAACATAGTAGGGTCTTTATAAACAAATCTACTAGATTGTTACTTGAGCAAACTTTGTAAACATCGATTTATCCTTTTTTTATAGGTTCATGAGTGTAGAAGAACTTTGGTGAGATATGTTTGGTTATATCTTTATTGATATAGCCACCTTTGAGTTGTGAAATATATTTTGTATTATCCTTATACAATTGTGTTGGCTTATTGTCCACCACTAACCCACTTGTTTATTTAATGTGTTGAGTTGTTATTCTCAACCACACATTCACGACTTGATTCATGGATGGCTAATATTTTTGAATGATTTAAGGAAGTAGCTTTGATTATTTGCTTAATAGATTGCCAAGAAATAGCAGTCTCATCATATATGAAGACATAAACTATTTATGATTGAGCTTTATAAGGATTTAATAGGCACCTAACATTAGCATACCCTGCCAACTCTGAATTTACTGCCTTTGAAAAAAACAAGTCCATGTTATAAGTGCCATGAAGATAACCTAAAACATGTTTTACACCATTCCAGTGCCTCTAAATTGGTGCAAAACTAAATCTTCTATTTGTAAGATATAAAAATGCACCTATTGCACTAAGATATGGTACTTCAGGACCAATAATCTTTTTGTTATCTTTTTATGGATGAAAATAATCTTTCTTGACATCAAGAGATCGAACAACCATTAGAATACTTAAAGAATAAGATTTATCCATATAAAATTGTTATAAGATTTTGATGTATAATAATTCCTTTTTGGAAAATATTCAATTTGAAACCCAAGACAAAATTTTATTTTTCCAATATCTTTCATTTAAAATTCCTTTTTCAAATATTCTATAGTAATAAAGATCTTTTCTAGAGTCCTTATTATGTTTAAGTCATCAATATAAACCTCATCTATAACAAATCCTAAATTTATCTTCTTGAAAAAAATGCATGGACAATTGGAATTATTCTCATACCTATTTTTCACTAAGTATTCATTTAGGCAATTATACCAATAAGTCCATATTGCATAATCCATACAATGATCTTTGGAGTTTAATTGAATACATTTTTTATGATTTTAAATTATATGCTTTAGGAATCTCAAAACCTTCAAGGATTTCAATATATATATATATATAACGATTCATATAAGTAAGTAATCACCATATCCATTAGATGTATGTCAAGCCCTTTAAAGGACGTCAAATTAATCAAAAATCTAAAAGTGATTATGTCTATAACAAAAGAATACATTTTATCATAATATATATTATGTCTTTGTGAGAAAGCTTATGCAACAATTCATGCTTCATATCTCATAATTTTATTTAACTCATTTCTCTTACAGACAAAGACCCATTTATATCCAACATTTTTTTACACCTTTTAGCATCAAGATTACTGGTTCAAATACTTTATGCTTAGCTAATTAATGTAGCTTAGCTTGAATTGCTTTTTTTCGTTTGAGCCAGTCACTTCGATGTTGACATTCCTCTATAGTTTGAGGCTTAGGCTTTAATATTATTGATTATCTTAGAAGCAATTGCATATGCAAACACATTATCAACAACTATGTCTTCTCTATCCCACATATTTATAGATTTTAATGAAATCTCATAATTTTCCAATACCGAAACTACTTATGGGTTTGCTTCTTTGGAAATATGAAGTTATTGATCTATATTATTTTTAACCTTTGTTGGAGTATTATTTTTAATATTTTTTAATTCCATCTTCTTTTAAGGAAAAATATCTTTTGCATGCACTAATAAGTCTACCATGCTTTGTCATATGTTAGATTCATTAGCTACCATACCTACTAGAAATCCTACAATGAAGATATGAGATTTAATGACCTTTTCGGTATTTGTGAAAATATCTGATAATTGATTTGTAATATTCTGCAAATTTATTATTCTTTGAACTTTAGGTTCACATTGATTTGTGTCTATATCATAACTGGTCAAGGTTGGAGTGTTCTAACTAATTTCTTATGCTTTTGGCCCTTTTCTTTTATCTTCCCTTGATTGAAAAAAATGATTCATCAAATTGATAATTTAAAAATCTTGTTCTAAAGAGATCAACAGTTAAATATTCTAGATACCTAATGATAGAAGGAGAATTAAAACCAATATATATACAAAGTCATCATTAGAGATCTATTTTTGTTTATTAAGGAGGGGCAATAAGAACATAAATGGCATAACTATAAATTCAAAAATGAGATAGATTAGGTAATTGTTAAAAAAAACAACTTACAAAGGTGAAAACTTATGATGTGTGGATGGTTGTATACGAACTAAAGATGCAGCATGGGTAATTGCATGTTCCCAAGCAGATGCAAGGAGTTATGACTTTATAAACATATGTCTAACAATTAATTATAAGCACTTAATAAAACATTTAGCTAAATCATTTTGAGTATGAACATGTGCAACAAAATGCTCGACACTAATGCCAATTGACATGCAAAAATCATAAAATACTTTTGGAGAAAACTCACATGCATTATCTAAACGAACTATCTTGATAAGATGATAAAAAAACTAGACCTTAACCTTATAATTTGAGTAAGAAGTTAAGCAAAAGCAATATTGTGAGTAAAAAGTAAACATACATGTGATCATCGAGTTGAAGTATCAATCAGAACCATGAAAAATCAAAATGGTCCATAAAATGGATGAATTGGGCCACAAATATGTCCATGTATCCAATAAAAAAAATAGGAGACTCCAAATGCAATTTGGATAGTGAAAGTCTTATAATCGATTTACCTTGTATAGAAAAATTATAAGAAAAATTATTGGATAAAAGAATTTTTTGATCCTTTAATCCATGTCCATTTGTATTTTTGATAATACATAGCATCATGGTTAAATCTAGATGACCAAGATGATCATGCCAAAGTATAAAATTTTTAGGATCTAAGCACTTTTGGTGTATATAATTAGATTCAACCATCTTTATTTTGGTAAAATACAATTTAGTTGAAAGACTTGGAAACTTTTCTAATATGTACTTCTACTTCAATTTTATAGAAGTTATATATAAATATTCAACAATTTCCTTTTTTGTGGTTTCAATATGATAACCATTAGGATCTACTAAAATATAATGCATCAACAATTTACAATGGTGTTTTATTTGGGAACAAAAGATGAACTCTACTAGAGCCTTCAACTACATTTGTTGAACAAGATATTGTATTAACATTAATTTTAGCTAATGTCAATTGTAAGAGATACTTTTTGTTATGAAGAATAGTATGAGTTATGCCACTATCAACTAAACTTATGTCATCCTCCATAACATCAAGTTTATATGATTATCTAGTAACCCAAAACCTTTATTTAATAATAAGAAGGAAAATCATAACAAACAAAAAACATATTAATAATTGCTTATTAAAAGAGTAAACTTTATTGAAATTGTAAAATTTTATAGCAAAAATAAACTTATTTTAATAGTTGACATTCCAATCACCAATCAAATGATCAATTCTACCACTATTATCCTCAAAAAAATTAGAAACATCAAAGTCAACATCTAAAGGAAATTCTTTATCATTAGCAGGATTAATAGGTTTTGAAAATTTCACTCCAATATTTTTTCCCTTTTTTCCTTTAATTATACCTTGTAAAGATCAACTAAATGTTTGGTAGTGTGACATACAAGAGACCAATGACCTTTAGTTCCACATATAAAACAAACATTGTCATTATTTTGCATTTTTCTTTTTAATGTTTTCTTCATCTTTGACCTGTTTCTTGTTATTACCTTTGTTTTCAACAATTGGAGAAGAATTGGAACCATATCCTCTTCCGCGATCACGACCCTTTCTACCATGACCTCATCCATGGCCTTGAGAAAATGCCACATTAACTTCAAGTAATGGGGATGAGCTAGTCGGACGAGATTAGTGGTTCTTCATTAAAAGCTCATTGTTTGGTTTAGCTACAACTAAAGAAAAGATTAGCTCAGAATATTGTTTAAATCTATCCTTTTGATATTGCTATTTTAGGAGCACATTCGAGGATAAAAAGTTGAATATGTTTTTTTTTTCTAACATATCCTCATCAGTAATATTCTCTCCACATAATTTTAATTGAGAGCTAATCTTAAATAAGGCATAACTGTATTCATTTACACTCTTATAATCTTGCAAACATAAGTATATTCATTCATAACAAGTTTTAGGGAGAATCACTATTCTTTGATGTTCATATCTCCCCTTTAAACTATTCCAAAGGACTAGTGGGCCTTTAACAATGAGATATTTAGTTTTCAATTCTACATGTAAATGGTGTTAAAGGAGAATCATTGCCTTAGTGTGATCTTGCAGGGATGTAGTATTTCCTTCTTTTATTGAATCTCAAAGCTTCATAGCATTGACATGGATCTCAACATCAAGTACCCATAAAATATAATTTCTCCCAAAAATATCAAGAGCAAAAAATTCAAGTTTCATGAGATTCGACATTGTAAAGGCACTACATTGAAAAAAGAAAAATTAGACTATTTATAAAGTGTCAAAATATAACAAATCAAAAAAATTTGACTTTACATAAAATATATTCATTTGATAAACAAAAAGTATAAGAATTAATATGTAGTTTTGCAAAATAAAATACAAAAGTCACAAAAATTACATTTAAGGATTAATATGTTCATGACAACAACGGGATTAAAAATTTTTTTTTCTTTAGTTTAATAAATTTAAACTCTTTTCAAACCCCATTATATAATTATAATCAATATATTAATTAATGAAAAACGAAAATAATTCAAACTCTACATAATAGAGTTATTTAACATTTAATTCTTGCAAATTAAACTTCAATTCCTTCGAGTCGGGCTGTAGTAAATTACTGGCTTTTAATTTTCAAGAATTGTGATAGAAATTTAATTGTATTGATAACGTGTTATAAATAAAAGTTAAAATCAAAATATAAAAATGGAGAAAAATTAGAAATATGTATTCTTTGGAATTTTTATTGTGTATCTAGTGTGTATTCTTTTGGCATTTTTATTGTGTATCTAGTCAATAGTATTGAGAGTATTTATATACACACAAAAACGTGGTTCATATAAAAAAACAAATATATTTAGGAAACAATCAAGTTATAAAGGAAATAACCCCTATAGGAATATAGGTAGCCATCCAAATAGGAATATATATATATATATATATATATATATATATATATATATATATATATATATATATATATATATATATATATATATATATATATATATATATATATATATATATATATATATATTTGCTTTGTTTATTTTTTCCCCTGAATCAATTGTTTGAGGAATGTTGGAAGCATGGATGTATGTATATAGTGCTGATTAGTATATGAAAATAAGGGTCAAAAAGAGAACAGATAGGGATATACTTTCGAAAGGAGAAAAAGTACACATGAGATTGCTTTAATCATTCGTTATATTGGAGTTGGACTTTCTCTTAATTTAGTTTGCTCAAAATGATCTCTTCTACACTAATAAAAAGGAATTAATGATCACATATCAATTGCCTAAAACGCTATGAGTTGAAGATAATAGTAGGGATACTTAACATAAATGAAAATATATATATACTAAAACAATTGATGCAGATACAAATAAATGCACTTTTTAACGTATTGAAGTAAAAAATAAAAAATAAAAATGAATGGTAAAAGATTTATTTTTTGTGTTTTTAAGGATTGATATTAATTTTTTTTTTTATAATCCATTCAGTAACATACATTTATTGATACAGTTTATTTGAATTTGCATTTGATAAATTTATATAAAAGAAAGCAAAGCTTTTTTTTTTAAATGTTATATTTTGAAAATTTAATTTCGACATTTTTGAGTAAAAGAGAATAAATTGGTGATACCACATATTATCCTTTGCTAAAGATTGATATTGATGAATGTTGTATGTAGGGGGCAAATGAAGGGCCTTTGATGAGTAAAATCTAAAATTGTAACTTTGAATGTACACGTGCAATCCCAATTGTATGCGCTTTAATAAAAGGGAAATAATAATAATAATAATAATAATAATAATAATAATAATAATAATAATAATAATAATAATAAGGATTTAACGAGCCAATTAGGGCAGCAACTTCACATTTCCCTCCTCATACATAAAATCTTATAGCTTAAAGCTCTGCAATTTGAACTTGCAACTTTTTTATTTTGGACTTTAGTGTATTTGTCTACCCTCTCATGTCCCATGACAGCAAAAAGAAAGCAAAAAAGCAAACAATTTCAATTCCTATAAGAAGTTGAATACCCACATTAAATTTTTTTTCATAAATCCACACCTTTCTCTCCCTTTCAACTTCTCCTTTAACCAAAACAACATAAATGGAAGAATATTGCAGCCCTCTTGCCTCAACATACTTCTACCAAGATGAGGTAACAATTTAATATAAATGACCCTTTTGTATCTAATTTTTGCATAAATGTTAATAATTTTGACTTTTTTTTTAATTGTTAGGGAATTGGAGAATTACGGCATTGTCTCTCGTACATTACTGAATTAGAAGCAACAATTATTTCAGCTAGGGAGGAGATCACAAGAAGAGACATTGAGATAGTTAATCTCAAAGATCTTTTAAACAAAACTACTAAAGAAAGAAACGAAGCCCAAGAAGAATCCCAAAAATTGTTTCTTGAGAAAATTTTCCTTCAACAACAACAACTACAAAAACATCATCAAGATCAAGAAGAAGAAGAAGAACTTCAGCCACTTAAACAAGAAACACCTCCTCCTTCGAATTTGACGGGTTCTTGTAGCAGTGAAGATGAATTAGGTCCAATTGAATATCCATTACCAGAAATTATACTAAAATTAGCAGCCGAGAGGCCATTACCAGAGAAAGGTAAGCTTTTACAAGCAGTGAAAGAAGCCGGCCCACTTCTTCGGACACTTTTAGTTGCTGGTCCTCTTCCTCAATGGCAACATCCTCCTCCTCAGCTTCACTCCATTGATATCCCACCAATCACCATTAAAAGGCCTCTTGATTTCTGTCAAAGCCCTGACTCTTCTTCTTCTCCTCCTGTTCACAAGTATCAAAAGGTTTCATTCCTTTGATCTAAACTTATTTTAGTGCTGTCAAGGTCTCATGTTCTTGAGTTATAACAATTAATATAGCTGTGATGTCTCGAATTTTGGCACCCATTACCATTGTTGGAACAATGCTTTGATATTTCGAATCTCGAGTTGTAACAGTACCGTGTGAATTCTTGAGTTATAACTCAGCTCCATCCTTTTCATTCTCTCGAACCTTTAAAAGGTAATCAGAATGAAGTGGATGGCTATAGCTTTCATGTTTTGGTATTTAACATTTGTCTTAGCTTTTAAGATTCTAACTTTCTTGATTATGTAAAATGTGAAAATGGGTTATGAAATTTACCTCAGAAATTATCTACTAATGTTAATTATTAATTTCTTGTTGCTGTTTCGGTTAGTTTAGTTATGTTAAAGTAGTAATGATTGTTAAGTATGACCATTACAAACAATTGTAAATCTCACCAAATTAGATTTTCCCTTTCCATGAAGCACACCTACCATTCATTTTTAGTGTCTGCCGTTATTACTGCATCTAATTAGATCTCACTATCATTGCTAATTCTTTGAGCTAAACCATACAACCCTAGTACTGGATTAATCTGCTATGATATGATCAACTTATTTTAAAATTAACTTTTAAACCTAATTTGTATACAATTTCCTTTCACAAACCACCTTATATTATTTCATCATTAAATACACTTTTTCATTTTCCATTTTTATTTTTTCTTAAGGTTTTTAAATTTATTGGGCAATTAACTACAAAATTATAATGTTAAAAAAGACTTTAAATTTATAATAAAAACTAATAATAGGAAAGAGAGTTTTAGAAAAAAAATAACAAGATGTTTTCCAGATGAAATGACAAAAAATGGTCATAAATTTGACACGAAAATTTTATATATTTATTAGGCCTACAAATTTATTAGATATAAATTAATCATAGTAAAAACCGTGTAGATAAAGCGACCCTACGTCCGATAATCATATGGTGTCATCCTCAGGATTCATTTAAAAAAAAAAAAATCACGCGTGGATGTAGATATTCTATAGTTTAGTATAAAAATTTATTAGTTGTTGTTTATACATAAAGTTAGTATTAAAGATACATTATTAGAAAAAAAATATTATTAGAAAAAAATATTAATGTTAAAAAATAAAAACCCAAAAATTTATGATCAATAAAATAACATTTTGGTCCAAATAAAATAAAAAAATTGATTGACCATTACTTGATGAGAAAAAGCTTTGTGAGTATTCGGAGCAGATGTTATTGAAATGAAAAGCTATCATAACTCTTTCAATCAACTAAATCAAACACACCCATATATTTTTGCCATATTTATTATCAATTTCAAAAATATTATTTATTGTTTGTAAAATTGCAAAGTTAAATTGTAGCAATTGGTTTGCTTTATATATATATATATAGGCACAAGTCAATGAAAAATCTAGTAACAAACACAAATATGGTTTGTTTATGTTTTCTAAGACCTTTAAAAAAATTCTAAGACTTGCTATAACCATAATTATGCAATGCACATGCCTATTGTGCTAGATTCACCGTTTTAGGTCCCACACGCTTTGCTTTTACAAATTAGTAGATTGAGCCCTAACTATGCTATTTAGATTGGACTAAATTGTTTTTTTGTTCATAGAAAGGTAAAGACGCGTACAAAAACATCAATAAATATTAATAGAAAAGGATTAATGCAAAATCCACTTGGTTTAAAGTTTAAAAAGGAACTACACCATGTCGCATCACACAACTAGACCAAGTTAATCCTAACTATGACTTAGGCTTATGATTTTTGGATTCATAATCTCTGCTAATGGTATCCCCATGAGCCTTAAGATCACAAATCTATGGAGACCTTTCACCTTCTTTTTTTTTATTTTTTAAATTTCGTTTAGAATTTTTGACTAATAGAATTCATTCCCTTCAAGTTATAAGGCCTTTGATATTCTATCTCACAAAAATTCTAATTTTGAATTCAATGATTGTAAGTATAAAATAGAACGAGTAAAATAGAATGAGATAAACCTAAAAATTGAATTTGAGATAAAAACAAGTCCATTTCAAGTGTTTAAAATTGAAATTAAAATTTCATTCGCAATTTTATAGTGAATAGTGATATGTTTGACCAAATTTAACTAATAGATAAAGTTGACCCAGAAGACCAAATTTGAACCAACCAATCTAAAGAGTTATATATAATGTTAATTATATATTTTATGAAAAAAGGAAAATTTATTAATCAGTAGCACAAAATGTAACACTTCTTGAGTGAAAGTGTCCAGACAAGAAGTGTTACATAAAAGCATCTCTCTTATTCTTCTGATAAAACTTTTTATTTTACTTATCATTTCGAAATTTAATTTAATTTATTTTTTTTTGTATCGATTAAGAGGAAGTGGTAGCATACAAGTAGAAATATAAAAAAGAGAAGAATAGGACTAAGCTTTATATATATATATATATATATATATAACGACGTAATTTACTAATAAGTTGATTGTTTCGATTTTTGGATACTTAAAATCTGATCAAATTGATATAAATAAATTTCTATTTTACCAAAATCCTAGTCAAATATACCGAATTACTTATCGTCCACTTTTTAGTTTCTGTCCGATTTTTTTTCCTAATATGAATGAAACCCAACTCGAACTTGTTTGTAAAATAAGTGACCCGATCCAAATCAAAATGAATTGACATGAAATGACTCAAACTCAAACCCAAACCCATATAACCCAACCCAATTGTAGTTTAATCTTATTTATGGAGATTATGTAAATATTCCATTCAAAACTAAAAGAAAATTTGAAACAATTAGGAATTTTTTGGGCACACTTCAAACTTCTTCATGACTTGATTCAACAAGGCACGAGTCGGCATCCTGAGTTCGTGTAACTAGTCGGCATAGGCTCTAAAACCTCTTTAAAATTCTTTTTTTTTTTAATTCTTCAATCAAAAGCCCTCATTAATTATACTTCAAACCATTCATTTGGATAAAAAAAAAGCCTATAAAACAAAGAAAATACAAAAGGTAACACAATTCACAATCAACTAAACAAAACACATGCATAAAACTAAGGAAAATAATGCATAATTACATAAAATAGCAATGTTAAATTGTATGACATCAAATTCTCCCACACTTAGACCTTGTTTACTGTCAAGTAAGAATGCAAAATCTAATAGTGTAATAGCTAACAAAACATTTATCTTCTAAGAATGAAAATAGTTTCCCTAAGATCATCTTTAATATGAATGAGTACTTAAAAAAATAGCCAAGAACTAATTTTCTATGCTCAACAATGATAGATTAGACAAGTTGCATAGCATATTCAATAAATTTAATGTATTATCTCAAGTTATTAAAATCAAAATCAAGAATATAGAGTCAATAATCTAACCAAACTATTCAACTAGGATGAACAATCTTCAAACCTGGATGTTCAAGAAAAAAATATAATTATTGGGATAAGGTTAAGCTCACACATTAACTCATAATTTTCAAGACATTTTTAGACATTTATAAATTTTCTAAGTACTTTGTAACTTGGTGGGTGCATTTTATGTTCCATCTTATACTTTTTATTTGATCAATCTTAATGGGTGCATTTTATGCTCCACTTACACTTTTTATTTGATCAATCTTAATGGGTACATTTTATGCTCCATCTCATAAGATGATATTTATTTCTTTTTTATTTCTTTTTCTTTTTCTTTTTCTTTTTTTCTTTTTCTTTTTCTTTTTCCATTTCTTTTGTGTGTCCTCATCCATTATTGAAAAGTGAGCTATACGTATTATGATATAACTTCCTTAAAGTTATCTAAATTTTTAAAAACTAAACTTAAATCATGCCATCCTAGCCTTAAGTATAGTTAAAAAAGTGAATAAATATTCTATAGACTTTGAAAATAACAACAAAGATAGTAAGAAAAACTTAAAGCATATACTACATGAAACTTAATATTCTACCAATTAGGCATAAAAAATAAGCTATTGACATAGCATTAACATACACTCAATCATATTAAGATAAACTTAAAGAAAAATAGCATAAAGATAAAGAAGATAATATGCATCAAAATAGCATAGCACAATGCATGCAAAATAAAGCAAAGCAAAACATAAACATGTAAGCAAAAACAAAAACATGAATAAAAATTAAAACATAAAATATCCCTTCCATTAAACTTAGAATTTCACATTGTCCCTAATGTGAACCTAAAAAGCTAAAAGGAAAGGAAAAAAAGGCTTCCCACATTCATCCTAAGGAGAAGGTGGAGGCAAATCGACCATATATCTAGCTAGAGAAATGAAAGTATCATTTTTGTGCTCCGTGCTCTTTTGCCTCATAGCAAAATGATAAGTCATGGTCTCCATCGACGTCAATTGATGCTATATTGATTGTTAATTTTTTAGCACTTTTTTTCATACCCTTGAGGATCGATTAGAGGAACCTCAAGAGGGGTTACGAGAAGCACCATATGTTGGGCCACAAGTACCACTATAAGAAATGGCTGGAATTATAGCCAATGCTCTATGATATTCCTCCTTTTAAGGCACACTAAAATCTTGCTCTTTTCCCTTACTCTCTTCCTCCTCTTCTTTACTTTCTTCCTCCTTTTGTGGTGGTGGTGGAGTTGCCAACCCTCTCAAATAAGAACAAAAGTTGGTAGGTATGAATCTCATTGAGGTATTAACCACCTTACCACAAATCAAGGTTTGCCTAGTGAAATAAGTACACTTAAGCACATAGGTAAAATCATCTAAGTTAACTTTCAAAGCCTTAGCTATTATGGTGAATACAAGACCACGAGTAATAGGAATTTCCTTCCTAGAGGCATATGTTAACATATGATTGAAAATCCAATAGGTCTAACATACTTGCTTGTGATTATGAATGCACCAAAAATAACACATGCAAGAACTTTATACAATAGCCAAAATATGAAATCTTTAATAAATATTGCTTTTTCTTTCTTAGGTTGGAAATATGTTATTAAATTAGTGAAAAATTCCCAAAACTCATTAACTTTGAAATTTTTAGAGGATCACACATTCCATCCTTTTTAAAACTAAATACTCTATGCCTAAAAGAATAAGTGAGTGTGTGCCTTTCCCCTAACATATGAAATTCTAACACCCTAGAATCATTCTTATTCACTTCCAAAGTAGTATTAAACTCCATAAGCAAGTTAACAATGGTAGGCTCATACATTGAAACAAATCTACCAAGGCCACAAGAATCTAAAAGATTGGTAAAGGATTCTAACAAACCAATGTCTCTTAAAAGAGTAGTAAAAAAGTACTTACTTACTTACCATACATTATTTCTCTAGGTTTAAGAGAAAGGAACCTTGCACCTTCTTCATCAATGAAGATTGAAAATGGACTCTTGTATACTGAAATTGAGTCCCCTCCTTATGAAGTTTCCTCTTGTTGGTTTGAAGATGTAGATCCCCTTGTCTTTGGCATTATGTGTAATGAAATGAGATAAAAGAAAAAGAAAGAAAAACTTGCTAATATGGAGAACACGTGAAAGAAAAGAAGAAAAGAGAAAGTTTGTTAATGGAATTTTTGAGAGAAAAAAGATAAATTCAAATTTTTAAAGAGAGAAACTAAGAAAGAGTGGAGAAGAAAAAGGAAACGAAGGGATATATAGGGAAATTACTTTTTAGGAAAGGGAAAAGGTTGTAACAATATATGGAAATGAAGAATAATATGTATAAGGAAGGAAAATTTGAATAGGGATGAGAAAAAGTTGAAAGGATATGACTTAAAATGGGAAAGGTCATGACTTTTAGGGTTTTTCACACCTTTTCAAAAGATTTTTCAAAAAGTAACTCCAAAAACAAGAAAAATTTAATAAAAAAAATAGAAAATTAAAAAAGAGAATTAAAGAGTTGGAAGAATATTGAAAAATTATATAGGGTGGATAGTGTCACGAGTTGGAATGAGTGACACGACTTAACACACGTATTGACTGTAACGAGTTGGCATGTTGAATGATGAGTTAGCATAAATGCAACTTTTTATGAATCAGCATGTCCATCTATAAGTCTATATTGCTCTTTATGCTGAGTCAGCATAGGTAGAATGAGTCAGTACACCCTACCTTAAAATCTCTAAAATGAAAATAACCAAAAACTGAAAGAAAAATATTAGGCCATGAATAGTTAATGTGTACAAATGAATGAAAATATAATAAAAATAGTAAAAAACCTAAAATCTACTAAAAAATCCTAAAATAAAAGATGTGGAAAAAGGAAACAATTAACAAATTATGTGTACAAATAGAAACCTTTATGTAAGCTAAGTGATAACCTCCTTAGATGTGGAGAGAGTAAGCAATTTTACCTCACTAATGGACTCGCCAACAAGGTAAGGCTTGAGATGATGACCATTAACCTTAAATATTTCTCCCTTGTCATTTTCAATATTGATGGCTTCATACATATAAATTTTAACCACGTTAAAAAGACTAGACCATCTAGACTTGAGCTTCCTAAGAAATAACCTTAGTCTTGAGTTGTATAGAAGCACTAAATCACCTTCATGAAATTCCTTCGTGTATGTGCTTATCATGCCACATCTTTGTACGATCCTTGTATAACTTTGCATTCTCATTAGCATTTATCCGTAACTCTTCTAACTCATTAAGCTAAAGTTATAACACACTTCTCGATTATGAATTCTCTATAGCACCTATATTACTATTCGTTTTGCTACAATTTCGTAGCACAATGGCTTCAAAATTGTGCTACCCAAACCTGTAATTTCAAATTTAGGCACTCCCAATATGTATACTCCTCCTCTAATACTTCATAACATACATTGCACTTCTATATTACTCATCAATTCATCATCATCACAACACAGCATAACATTCCCATTCATTACAACACATTCACATACACATTAATCTACACGTAAGTAATTAGTTGAAATTATTACTACAATATGTTCCATAATTCATTTACATAACTTAATTTACAACTGTTCTACTACATAATATAATAACTTCATAGTGCGCAAATGTACATGCCATTGTCATCCTCGAGCGTCTTTTACTTCTTGAGTACTTATCACTGCCTGCAGTCAATAAACCACGCGCTAAGCAATCGTGTTGCCTAGTGGTGGATACTACTACACAATTTCATTCATTTCATTTTATAGACTTAAATTAATTTATTCACAATTATTTTAATAAATTTCCATCACCAATTAAATTCCAATTTTATTCCTTATTTATCCAATTTCTTCTTTAATGATTTTAAAAATATTATTTCTTGATTAATTTCATGAATTTCTTTATTCGGTTGCGAAATTACCATTATAGCTCTAAGTTTGACTTTTCCTTAATGTTGACCAATTTTGACCTTTTGTTTGACTTTTATAATTTCTAGTCAATTTAACTCCAAATTTGACCAAGTTAATTTTCTTTAATTTTTAATTTTCTTTAATTATAAAAATTATATTTTAGTCCTTAAAATTATTCTTTAAATGAAATATTTCATTTTAGTCCCTAAACTTTCTGTAAATTACACTTTTGTCCTTATTGCACTAATTGACTATTTTAATCATTTTATTCACTCACTTTATACTTAATTACCATTTTGTTCATAATTTATTGCACAATTACGTTTTTACCCCTATTAAACTTATTTATTTTATTTTTGACCTTTTGCTTAATTTAATTGCATTTTACTATCTTTTACATTATACTTGCTATTTAAATTCCATTTTCTCACACAATTACCTAAATACCCCTATTAGTAAACAGTGGAAATCCTGAAATCGAATATATGGGATGAGGACTATCTGAATATTCTGTCTAACTATCTGTAATTGTGAGGCCTCTATACTGGTTAACTATCTGGATGTTCTGTCTTTCTGCTTGTCTGATTTTATCACGGTATAAAGTCCATATGGGTAACCATTATATCCTAATGTCCTGGATTAGCCGCTGAATACTAAGGGCAACTTAATGTCACACGTTGGATTAATTTAAACTTTAATTACTTAAGCATATCATTACGTATTCAATTATTCATTGTCATACTTATAAAATTTTATTTTTTACATATGACTTCATATATACATAATCTATAACACATAAATGTAAATTAAATCAAGCATTCACCATATGAATTCCATTCAGCCATTACCATATCATCACCATACTAATGGAATATAACATGGCATATATATGATGATCACACAGCAGAAAAATAATAAAATTGATCATACATACCACGCAATTCATAAACAAGAATCGAAAACATGCAATTTTAGGGTTTTAAAAAACTTACAACCTTAGATGCCTTTCAAAACTTGATTTTGATGATGACCAGTAACTAAGATGGATTTATTCGCCTTAGATCTTGATCACCAATGACAAAGGAGTTGCCTTTACGCCACTCCTCTCTATTTCACACACACAATTGCAAAGAAGGCTTAAAATCAAGAGTGCTAGCTCTATGTTTAAATATTTTGCAATGGTAATGGATTAAAGCAATAAGATCTGATCTTGTTCTTCCTTTAAGTTGCTATTACTGCCCAAAAACACAAGAGAACAAGAAAGAATCCTTTTTCCTTGTGTATTTCGGCTAAGAGTGTGAGAGAGAGAAAATCATGCCTAGGGTTTTTTCTTTTGTTCACCAATATATATCATTTATTTCGGTAAGTGTTAATTCTGAAATTTACTACCTAAAGATAGAAAATTGAGCCTCCATCACTTCCTAAAATCAAGTGACATATATTAACATAAATTCCTTTAAATTTTAAATTCAAATTAATTTAAAATAAACATGAGACATTTAATCAAAACCATCACTTAATTAGGATATATGCATGTGCCGAAATTCACATTGAATTTATCTTTGAATTTTGGCCAATCTCTCTCCTATTTAAATGTTTTATTTTGATTCAAATGCTATTAGGCTTTAATACTCAATTAACTTAATTAATCCAAGATAATTAATGAATTAAAATTAATCCTAATGGGCTGAATTTATCTCTCTCATGGACCAAGGTCCAATAGAAAATTTAATACCCATTATATACATTAATTTGACTTTATTTAAAAGCCCAAATTAATGCCCAATCTTCTATTTGAATATTTTAAGCCCAATGCTTTGTGTGCGATCCTATAAGTCAATTTAATATTGGCAATGAATTAATAAATTAATTCAAAGGCTATATATATTCTCTAGCAAGATATTATAGCATTCCAAATTAAATGAAAATGCAAATGGTATTTAGTGACCTAATGCAATTTTGTATAGTCCCTTACCCTTAAATATCAGAATTAATATAAGGCATGGAATTAGTCATCCTTATATATATATTAATTCCTTTCTTGATATTTCATTGACACTGAACTCTCAGATAAATAATGATTACTCATTATTTTATCTTGGTATGGCCATACACTTCTCAGTTCACTAATCAAGTGGTCGATGATATTTTCTCTCTTATCGAGAGGGGTAATCCCTTCACTTCTCTCATGCTCTCTAACATGGATCAGTGCATGCCCAAGCATACCCATACTTGTCACCCTGTTACGAGCACGTTAGGTATATGTCAAAGTACACAGTAATTCATAAAGAGTTTCATAGAGATTTTAGGTCTAAGAACTCCGATGCAAAACTTACACATGAGAAATATTTATGACTTGTACCATGTAGTGTTCTCATGAATGGATTGAATCCAGATACCATGTTCTAAACATGTATCTATGATCTCTAATTGACACTCTTGTCCTTATGATCAGTAAGACAGAACTCAAATTATCAGAGAGAGCATACTAGTCTTAATTCATTTGTTATTCCCATAACAATGACTGACTAGGGATATTTAGAACAAAGTCTCATTTTTTTCAAGGTCTTACAACCGTGTGCCTCACACATGATAACTTAAACTAAAACAACATTCTTGGATAGTTTTATCAATTGATATGCACAGAAATAAAATAGATAAAAAAATGCCTCATTTATTAAATTAAATGCTATATAACAATGTATTAGGGCTAGCGTTTACACTTACAATCTCCCACTAGCACTAGTCCCAATTGGGCATAGCCTTAATACTGAATGCTCTCAAATGAGCTTCGTGTAGATTTGTACGCAACTGTTTCGTCAAAGGATTTGCTACATTATCTTCACTTGCTATCTTGCTAACCTTGACGTCCTCACGATCAATGATCTCTCTAATCAGGTGGCACTTCCTGAGTATGTGTTTGGATTTTTGGTGTGATCGGGGCTTCTTGGTCTGTGCAATAGCCTCGTTGTTATCACAGAAAATTTCTAATGGATCTAGGATGCTTGGAACCACTCCTAATCCAGAAATGAAATTTCTAATCCAAAAAGCCTCTTTTGTAGCCTCGCTTGCTGTAATATACTCAGATTCTATAGTTGAGTCGGCAACGATCTCTTACTTTGAGCTTCTCAAGTTGACAGCACCACCGTTCAAAATAAAAACAAACCCAGATTGCGATCTTGAATCCTCAGTGTTGGTTTGAAAAGCAACATCGGCATAACCTTGTATGATGAGCTCTTCTTGACCACCATACACCAAGAACTGATCCTTAATCCATCGTAGGTACTTTAGAATCCCCTTTACAGCAGACCAGTGCTTCTCATCAGGGTCTTGCTGAAACCTACTTGTTATACTCAGTGCATGAGTAACATCCAACCTAATACATAACATAGCATGCATGATAGATCCAATAACAGATGCATATGGGATTCTGCTCATGTTGTCCCTTTCCTCTTTGGTTTTAGGGCACTGTTATTTAGTTAAAGGAACTCCCAAAGCCAAAGGTATGTACCCTTTCTTTGAGTCTCCCATGCTAAAATGCTTTAGTACTTTCTCTATGTACTTTTCTTGACTTAGTCCTAAAAAGCCAATTCGATCTATCTCTATAGATCCGAATACCAAGTATTGTTTCGGCTTCACTTAAGTCTTTCATTGAGAAGTACTTCCCTAACCATTGCTTAACCTTTTGCAATGTTGGAATTTCATTCCTAATAAGACGGATGTCATCCACATATAGGACTAGAAATACTATTATGCTCCCACTAACCTTCATGTACACACAAGGCTCATCTTCATTCTTTGCGAAGTCAATTTCTTTGACAGCCTCATCAAAATGAAGATTCCAACTTTGGGATGCTTACTTTAATCCATAAATGGATTTTTGAATCTTGCAAACTTTCTTAGGATGCTTGGGATTGACAAAACCCTCAGGCTGTGTCATATACACATCCTCAAGTAAATTTCCGTTGAGGAAAGCAGTTTTGACATCCATTTGCCATATCTCATAATCATGATATGCAGCTATGGCAAGCAAGATCCTAATGGACTTGAGCATAACTATAGGCAAAAAGGTCTCATTATAGTCTACACCATGAGTTTGTCGAAAATCTTTTGTTACTAGTCTACCTTTGTAGGTCTTAGCAGCTTTGAGTTTAAATAGCCACTTGCATTCAATTACCTTAGCACCTTCCGGTGGATTAACCAAGGTCCAAACCTGGTTATCGTACATTGATTGCATCTCGAATTTTATGGCTTCAAGCCAATTTTTCGAGTCTAGGCTCTCAATAGTTTTTCGGTGGGTAGTAGGATCCTCACGATCTACTAACTCAATAGTGTCACTATTAGTGATTAGAAATTCGTATCTCTCAATCTCATGACGTACCCTATAGGACCTTCTAGGTTCTTATGTAATGGGTTCTTGTTCCATAACTGGTTGTGAACTTGATCCCATTTCCAACTCATCCTCTATAGGAGTTTGTGGAACTTGAATTTCTCCAAGTTTTACTTTACTCCCACTGTCTTTCTTGAGAAGGAACTCCTTTTCTAAGAAAAAAACCTTGCGAGCAATAATTACTTTGTTCTCGGCTTGTGAGTAAAAGTAGCATCCCTTTGTTTCTTTTAGATAACCCACAAATAAGCAGACAGTGGATTTGGACTCTAGTTTATCAGATGTTAAGTTCTTAACATGTGCTTCACAGCCCCAAATCCAGAGAAATGACATATTGGGTTCTTTCCCAGTCCATACTTCATATGGTGTCTTCTCAACTGCTTTAGTTAGAGTACGGTTTAGTAGAAACACAGCAATTTCTAATGCATAACCCAAAAAGAGACAGAAAGAATACCTTGACTCATCATCGATCGAACCATGTCCAATAGAGTTTGATTTCTCCTTTCGAACACACCATTCCATTGTGGCATTCTAGGAGGAGTGAGCTATGAAATGATTCCACACTCCTTCAGATGACTGTTAAACTCTTGGCTTTAGTATTCGCCACCTTGATTTGATCGAATGGCTTTTATACTTTTGCCAAGTTATTTCTCTACTTCGTTCTTAAACTCTTTGAATTTTTCAAAAGTTTCAGACTTGTACTTTATTAGATAGACGTAGCCATATTTGCTAAAGTCATCCGTGAAAGTCATGAAGTAGCTAAAATCACCTCTAGCTTGTGTACTTAATGGTCCACATACATCAGTATGTATTAGTTCCAATAAGTAATTAGTCCTCTCACCTTTCTTGTTAAAAGGACTCTTTGTCATTTTTTCATGCAAACATGGCTTGCATGTGTCATAAAATTCTAAGTCAAATGACCCAAGCACTCCAGATTTATGGAGTCTTGAAATGCATTTTTCGTTTGCATGCCCTAAACGACAATGCCAGAAGTAAGTAGGGTTCAATTCGTTTGATTTAACCCTCTTTGTATTAATGTTGTATATGGACTCTTTATTTTGTAGATTAAGGATATAAAGGCCATTTTGCAACATGACATTGCCATATAAAATGCCTTGGCGATGAATATGAACATTACCAGTTTTAATAACAAAATCAAATCCATCTAAATCCAAACAAGAAATTAAAATAATGTTTCTACTCATAGTAGGCACATAATAACAATTTTTTAAATCTAAACAAAGTTCAGAAGGTAAAGTAAGTTGATAGTCGCCTATCTCTATGGTAGCAACTCGTGCTCCATTCCCCACATGGAGGTCCACTTCATTCTTCCCAAGTAACCGTCTATTTCTTAGCCCCTGCACATTTGAACAAATGTGAGAACCACAACCAGTATCCAATAACCAAGTGGTAGAAATAGAAAGGTTAATTTCAACGACAAAAATACCATAACTAGATGCCTTGGGTCCATTCTTCTTTTGTTCTCCCTTGAAGAGAGCGCAATTCTTCCTCTAATGCCCTATCTTGTTGCAATGGAAGCATGTGCTCTCGCTCTCTTTGAGCTTTTACACCTTTGGCTTGGGTTGGGCCTGAGGTGCACTCATATTTGACTTGAGCCGAGCCAGGTCATACTTGGATTTTGCCTTTCCCTTTCCCTTTCCCTTAATGGGTCCCTTCTTAATGCCCCCTTGAACCATAAGTTTGGGATTAGTCTTTTGAATGTTCTTTTCAACATTCTTAAGCATCCCATGAAGCTTTGTGACTATCTTTGTTATTGCATGCATGTTATAATTCATGACAAATGGATCATAATCATCAGTCAATGAACCTAAGATTAAGTCAGTGGCCAATTATTTTGGGACTTATACTTCAAGCTTCTCAAAAGTATCGAGATACCCTTTCATCTTGAGTACATGGGTACTAACAGGAGTACCCGCAGCCATCTTACAAGAAATTAAGGCCTTTGTTGTCACGAACCTATCGTAATGAGCTTGCTCTTGGAACATCTCCTTAAGGTGTACCATGATCGCATAAGCCTTTTGGTCCATGAATTGATTTTGCAAGTCAAGCACCATAGTGGCCAGCATCAGACATGTCACATCATTGGAGTCGCTCTTCTTGGTCTCAAAAGTTTCCTTTTGAATCGTAGAGGCATTCCTAGTAGGTTCTTCGGGCAAGGGTGTATCCAAAACATATGACTTCTTCTCTTGCTTAAGAACTATTCTTAAGTTTCGAGACTAGTCTATGAAATTTGTGCCATTCAATTTGTCCTTTTCCAGGACCGATCGCAATGAAAAGTTGTTTTTTGAAGAAGCCATTTTCAATCTACAATAAAACTTAGCAAGATTAAATGAGGTCTTATTTATAATCCCACAAACCGAATTAATATCCCTTTAAATAATTCGCGTTAGTGATTTAATGTGGGCCAAGATCCACTTTTCACAACAACTTATTAGTTAAGCTGAGCTTGTACACCTAACAAGATAAATTACTTAGGTAGGAAAACTCCAATCATGTCTTGCACATGACTCTTGGATCAAATGGGCTAACATCTTAAAATGTTATAGCATAAACCCATCTATTAGTTGCCTAGGTTCGGGCATCCCTTTCCATGTTAAGTCAAACCTACGTTCACAACCCATGCCTAACAAAGATAATTGGGCGCATCTAGGACTCCTAGTCTACGTGACCGATGATCGATGCCTTGAAATGTTTCGAATTAGGAAGGCAACTTTGTGACTTACTATTTTAGGGATTCATTTTATTACAGCTTACATGGCATACACTTTGTAATCCATTCATAGCATGCATATATATATAATTGCATAATATAAAGCGTGACAAACATGGGCCCAAAAACCTACAACTAAGATTTTATACTATTACATAAGAATCTTCGAGTTGGGCTTCTCCACTCCGGTGGGCTTCGTCTTGATTTACAAAGTCTTCAAATAAATTCTATTATATGAAATAAATGAACTTTTACAATAATAAATAATGGCATGTAGGCCATATTTAATTACAAAAACCCAGGGCCCATGAATGCACCATGCATATCCATTCATCACACAAAACAACCAAATAAATATACATAACATTCATGGATAAAATAAATTCCAATTTTAATTAATTTAGCCAAGCCCATTAATGGAAATTGTGTACTTAAACTTTTAAAAGGAGACCCCATGATGGGCCTGGGCCGAAGACCAATGGACTAAATCCTCTTATTGAATAAGTTCTCTTAAAAGCCCAAAACACAAACTAGTTAGATTTGTGCCATAAATCAACTCTAGTATAATTTCCAATTTTTGCCATTTTTAATTTTATGTCATGTAGCCCATAAACATTAAAAATACATATAATATGTACCAACATGAATTAAAAAATAAAATCATGAAGAACATATATCATACACGGCATTTATATTAAAACAAACAAACAACAATGAAACTAGTTGTTTAATGCTTATATAATGCCACAAAAATGCACAAATACTTAAAACAATTTTATGAGTCATTTAATAATTTAAATAAGGTCATAAATATTGAGTTAATGTTCTGTACTAATCTGATCTAAATGTAATTTTTCCATTTTAATCAAAATAAAACAAACAATGTCGACTAAACATGCAACAAACACAAACTAGTCATAGTTTTAAGTGATTTTAAAATTAATCAATTAAATTGTCATGGACCAGAATTAAAACCAATTTTAACATATGTCCAGACCTGATATTAATCTTTGAAAATTAATTACAAACATGCCAAAATCGGTTTTACATTTAATTTTGAAATCTAGTTGTTAAACAAACACTTATCATGCCAACTAGCACCTAGTTTCAAGATTAACATGTATCATAAGGTATTTATAATTAAATCAGACCATGAAAATCTCTAAGAACATCTTAGGACAGTATATTAACATTTCATAATAATTATAATACCTATCTAATCATTTAAAATTGTTTTTACACCAAAACAATGCAAAAAACTCAAAACAGAAAATTTCAGCATTGCATGTTTTTAAACAAAAGATTTTTGATTAATTATTTCATGCATCTAAAGCACTAAAATAAGCATGTTTAGGCTCTGATACCACTGATGGAATATAACATGGCATATATATGATGATCATGCAGCGAAAAAATAATAAAATTGATCATACATACCACGCAATCCATAAACAAGAATAAAAAACATATAATTTTAGGGTTTTGAAAAACTTACAACTTTAGATGCCTTTCAAAACTTGATTTTGATGATGACCAGCAACTAAGATGAATTTATTTGCCTTAGATCTTGATCACCAGTGCCAAAGGAGATGCCTTTATGCCACTCCTCTCTATTTCACACACATAATTGCAAGGAAGGCTTAAAATCAAGAGTGCTAGCTCTATATTTAAATATTTTGCAATGGTATTGGATTGAAGCAACAAGATCTGATCTTGTTCTTCCTTTAGGTTGCTATTTCTGCCTAAGAACACAAGAGAACAAGAAAGAATCCTTTTTCCTTATGTATTTCGGCCAAGAGTGTGAGAGAAAGAAAATAACGCCTAGGGTTTTTTCTTTTGTTCACCAATATATATCATTTATTTCGGTAAGTGTTAATTCCGAAATGTACTACCTAAAGATAGTAAATTCAGCCTCCATCACTTTCTAAAATCAAGTGACATATATTAACTCAAATTCCTTTAAATTTTAAATTCAAATTAATTTAAAATAAACATGAGACATTTAATCAAAACCATCACTTAATTAGGATATATGCATGTGCCGAAATTCACATTGAATTTATCTTTGAATTTCGACCAATCTCTCTCCTATTAAGTGTTTTATTTTGATTCAAATGCTATTAGTCCAATAGCAATTTTAATACCCATTATATACATTAATTTGACTTTAATTAAAAGTCCAAATTAATGCCCAATCTTCTATTTAAATATTTCAAGCCCAATGCTTTGTGTACGATCCTATAGGTCCTTTTAATATTGGCAATGAATTGATAAATTAATTCAAAGGCTATATATATTCTTCAGTAAGATATTATAGCATTCCAAATTAAATGAAAATGCAAATGGCATTTAGTGACCTAATGCAATTTTGTATAGTCCCTTACCCTTAAATATCATAGTTAATATAAGGCATGGAATTAGTTATCCTTATATATATTAATTCCTTTTTTGATATTCCAGTGACATTGAACTCTTAGATAAATAATGATTACTCATTATTTCATCTCCGTATGGCCATACACTTCTTAGTTCACTGATCAAGTGGCCGGTGATATTTTCTCTCTTATCGAGAGGGGTAGTTCCTTCACTTCTCTAATGCTTTCTAACATGGATCAATGCATACCCAAGCATACACATACTTGTCATCCTGTTACGAGCACGTTAGGTGTATGTCAAAGTACACAGTAATTCATAAAGAGTTTCATAGAGATTTTAGGTCTGAGAACTCCGATGCAAAACTTGCACATGAGAAACACTTATGACTTGTACCATGTAGTGTTCTCATGAATGGATCAAATCCAAATACCATGTTATAAACATGTATCTATGATCTCTGATTGACACTCTTTTCCTTATAATCCGTAAGACAGAACTCAACTTATCAGAAAGAGCATACTAGTCTTAATTCATTTGTTATTCCCATAATAATGATTGACTAGAGATATTTAGAATGAAGTCTCATTTGTTTCGAGGTCTTACAACCATGTGCCTCACATATGATAACTTAAACTGAAACAACATTCTTGGATAGTTCTATCAATTGATATGTATAGGAATACAATAGATAAAACAAATGACTCATTTATTAAATTAAATGCTTTATAACAATGTATTGGGGCTAGGGCTTACACTAACACATTCCATGCTTTATCTTTCTTCTTTTTATGTCATTTACCTTACTAAAATTAATTTATATATGTATATGTTCATCAATGTACATTTTTGGTCATTATCTTTTCATTTCCTAATTGTTTACCATAATGTATCATATCCAATTTTACATGTGTATATTATTTTCATGTCTAATTCATCTAAAGTTATCAATTTATTGTTCTAAGGCTAGAATTACATTTAATCCTTCATTAACTAACAAAATTCCATGGTAATTTACTTAAGTAACCATTCGGCCACTTCCATTTCTTTCCTTAATTAATTAATTTTCATATAATTTCAAGTTTATTTCATCTTATCTCATCATGCTACACATTCCTCTTAAGCTAAATTAAATTATTTCATTAAATCTTATAGTTACATAATGTGTAATTCATAGAGAAATTAATGTATAAATGAAATTAAGTGTAGGTTTAGTATCCACTAACCTTATTTAGGTTTGAATTCCTCTATTCTTCTTCTCCTTTGCTTTCTTCCTCTTTGTTCCTTTCTTTTCCTTTTTCTTCACTTAATATGTGTGATTCCTTTCCATATAAATTACTCCTAGTCCAAGGTTCTTCTTATCATAAATTAATTACTAGAGTGAAGAGGAGGTCTTGAAGTGTACTTGGGTAAAATTTGAGCTTAATTTATGGAGAGAGGAAAGAGAAATGGGAGAAAAATGGTGAAAATCTAAAATGAAAGGGTTGAAAGATTTTTGTTAGATAAAGAGGAGAAATTGGCAGAGTTTTGGGCAAAAATATAAAGGATTCTAGACCTCTCCATGCTACCCAAAATTTTCCCAATGCAATGGTCCTAATTCTTTCCCAAACTATTTAATCTAATGGCTAAATTTTAAGCCATCTCTCACCTTCTCATGAATTTTTATATCTCTCTTAAGTATGCTGGATTTAGAGCATATTTTAAATGATTTTAGATGGACAAATATCCTTGGCTTAATTTAATATGATAATTAATCCCTCTAATTAATTTAATTATAGTTTTTCACTATTTTTCGGCTATTTTTCTAAAAATAATGTTCCTAATGTCAGAATGTCATGAAATTTTTCCCCGAGTGTACTTACATATGCATTAGCTAATATTTGAAATTTCATGTCATTTTGACATAATTTCAATATATTTACAGCTTTGGTAGAAAATTAGGCAGTCAAAAATTAGAAAATTTCAGAACAGCTGAAAGATTTATTTTTTAATTCCTGAGGTGTCCTTATGATATTCCTAACATGTCTATATTATCTGAATAATTTTTTTAGGTCGTTTGACCCCTTTAAGACCCGGTCAAAAGTTGTGGTCAAATCTTTTTGCTGTATAGGATAAAACTTCTTTGTCTAATTTAAAAGCCTATTTAAGCTCAATTTTGCTTCAAATTGTACCATTAAACTTCATTTAACACTTATTTCCATATTATGATGTCAGGTTAAGCTGCCCATCGGATCATCCATCCTATGATTACCTCGGCCTGATCACGTTTAAGCTTTATGCACCCTTATGTTTTATCATGTTATCCTATCTCGATTTCTTCGAAAAATTATCCTAGGGTTATTTTTCATATCCTAAAATCTACCATGCATGACAGATGTAATTTTTGAGGTGTTACAAAAGTAAACTTTTCCTACCACTTACTTTATATCAAAATTAAAAGTCCTTATTGCCTAATAAGCCTTAAATTCAAGCTTTACAGGCAAGTAACAAGACTTGCCATAGATTAATTGATATAGGGTAAGGCCAATTGGAGTTTTGAAGGCTATTTTATATGCCTATAAATCATCATCTAACTTCAAAGCCCAACCTTTCCTTAATGAAGAAACTATCTTATCTAAAATCCATTTAAGCTCTCCATTACTCACTTCAACTTGTCCACTAGTTTGAGGATGATATGGAGTAGCAACCTTGTGTGTTACCCCATACTTCTTCAACATAGCATCAATGATATTATTACAAAAATGTGAACCCCTATCACTAATAATAGCTTTAGGAGTACCAAATCTTTGAAATATGACCGTCTTGAGCATCTTCCTATCCATTTTGGCTTCATTAGTGAGAGTAGGCACTACTTTAACCCATTTAGATCCATAGTCCATCATGACTAATATATACTTATGTTATAAAGAACTAGGGAAAGGACCCATGAAATCAATCCCCTATACATCAAAGATCTCTATCTCTAAAACTCCCTTCAAAGGAATCTCATTTTTCCTTATCATATTACCCATTCTTTGACATCTATCACAAGTAAACACATAATTTCTAACATCTTTAAATAAAGTGGGACACTAAAAACTAGATTGAAGTACCTTAAAAGCTATCTTGGAAACACCAAAGTGACCACCAACCTCCATAGAGTGATAGTGCTTCAAAATATCTTTAACCTCATCTTGTGGAATACATCTACTAGTTAAACCATCTGCACATCTCCTGTAAAGCAAGGGCTCCTCCCAATAGTATAACTTACTATCATGTAAAAGTTATTTCATTAATTATAATCCAAGCTGTATGTAAAGATACCACTGATTAGATAATTTGAAATATCCGCAAACCAAGGGATATCTTTAAACACCACACATAAAAGATGTTCACCATAAAAACTCTCGTTAATAGGCACACCGTTATTATACATTTTTAGCCCATCTTGATCTAGTCTTGAAAAGTGATTTACCATAAGAGTCTCACTTCCCTTCTTATCTCTAACTTCCCTATTAAACTATTGAAGCATCAAAATCCACCTTAAAAGCCTTGGGTTTGCATTCTTTTTGCTTAAAAGATACATAAGAGTAGTAAGATTCGAGTAGACAATCACTTTTAACAACATAATATAAGCTCTAAACTTATTGAATGCATAGACAATAGCTAATAACTCCTTTTTCATAGTGGTGTAATTGATTTGAGTTGCATTTAACAACTTACTTGTATAGTAAACAATATAGGGCGTACGTTCCTTCCGTTGCCCCAAAATAACCCTTACCGTAAAGTTGCTTGGATCATATATAATCTCGAATAGTTCATTCCAATTAGATGGTTGCAATGCATGTGCTGAAATAAAAGTTTTTTTTTTGTTGTCTGAAAGGCATCAAGGCAAGCTTTATCAAATACAAACTCAACATCCTTGGGAAGTAGATTCAACAATGGCTTAGCTATCTTAGAGAAATCCTTGATAAACCTCCTATAACATCCCGCATGCCCAAGAAAACTTTTAATATCCTTTACACACTTTAAAGGTGACAAGTTGGCTATCACCTCAATCTTTGCTCCATCCACTCCAATTCCCTTACTTGAGATAGAATAACCATGAACAATACCCTCTTGTGCCATAAGTGACATTCTCCAAATTAAGCAACAAACCATGCTCAATACACCTACCAAAAACTTTAGAAAGATTCTTTAGAAAATGCTCAAAGTTAGATCCATAAATATTAAAATCATCCATAAAAACTTTAACGCATTCATCAATTAAATCGTTAAAGATGGAAAATATGCATATTTGAAAAGTAGTGGGAGCATTGCATAAACCAGAAGGCATATGCCTAAATGCAAAAATACCATAGGGACATGTAAATGTAGTCTTAGCTTGATTATCAGGATGAACAGGTATTTGATAAAAACCACTTAAACCATCTAGATAGCAAAAAAATATGAAAAATTAGCTAGCTTTTCTAAGGCTTGATCAAGACAAGGTAATGGAAAATGATATTTCCTAGTTGCCTTATTTAACTTCCTATAAACAATGCACATACACCACCCTGTAATAGTTCTAGTAGGTATCAAATTATTAAACTCAATTTTAAAAATCGTTAAGCCTTTTTTCATAGGAATGACTTGAACAGGGCTTACCCACTTATTATCACAAATAAAGTATATAATTCCATTATCAAATAGCTTAACAACTCCCTTCCTCACCATTTCCTTAATAGTGGGATTTAAATACCTTTGTCCTTCAATGGAAGGCTTAGTATCATTTTCAAATAAGATCCTATGTATAAAAATATTAGGGCTAATCCCTTTCAAATCACTAATGGAATAGCCCATAACATTTTTATGCTTAAGCAAAACATCACATAAAACATCCATATGATCATTAGGCAAATTTGAATTAACAATAAAAGAAAATTGAGATTTTGAGTCACGAAAATCATATATTAAATTTGATGGTAGAGACTTAAGATGTAACTTTGCTTTCTCGTTTGATGAGTTATCTTATAGGTCATCATCCTTGTTCAAGGATTTAAACCTTGAGGGCCTATAAAAAAGGAATGAATTGGCCTCTAATTAATGCATTTGAAAATCCTCTCTAGTATAAGGCTTAATAGGCTCTTACCTTAAATAATCATGTAAAACATCATGAACTCACCTATCAATAATATCAGGAAAATCAATCCTACTTATGCTTTCAATAGGTGAAGATCTCATCATCTTAAAAATATCGAATTATATGCTTTTATTGTTTACCTCTAAGGTGATTTTACCTCTCTTCATATCAATGATGGTATCGGTTGTGAGTCCCCAACATACACCTTAGTAGGAATTAAGTGTGCCTAGGTTACATTAGGAAGGTGATATAAAGAGATAAGTGTTTAAAGGGTAAGAAATGACCTAGAGGGAATTAACTTCAAAATCAAGTGCATTATGGTAATTTCACTTTAAGGCATGCATATGCACAATTAGGGAAGTATGATGAAGGGATTTAATTGAAATGGAGGAAATGTTTTGGGAGAATGTATGCATGTTTAAATGATATTATGATTAATATATAATAGGTTAGTCAATGCATTATAGGTTAGGACCTAAAGGGGATTCTTTTAAAAGAAAAAAGGGCAATATGGTCACACTACAAGAAAATCGACTTTTAATGACTAAAATTTAGCGAAGGGATAAAATTTCGGTCGTTAGAGACATTTAAAAGCAAAGGGAATTTAATCCGGTCGCTAGAACTGAAATTTCATTATTGTTTAACGAAGGGCTTTTATCCGGTGGTTAAAACACAACCAATCCGGTCGTTACTGCCCAGGATAAATTTGGGCGGCATTTATTTTGCTCCCAAAATTTATCACTCAATTATTGCATAAAAATAAAAATAAAATAAAAAATAAAATTTGTAATTACCATCGTCCACCAAAAACATTAAAGAGTGAAAGCTTCCATTTTGTTCAAAGTGAAAAAAGCTGAAAACCTAAAATAAACCTAAATTATCCATTTCTTCCTCCCAGAAAAATGAGAGTGAGAAATAACAGTACTGTGTATATTGGTGTTGGACAAGTTGAGGAGGTATGTGAGGATGCACTACAAGAAAAAGGGGTCCATCGTCAATCAACATCATCCATCAACACCATCCACCGTCCACCGTCAAACAAATCCCTAAAATCAACACCATCAAAAAAATCCCTACTTGTGCCTTTCATTTCTCTGGTTTCTCCTATCGACACAGTCCACTGTCGGGTTGCCGTCGCCTGCCATTCTCCACCAACAGGTTAGTCGTTCGTTCTTCTTCTTCGTTCTACTTTTTTTTCTTCGTTGAGTTTATCATTTGTTTCTAATTGTTCTATAATTCTTTGATTTTGATTTTTTCTTTTGTATTGAGAAGATGATTTTTCTTTGATTTCGAACACTGAAGAGCATTATAAGGTTGCAATCTCTTATCCGTGGTCGCTTGGTTGGAAGGCAAGCTATTGCCACCTTATATTATGTTCGGGCAATTGTCAGATTTCAGGCACTGGCTCGTGGTCAAAAGGTTAGATGTTTTGCTATTGGGATTGAGGTCCAGAATGTATGCAACAAGGGAAAAATTCAGGTATTCTTTTGATGTAATTTGGAGATCTCTCTATTAGATCTTCTAATTGAAATACTCCTATTTCCATTAACAAATATTTATGTTAACATTTTAAATGTATTGTTGCTAAGATGGAATATTTGACAATTTGGAGGAACTACTCATTCCTTTTGTTCGTCTTCTAATTTTCCTTTGATCTAGAACAAGTTCAATAGTGGATTTTCTTTAATAGAATTATTTGTTTGCTAATTTTTTGATGCTGCCGATATATTGCTAATTCTAAATAATTTTTTTGTAATCAGGGTGCTATATATTCAGATTCTTCTGGAAGATGTGCAATTGTGAATGAAAAGATTATAAAAAATGTATTTGCTCGGAAGGTGAGATCCACTAATATTTTCTTATGTAAATAGGTCTGTTGTCATTGGAGGTCCTATCTTGAAACTGCTGATGAATTGTTTAGTCTAAGGTTAGTTTGTCCAGAATTAATATATTGATTCACATGTATATAAATTTTTCCTTGTTTGTCTTTTTGGTTCGGTCATATATTTCATTTAAAGTTTATTACCAAATAAATACTTCCATTTGGCACTCATTAAATATATTTAATATAGCATTATTAACATTCTTCTATTCAACTTCTTCATAATTTGGAGTTAATGAGTCTAAATGATTTAATTCATATTTAGTTACTTGCCATTTAACCCTTCACAGAACAAAATTCTTGCTTTCAAAAAATGTTGCAGCCTATTTAATGTTATTTTGGCAAATGAGTTCGTATTTGGCTGTCTATTTAACTGATTTCCCATTTGTCTATTTACGTTATATAGAATAAAATGCAAAATTGTGAAGTTTCTGTATCATCAAAGCAACCTTTGTTAGGAATGAACCTTTTCTTTTGTCTGGGTGTAGAAGTTAGAGCTTACCAGTCACCTGATTGAGGAAAGGAATCATGCCTAGTAGTTCTCATAGGTGCTCTGCTTTAATATGCTATACAGGTAGATTCTTTTTATGCTTATAAAATGGTGTAAAAGAATTTTATATGATTCTTCTACCGATTAAAACTTACTGTCTAGCAAAATATGTAAGTAGTGGTATATTTTTCCCTGTATATTAAGTTCCTGTTGCTGCCCTTGGATCTCTGATTATCACAACTGTACATATATGTTGATTTCACTTCATGGGTTTGATTTTATTTTATTGATTGGTGTGATGTCATTTTTAATTGAGACTTCCAAGTAGATTATGAGACCTTTTGTTTCCTCTTTGCTGTATTGTAATAAATTTCCAGTCCTGTAAATGAAGTTGGTTAAATTTTATGATTTTATACAATTGTCAGCTTTGAAGAATGTGTTGGCAGATTAAGCATAAATAGAAAACAAGGATTTTCATTCTAGACTTGAGTTAGGATTGGGCAACTCTGTGTGATAGGTCAGTTTGGTCCTTTAAAAATAAAGAGTAATTACTTTGAAATATAAAGGACAAAAAATAAGAAAAGTAAACAAAAATGACATGGATGAAAACTAAAAGAAAGGCTTTGATTTTTATACCAGGCTTAGAAAACAAGGCACCATTTGGGACAAAATGGTTTGTATCTAGTTAGTTCAAATTTCAAATTCATTCAAGTGAAATATGAAATGTATTGATCTTGGTATCTGCATCTGTGTTAGTTGATCTTTACAAGTACTAGCATTGTCTATTTTCCTTCATTGGCTTTACTCGGATGTGTTGTTACCTGCATTGGTATGTTTTATGGCTTGTCGATGTGAGCAGCTTGGCTAATCTATATTTGCTTGCATTGTTCTTATCTATTCTTCCTTCTATTGGGATACTTGATTGATTTATGATCGTATCCTATTTGTTGTTTTAGGTTGGCTTGCTTCTTGCTTTCTGTTTAGAGATGGGGTTTTCTTCGGTAGTGCTTGTTGGACATGATGATGGTGGCTTACTTGCTCTGATGGCTGCACAAAGACTTCAATCATCAATGAATTCTTTCAATGTCAGTTAAATTTCTTTATACCTTCCTAGCATTGCATTATCAACAACTGAAATTATGTGATGTAGTTATAAAAAAAGGAAAAATTAGCCCATCTTTCTATTATGTGCTAGAATATGTCAAAGATGGACAGTCTAGGTTTGCCATAAATTTGGGAATTGTAATTTATTTTATCTTTTGGTGTTTGCAGACATCTTATCTATTCTACCAAGCTAACAGCAGAGACTTTAAACCTCTACAAGGTATGTTGTGTCTTCGTGAAGTATAGATTTACAACTAAAATTGCTGCATTAGTAGGTTTTTATTGTTGCTTATGACAGAAAGTTGAAGAAGAAAATATAGAATTGAAAAGAAAAATCAAAGTTTATGATAGTAAATTCGCACGACTTGAAGCTGTAATTTTTGGTAAATAATCTAATATGCATCATGCATCACCATCTTCAAGTGAATCCCAAACAAAGTGAAGCATTTAATAAGTAAGTAAATATGTTCCAAAGTATAAAAAATATTATAAAAATTCTATAATATTTTTAAAGTATATGGCAGCATATATATGGTTCTTTGAAATATTAATAATTTCTTGTTTTATGATTGTGATTGCATTTTACATGTATTTTCTGTAGTCCTTTTACATAAATTTTCATCCTGTTTGATTTGCAATATAATAATATGTTTTTAATATATTATTAAACTTATTATTATTTTCTACTTTCTTAGCCATTTGATCTACTGCCTTTATAAATGAATATTAATTATAAATTTATGTTTACAGGTTTTTGATCAATGGACAATGAAGATTTGATGCTCGTTATTCATTTTTTTGAAAATTCTAGCTAGATAAATGTTGGTATAGCAATGAACTATTTTTCTAAATAAATTTATATGTGACAAATAGAATGTTAAACAATTTCGAAATATTGCTATACTTTGTAATTGATTTTTTGCAATTTATGAAAAGAGTATTTATTATATTCTTAGATATGTATGTATGTGTCGGAGTGTGAATGGGGTGTATGTGAAATATTTAAATAAAATTGTTTATATTAATTATCGGATGTAAATTTAGTGATGGAAATTCCGGTCGCGCCGGATTTCTTTTCGTTAAAAGATATAAACAATCCGCAAAGGAAACTTTTGGTCGTTATAAGTTAATTTTTTGGACCAGATTTCCCTTTGCTGAAAGTGGTAAATAATTAATGAAGTGAGAAATCGGCCGTTAAAGGGGCTTTTTTAACGACTGGACTTCCCTTCGTTAAAAGCAAAACACAATTAGCCAAGGGAAATCCAGTCGCTAAAAATTTATATTTAATGTCAGGATTTGTTTCGATCGTTAATAACTTTAACGACCGGATATCAATCCGGTCGTCTATACTATTAACAATGAGGCTTTTAATGACCGATGATGATCGGATTTTCCCGATCATTATAGTGTTTTAACGACCGGATTTTAACTTTTAACGATCAGATTTCCCCTCGTTAAAGAGCATTTTCCTTGTAGTGTCATTTTACATTAAGTCATGCATGTGCATAATTAGAAGAAAACATAATATAGGGGCTTAATTAAAATAAAAGAAAGAATATTTATGGTAGAAATAAGAAATTGTAGAGAATAAGGGAGCTAAGTGTGATTTATTTAGGGCCAATAACTGGGCTAATAAGGTGAGGACACTTAGCTTCCTTAAAGTTTTCTTAAGAAAAAAAGAAAGCCAAAAAACTTAAGGGAAGGATGGTCAGACACTCTAGAGAAAGGGAGGCAACCATTCTTCTCCTTAAAAATAGCTATTTTACCCATAAAAATACCCTAATTTATATTATAGCATTATGAGGAGAGAGAAATTAGTGGTTGGGCATTTTCAAGGTAAGAACTCCCTCTTATTTATTCTTTTTTTCCATATGATAGAAATTGAATTTGAGGGAGTATATTGATTGTCACATATGTAACTTGTTATATATGGAAGAGGAAGTAAGCAAAGGTAAAGAAAAGAGAAGTTGAGAGGGATTAAAGAAGGTGTTTTGATTGCATAACAGGTATGGGAACTCTTCACCTTCTTACATGTGCTTTCTTACATAAAATGACTAGGAATGGTAGGTTTGACATGTCAATGAAGTAGGAGTATTGATGGTTATATGTATATAGGAGAGGAAATATAAGAAGAAATCATGGGATAGGTAAATTCTATCCTAGGGTTCACTTAACCTAGTAAGATTGTTTGCCTTATAAATTGGGTTTTAAAGCTTTAAATTGAGTAATTACAATTAAAAAGTAAAATAAACTCATAGGTTTATATTTTTCATAGAAGTTAAAGTCTAATTCTACCTTTATGATTGTAAAAAACTAGCTTGAAAAGTAGCAATAGCTGCTGCCCTATTACTTGGCGTAGTCTACAATGTTTGGTGTATATCTTAAGACTCAGAAATTTCAATGGATTAATTTTTAATGATTTAGAAATTATAGACATAAGAGAAAAACTTTGTAGAAGACACTTCACTTGGAAATATTGTTTCCTAGGTCTAAAATGGTGTATAAGTTAGACTCAAAAATCTACTTATAGAATTCTTTGGAAAATATTGGTACACATGGTAGAGACTACTGTAAATATACGGTGTACTGATTATAGTACTTAAGATATCGATCTCACGAGGAATGTTGATTAAAATTGTTCACTATTACTACTCATTTTTTATTTTGTTTACAATGCTCATTAATTTGCATGTCAAAACTAATATTTTACCACACTAAACTAAATATTATTCTACTGTAATGATAATCCAAGAAGACTTTTGAGTATGATGAATGTAGCATATACACAATATGGAACTTGTTATTTTTGTTTTATTTAGAATTTAATCTTTATCATGCAAGCTAAGTTGGAATAATGTTTTATGTTGCAACTCTTGCATTTAGACTAGATTGTGCCTTAAACATGCATTTATGGTTCTAAATTGTAGCTCTCACATCTAGATTAGAATTACATAAACACACATTCAAATAATAAAAATCAACCTATAACAACTATCTCAACATGTTGATCTCTCTAATAATGTTTTGATAATGAATTTTCAATTAACTTAAGAAAGAGATTGCTCTCAGAACTCTTTTACTCAAAACCATTTTGTTAATTTTAAGAGAAGGAATTGCCAACTAAGGTCTTTTTCCTTAACTTATAATCATACCAATCAATTATTAATAGAAAATCCTACATATAAAGTTGAGTGGAAGAGAAATGAATAAATACGAGTATTGTCATTCAAATTCCTAAAAGAGTATTCATAAAAATTACAAAGAAGAAAAATAAGAGAATTTAAGGAAAGAGAATTCTAGTCCTTTACTTAGGAATGATGACTTCTTCTTCCTTGTTAGTCTCATTTTTAAAACATAAATTAAACAAAAAAGTAAAATCTAAAACTATTGTTCTTTAATTACACCTTCAAATAAGAAAAGTAAAATAACTTTTTCTCTATCTTCCTTCTTTTTCTCTCAAAATAACTTTTAGGGTATTTGTAATTTTCCAAGCATCAAGTCCCTTCAAGTGCCCCTTCATAGGTGTGCAATCCTTGGTGAACCTTAGTGCCTTTTTAGGTGACTTTTCATGCTTAACTATTTTTAACTGCCAATTGTTGCGCTCTCAACAAAGCATGCTCCCTTCTTGCTTCCACTTTCCTCATGCTAGCTGCCTTTGTGCCTTCTGCAACATGTCACGATCGAGTTGTAGCTGCCGCGCTCATGAATCATCTTCATGAAGCCTTCACTTTGCTCCTACTTAGCCATATTTCCCCATTTAAGCTCCAAACTGATCCTTTACTGTGTAAAACAAATAAAACATGCACAAACACACAAAACACATAAAAGCAACAAAATACACATAAAATACCAAAATATTAAACACTATACTTAATAAAACTAAGCATGTATATACACTATTTATGATCTTTTCAAGCTCATATCAATTCCCCACACTTAAACCTTTGTTTGTCCTCAAGCAAAGCTTCAAACGAAAAGAGAAAATAAAGTAACACAAACATATAAATAACACATAAAACATGCAATATGGAGTCCATCCTTCTTGAGATTCTCACAAGTTCACGCATGTAAGGTTTTCTTAACATATTAATTATAAGTCAATGTCAACAAATACCAAAATAAAATCTTAAATCTATAAGTTTTAATACTCATATGCCATCAATAAGTTAAACAAGAGAATGTAAAGTATAATGATATAAAATTCTTAAAAACCTTATTTCTTACAACATGTACTCTAACCTAGCAAATATTACAAAATGTAGAGTTATTCTCTAATAATTTCTGCCTTACATCACTCAAGTATTTAATAGATAGTGTTTAACTCATATTTCCTCTTATACCACCACATACCATAGGCTTGTATTAAATAATAATCTCTATTACCAGCATAGAATAATGCATAAAATCAAAAGGGTCTTTTAAAGGGTTATAGCTTGGCTTAGGTTAGGGTAGGAACAATTTTGGTTAAGAAGCTCATTTATATAGGAGAACATAGCAATTACTATAACAAGTAAGACCTCATATTGCTAGACTAAAGCATGATATCTATCTTTGCTAATGAAATTCTCATATCCCCTTACAACATTCTTCAATTCCCACTAGTTCACCTCATACTTAGCTCTTATCATAATCACAACTAGTTGCTTCTCTTACTTTTATTTTCATTATTTTCAAGCAAACTAGTGTAGTTGTTTTTTTTCTTCATTTTGTTTCTTATTTTATTTTTTCTAAAGACTAGTGGACCTTAAACTTAAGGGATCAATAATGATTTATAAATAATTCATGCTTACAAAATATCATTACTTTGTCTTATTCATCCAAGCAATACTACATCTCCCACACAAGGATTCAAAAAAAGAGGTTTAATTGTGCAAAAATATGGAGTAAGGCTAACAATAAGCTCATGAATAAAATGGTTATAGGGTCAAAATGGCTACCTAAATTCAAAAAGGCTAGTTATTTAAGCAAACAAAAGAGGTTATTTCTAATGGCCTCATCATTTGTCATGCCTATTATATAATAAATATGATATTAAAAATTTTCTAACACAAGTTCTAGAGTAATGAATCTAAGAGGAATTCTCTCAACAAAGATTATTAATTTCTTCAAGGCTCAAAAGCTAGCCATGGCTATGATAAAACTCTACATCATGCCAACTTACTATTCTAAAAAACATGCTTAAAGAACCTTAGCTTAAAAGAAATGTATACCAAAGTACTTTAGCTAAACATGCTTATCTATAGAAGCATAATCATATTAAAACAAAAGATCCTTAATTCTAATTTAGTAATTATATCTAATAGACTCAGAATTAACCGTGCAAGGATTACCTACATAAGCTACTATACATGATTGAGACTAATTTGTCTCAACTGTGTGCCTCCTTCATTGCAACTTACACTTGAATTTTTGGCCATAAATTGTCACTGAAAGTTACCCGAATATTCCTAGAGCACTTCAAACATAAAAATATGGTGTATTATGTGTTATGAAATACATGTAAAGCATATTGGACTATATATTATGATTATATAAAGAAACCTTGACGTAAATGAATAAAAACATATGAATTAACTTAGGCTATCACTAAGCCCATATAGCAACTTTATGCATTAAACTAATGTAACTTGAGTATAAGTGTATGAATAAAGACATATATACTTAAATTTGCATAAATATATGTGAACATGTATATAAGTTTTTATATACTACTACTAGGTCTACTTACCAATCTTATGAATGTAAACCAATGAAAATAGAATACAAAAAAAGGCATAAATTTATATGGTTAAAGATGCATAAATATATGTGAACATGTATATAAGTTATTTTATGCTACTATTAGGTTTACTCACCAATCTTATGAATGTAAACCAATAAAAATAGAATATAAAAGAAGGCATAAATTTATATGCTTGAAGATGCATAAATATATGTGAACATGTATATAAGTTATTTTATGCTACTATTAGGTCAACTCATCAATTTTATAAATGTAAACAAATGAAAATAGAATACAAAAGAAGGCATAAATTTATATGCTTAAAGATGCATATATACACAAATGTAAACATGAATATGTACGATTGATGATGCCCCATTTAAGTTATGTATATCCATATAAAGGTTTAAATTAAGTGAGGCATATGCATATGGATGTTTATATTGTTAAGAATATACATTAATGGTTAAACTACACTATTGTTCTTATTTATGGATACTTTTACATCCAAAAGTGTATACTATGATGAATGGGAAAATGAAGAAATAATTTGATGCCTAAGTTTATGCCTAAATTGTGGATAGATAGGCATGCCTATAAGGGTATATTGTAGCTGCTATATTTTTTAATTCGTTGGGTTATAATAGAACATTGGCCCTATTTAGGTCAATTAACTGACCCTATTTAGGTCTATATGATCGGTTTATAATGCAATATTGACCCTATTTAGTTCTTTATAACTAATACCTATGGGTATCTTAATTTGTACCCTTGGGTACCATAGTATAATATGTTATCTGCACCTTTAGAGAGATGCAGGCTTACTCTAATATAGAGAAAAAAATAATTAACATGTTGCTATGAGAAGCATGAAAGTGTGATGATTATGCGTAATTTATACTAAAATAAGCTTATATTATATGTATGCATACTTGGCTTCGTAGGGAGTTTAATCACACCTAGGTAAGTATAAGAGTTAAAAGAGATATAAATGAATAGAAGGAAAGAGTATGCTAATATCTGAAGGAAATAGGTAATTAGGACATTTGTAAGCTTGAGCACATTTCCCATAAGTCACTTTATTTATTATTCACATATTTGTTTAATCATAAATATATATGTGTTGTGACGACTTGCATGATGAGTCATCTTCATCCTTTATTTTCTCCACTAAGCTTGTTAGCTTAGCATAGGTTTTATCCATATAGGTGCAAGTGAAGGAAGCGATCCTTAAGAATAATCTGCATCTCTAAAGGCCAACACAAGAAGAAGAACTTGGAGTGTAAGGTTTGATTTTTGTTGTAATATTTGAAATAAATATGTAAATTTAATTATAAGATATATGTAAGCCAGTAGTTAAGTAAATATACTCTGGACTTGTAAAATAGTTGCAATATTACTTATATGGTATCTACGAATATCTTATTTATAGAATGTATATGTATAGTATGTAAGTGAGTGAGTGATCAAATGTCACATTGAGCATGAAGTCTGACACATATGGATAGGTTAGAAATTAAAGTATTACATATAATATGTAAACTTGATAGATTCTTCAGTAATGGATGCAAAAGATGGATAATTTGATTATGTTTACTATCAATATGGTATATATGGTAATGGTAAAGGCCTTTAGAAGGAGCATTACACCAATTGCAACTAAGAAAGGTTTTCTGAATAAAATTGGGATTTCTAAGTCCTCTTTCATGTCAAAAATAAAAAATTCAATTGGAATAACAAATTTACCTACCTTTGTGGGCACATTCTCAAGAATTCAAAGAGGATGAGTGATGTATTTGTTAGCTATAGACAAACACATATTTGGAGGCTTAAGTTCACCTATTTCTAAATGCTTATAGATAGACTAGCACCTACATCACAAGTAGCTTTATCAAAGGGAATACTACCAACAACACAAGGATTTGTAAAACAACCAAGTTCCTTTTGCTATTATGGGGACTAAGCCATAACCCTCTAATTTACTCTTATGTGCAGTAATATATTTTAGAAACTACTTTCTTACTTTTCATCACATTATTTTCAACTTCCTTACCACTCTTTAAGGTTATTACTTGACAAGTCTGCTTATGTGGAAACTTGAATTGGCTAGGTAGCTTTCTCATAGGTTGAGAACTAAAAGAACCTTGTTGGGCAATTTGGGTTTCTAATATTCTATTATAAGTAACAAGCTGCTCAAGCTTTGGATTAACTTGTTTGAATTACTCTTTATTATGTCGGTTTGTTGATTTATTGCTCTATAAAGGGTTTTAAGATGTGATTTGGGTTGTGAAGGATTGATGGGTGGCTTCATAAAAAATTCGAGTGGGTTTTACGGTCTAGGCATAGGATTATTTAGAGGGTTAAGTTGTGATGATGTATTAGACCATGAAAATTTAAGGTGGTTTCTCCATTGAGGGTTATAGGAATTGGAATTTAATTCTCTCCTTTGATTAAAAACCCATTGAATAAAAATTAGACTCCCTATTAGAACTCATTGTGCATAGGAATAAGATCCTCCACACAATTTACAAGCAACACTTGAAATATCAATAGAATTAACTTGAGATTCACTTACCATTTTTGTGAGAGCATCTACCTTTGCTATCAATAAATTGATCGTATCAAGTTCTAAGACTCCACTTGCCTTAGCCATTGTTGGTTCATCTCTCATGTAACCTTAAGATGTATGTTCCTTAAGCAAAGTAACCGCTTTCTTGGCTATCTTATCCATCCAATTGCCACTTGAGGCTGTATTGACTATGTTTTAATTCTCATCCATCAAGCCATTGTAAAAGATTTGAGGAACTATCTAATTCGGCAAACCATAATAAGGAAATTGCCTTTGGAATTCCTTAAACCTTTCCTAAGCCACACATATGGTCTCATTTGCATGTTATCTAAATTTTGTGATTTCATTTCTGAATTATCCATTTTGTGGGGTGGAAAGTTCTTGTGAAGAAATGCTTGCTTCAATTGATCCCATGTTGTCATCGACTATCTAGGCAAACCAGAAAGCTATAATTATGCTTTTTCCTTAATAAAAAATGGAAATAGCCTAAACGGAATTGCACCATTCATCACTCCATTGATCTTGAATGTTACACATACATTGAGGAAGGCCAATATATAGGCATGGGGATCCTCTCCTCAGAGACCTTTGAATTGGTTATTTTGCAACATTTGAATAATACTTAGCTTGATTTTGAAGTTATTATTAGCATTTGTTGGTGCCATAATTCCTTTAAAACTCCCTGATATGTTAGGCATACCAAAATTTCCTAAAGTACACTTATCTTGATCAGCCTTGATATTTAAACTTTGGTTATCCTTTTCTTGTTGTTGTCTTTGATCCCTACACAAAGCATGAAGACTTTTATCAATTTTACGATCAAATAGAAGAATTTTATCACCACTATTATTTTTATGCATAAAAGAAATAAAAAAATAAAACTATACTACTACAATCTAAAACACACTACAAAAGAATATCAGGAAGAAGGCCTAAAGTAAATTTTTTCTACCCTAAGTTAATAAAAACAAACACTTAGTGATTGCTCAATAATGGTACCAAAAACTTATTTCAGTGTAAATTTTATTATCTTAGTCTTTAAGACTTAGATAGAGTGGGTAGGGTGTTGAATGCTGGAATTCAATATATAATAGTTACTTTATATTAACTGAATAGAAACTTAGTTGGAGAGGCAAATATAACTTTTGGATTAATTGGTTATACTAAAATCCTAAATAATTAAATTAAATAAACTAATCTTAATTTATAACTAGCAATACAATCAAATGAAGTTAATAAAAATAAAAGAAATGAATTGATCAAATAAAGATTTAATGAACATATATACATGCAATGATTGGAGAATATGGCCTATTATCCCTAAGTTCAATTCTCATTGTCAAATAAGGGCATTCCCATCTAGAGTTTACAAGCACTCTAATGTCAATATGGAGATAGGCGAAAACCATGAAGTTCTATGCATATTCTTTTATCCCTCAAAGTGAAATCATTGTCTCCTAAGTGATTTCTAGTCTTTAAGTAAATTCAATTGCTTTCACTACAAAAAATATGCCAATTAACGATGGCAATTTTCGTCGCTAACTATCAAAATTCTGTTGCTAAAATAAATAAGCAACGGCACCATGAACAGTTGCTAATAGCCCAGTCGTGAATATATTAGTGACGGAATCAAAAATCAGTCACTAATTTAGCGATGAAAAATTTTGTCGCTAATTTATGTTCATAATTAGTCATCGGTATAATAATAATAATTTTTAATGACTACATTTTTCATTGCAAATTCTGTTACTTATTATTAATTTATTGTAAAAGTTAGCGACGAATCATTAGTCGCTAATATTGTCACTTATTATTTCTTTAATTCTTACTTTTGTTTAATAGCGATAGTTGCTGTTGTGAATCTGTCACTAAATTATTGCATAATTTAATTCTTTCTTTTGCTGTATTTTTAAATTTTCATCCCGTACACAATTATCACTATTTATTTTTTTTATCTGTACACAACAATGATCTCACACATATAGACATATAAGAAATTATAAACATACAAACATATAAGAAATTATAAGAAAAGTTCACATTGGTAAACCATAAAGTGAAGGGTACTCTATAGAACCAAACTTCACAAATTAACCATTAAAAAAGTTAAATGAGTACAATTTTGTCTGCAATTTGAACCATTTTGGTTCGTACAAAGACCATTAGAACTCATAATTCACAAACTACCTCATTATTATTATTATTATTATTATTATTATTATTATTATTATTATTGTACTTCGTATACATAAATTACATGAACAAAAAAAATCTTTAAATGGGAAGCACAAAAAGAATAATAAGTGCAATTATAATAGCTTCTGCATAACTTGCTAAATGATGAACTTGCTAAGGCAGGCATTGAATTTAGCTATTTGTCTTTTTCCCAACAAAGGCTTTTCAGCATATATATATATATATATATATATATATATATATATATATATATATATATATATATATATATATATATTATCTTGCCTTGCCTGAAAGGTTCATCACCATAAGTCATGTAGATACCTCCCTGATGTTTGGAGATTCTTCACCATGCTATCAGCCAGTACTTTAGTAGCTTTTAGGGCCTCTTGCATACTAGCTCCTGCATATCTAATCATGAATAACCTGTAAAGTACTAGAATAGATATGGACATCCATATTGAATAATTTCAGATTTACCTATTAGTAAAGATTCAATATCTTAAAAATGGCAAGATAATTGGACAGAACAAACCTACAGATTGGAAAAGTTATCCCAATATGTACATAAAAAAACAAATAGCAGAATGAGACATTTTCATTATTGAGTTTACCAATTAAACAAAGAAACATGATGACTTAATCATAGGTCCACAACAACTACTTAATTCTGGTTTCGGGATGGGGGGTATTTCCTTCATTGTGCTTATTCAGTTATACTCAAAGTCTACAACAACTACCTATAATAATAAAAAAAGAATGAAATATTAGATCAAAACCAAAAAATATTGACTTGGAATATAAAAAATTAAATCAAACATGTAAGAGTGCAGGTGTGCGAGCCTGATTTTAGTACTTTGCAATGATTGTATGAAATTCTCATGAAAAGAATCAATAGCTCTTCATAATAATTATAGTGCAAGTAGTAAATAGGTATATAATAATCTGTTCCTGAATACATTATTAAGCAAAAACCTCATAACATTAGCAAAGTCATGAATTTGACATTTTAAGAGTAACAAGAAAAGCCCTAATAATGCATACAAATACACATCGTACTACCTCAAATGTTATGTTATAAAAGCTGATTCGGCAAAAATTCAACAAAGAGCATTTCTCTCTATTACATAATTTTAAAAATAAAAAATAAAAAAATATAAGAGGAAGCACCAAAAATATCTGAGATAAAGGTGCAAGGAGTGTAATGAATTAATTACATATTTTGGCATGTTAAAGTGCTCAGGTCACAAAATTCTTAGTTAGGACTATGAGACAGGTAGGCACTGCGTAACATGACTTGGTAGCCTACAATTTGAAATTTATTTGTTTTTTCATTGATAGTAAAAGGAATTTTGTAAAAAGAGTAGCAAAATTACAAACATTATCTTTAAGATTTAGCTAACTAATCTCTATGGGGGTTATTTCTATTTATTGCACTAGTACTTTTCAATAAAAATGGGAACCCTATAGCTGATAATATCAATGTAACAATTTTCTTTATCAAATTGATTTAGGCTATAAATAACTCTACACTTTTTTCAATTTCTATAAGTTGTTATGCTAATTGGCGTATACTTTGATAAGAAATTAGCAGTTACTATGTTCAATATGTAATTTAACTTTTAGAGGTTTTGTGTTATGTCTTAAAAATTCTTATCCTAAATAAAACCAATTATATATATATATATATATATATATATATATATATATATATATATATATATATATATATATATATATATATATGAGAATAAGCAAAATGAAATTGCTAACCTATATGTTAAAATTAGATCAAAACTTGACCACACCCAAACTGAAGGTGCCCATTTTATGACCCAACCAATTTGACTTGCAAATTTTTGAGTTTTTTGGGGGGCAGGGTCATGACATTGAACCATTTTATTTGTCTTTGGTTTTTACCTAATTAAACAATAAATTGATTTGCTAAAAAGGTTTTCTATAAGCTTATAATCTCTAAGCATGTATTGAACCATTTTATCTGTCTTTGATTTTTACCTAATTAAACAATAAATTAATTTGCTAAAAGGTTCGCTATGAACTTATAATTATAGAGATTTCTATAAATCTTAAAACATCTAAGCATAAATTATAATATTAATACTATATAGCTATTTATTATCGTTGCTTTGTTGTAATTATTATTGTTATTAATCTTTTAACTTATTACTATGGTTATTATATCAAATCAATGGCAAACGTTAATAAGCCATATGCCATTAACAACAAACATAAAACAATTAGATGATAGCAAGACATGAGTACATCATTAGCTTATTTAGTAAGAAATTAATATCCAACTAGCATTTAACAATTAATAAAAAGGAAATCCATATCTATCTGATAACGAATTAATTTACCACCAAGTATTTAGAACTTACCTTCCATTTGAAAGGATAAATTAAATGGCATATGTCCTCTGAGACCAGTGTTAAAATAGAGTACCTGCCAAAGATAAAATAGAACACAAGTATAACCTTCGCACACTAATGGTATGGAAACTATTAATGGAATTGCAATGAAAATGACAAACCTAGATGCCAAATGACGCATAGTAAGAAAATCACAACTCAACTATGATCATCATTCCTAATGATCATATCACAGATTTGCAATTTCATTGGCATTTGTATAGCAGTGACCCTAGGCAACTTGAAATCAAAGAAAACAAATGTAAAAATTAGAGAAATTTTTATATATCTCCCAGAATTCATACCTTGGCATAAGATACTGCCCACTCTTGCTTGTATTTTCTTTTTTAGAGTTTACACTGCTAAAAAATGGTAGATGATAGAATAAAAAAATCAACAGACTGATGATAGAATAAAAAAATCAACAGACTAAGCTATCATATAACAGTTTCAGTGATGCCATCTCACCTTCATGGCATCAAATGTCAGAATTAATTAATTAATTTGATGTGTCCAAGTCATCATAACTAGTCTGATGTGTAAGATAAAAAATATTGAGTACAAAAAAATATTAAGAGATGATAATGTTTTGATGGTTTGTGTACTCAATATGATACTCCTCGAACCATCAATACATTATAATCTCCTAATGTTCTTTGCAGGAAATTGCTCTTCTCAGCAGATAAAGAACCTGAAATGAACTCCATAATTGAGGGATAGGATAATATAAGGCTATGCTTGGACAAGTGAAAAAGCTTTCCAACATACAACCTCTAGCTAGAGGCAAATTCTAGAGTCAAATCACAAAGTTCGCATTTTTTAGATAGAGAACACACACACACATAAAAGACACTATACAAGAAACTCTAATAATCAATTGCATTTAACTGTCATTAACTTTACTTCCTAGTAACATATTTATACCATTTAATTTCCAATATAGTACTAATGCTTTATTAATATTATTATCTACTAAATTCACTGAATAATCACTTGATATTATAAATATTGGAAACAAGATTTAATTATTATATCTGTTGTTGATAAATATACATATCTTAATGGTTCTTTTGTTTTTATCATGTTTATTTCTTGTTGTATTCCTTCTTTACTAATTAATGGTGTTCTAGTTTTTCTTTTGACATTAGTTATATCTATTGCATGTTCTTTTTTTTTTGTACTATGTAATATTCTTCTTTATTAATTTTCATAAGATTTTTTATAAACGAAAATTTAAATATTTTATCTTTTGATATATCGAATTCCTTTTTTTTATTTGGTCATATATTTTCTTATTAAATATTAATCTTTATTCTCTACTAGTTGTATTTACTTGTTCTTCATAATTATATTCTTCTAATTTTTCTATGTCACTCATAACTAATATCACTTTCTGAATTATCTTGAGTTATATCTGTTTCATAAATACTTATATTATCATAGTCGGTTATTTCCCCTAATTCTATATTTATTACTTCCGTATCACAGCATAATTTTGATTTTATCTATTTTATTTATTTAAAATGATCTTTATATTCTTGACATAATTTTGCATACCATTCTTTTAAATAATCTATTTTGAATCCTAATGTTTCTATTCTAGTTCTTTTTTCATATTCTGTTTTGATTTGGTAATTTACTATAGAATAATTCGTTATATCTATTTTATTCTAGTATTGTTACTCTTACTAAATAATAGTTTTCTCTAAAATAACATATATAAGCTTCTAAATCACACATGTTACATATTCCTACATGTTCCATATTATATCTAGCTCTATCCTTCATTTTTTGTAAGTTTACTAATTCTCCTACTAGGTTACTAAATTCTACTCTTATTGATAACTCATATTTTTCTAATATTTCTAAACTATTAGTAGTTTCTTGTCATCTTTTATTTGTATTACTTCTTAATATTTGTTTATCTATAATAGGTAAATTTTCCATCCATAATTTTGTTGATCCTACAAATGTTATTTCTATATATCCTGGTAAATCTATAACTAGTACATCTAATATTCTTTCTGATTTATTTTCTATATATAATTCGATATTTTTTATTGATTGTGATTGTTTTCCTTTTTCCCATAACTTTTGTTCCCTTTTTGTTCTTCCATAATTAGTTCTATTTACTTTTATATGTGTATATTTTGGGTCTTTAGGATAAACTCTAGATGTTCCTGGTCTATTTTTATATTCTTCCTTAATTCCAGTTTCTTCTCCTACATTTATTTCTTTTTTTTAAATTCGTATAAGTTAAGCTTTCATTATCTGATGGTTGACTTATATTATTTATTTCTATATTATTTAGTTCTATATTTTCTAATTCATCTATTATAACTTCTTTTTCACTATTAGATTCTGTAAATTCTTGTTTTGATAATTTTTCTTCTGATGTCGTAGTTTTTTCTATTTTATTTTTCTTCCTTTTTAGTTTTTTTTTTTCAATTTCATATAGTCTTTTTAATATTTTATTCATCATATTTTCTAATTTTTTCAAATCCTTTATCTACTTTTATTTCAAAATTTTTAACTTTTTCTAAGGTATAAACAGTAATTTTTCGAGGATAATATTAAAGGAAAAAATTATCCCTTTCCACCATCTATGTAGGTCTGCCTATGGTGCAAGTGGAACCCAAAATACCCAACATGCAAGAAAAATGTATAGGAAGATAGAGAATACTTACAAACACCAAATAGTTAGTGATTCAAGAAAGTAACAAGTATCAAATTTGAATTTATAGTTCATGTAGCATTTGCATTCTGTTTAGAGTCAGGACTAGCAACTATAGTGGCACAAATGAAATCTAATTCAAGCTCATATAAATGCAAGGCCTTGGATTTATATGAGCTTGAATTAGATTTCATTTGTGCCACTGGATCTCAAATGCAAACAAGACCAGAAAAATGAAAAAACCAGAAGAAAATGTAACTCATGCTGAACATTAGAAACTATTATAAGTTATTGACTAACCGATCATCGGAGCTTCGCCGGAGATGCACCGAAGCTACTTGCTGGTAGCTAAAGCCATTGGTAGCTTCCAAGCGACGTTCATGCACCCCAATACTACCATCGTTCATCGGGATCAGAGATGAAATATCCTATTCCACCATGGCCGGTCTCCTTGCTGCTGGTGAGTGGGGAGGAACGGTAATCGTCGGAGAAGCTGCCTCTACCTCACGGATTCATCGGTGCCGATCATGACACTTGATTCTACCGTTGATTACCTGTGCTCCCTGTTCTCGATCTCCTTCCTCCTCTCATTTCTTTTTTTTTCTTATGGACCTAACATTTTTTTTTCTAGAAGTTGCGCCCCCTTAAAAAGTCCTTCCCTACCTTTATACATATATTATATTTGATTCTTTCTCTTATTTGTTATTATATTTATTTTTTTCATTCGTATTTATTTTTTTCATTCAACTAAGTATATATAAAAAATACTAGTTTTTTATATGCAGCTGATTCATGGAAATTATAAGGTTATATTAATTGGAAACTAAGTATATATAATAATTTGTTGATAATTATATTTGCATCAATAGATATAATATGTATGCATTATTATAATTATAAAATTATATACTCTTATATAATATTTGAATTTATTATATCACAAGACATAAACACTCGTTCAAGTACAACACCAGCTCTAATACGCTTAAGTTTCCAAGAGCTTATTCATATTTATTTTGTTGAATTGGGACAAATATGAAATTGATGGTAAAATGAAAAAATCTCTGGAAATATCCATGTAATATATTCGAATTTTTAAGAAATTGGTTTAGGGAAAATTGAATTAGGAGTGAAATGATTGAATAATTTGGAATTGAAGAAAATTTGAATTTTAATGTTGGAATTGGGAATTAGGGAGGAGAAAACTGAATTTTTTTTAAGAAATTAATAATCATTCTATTTTTAATAGTAATTTTGTTTTCTATTTTGTAAGATCTACTTTTAAGTTTATGAATTTTAATTTATATTTCTATATTTAATTTAATTTTCATAAATTGAATAAAATAATAGAGTTAATTAAATAAATTGTTTAGGCTAATCTACCATCAAAACTATATCATTGTAAATATAATAATTGTACTCCTAATGTTTGGGAAGTCTTTCAATTAATTAAATCCATCTGTCTATATTTTTTTTTATTTTGCTAAATTTATCTAAATATATAATAAAAATAATATCGGAGTGGGAGTTAGAATCTAAAATATACTTATATTTCTCTGAAGTATATTTAATGTTTGAATTTATTATAAATTAGATCGATGTTATTATCTTGAAATGATTTAAAGTAGGTATTTTATTGTGTGTACACACACACACACACCTCAAATTATACTCACTCGTATAGGATCCTCAATAAATTGATCCTCGTGAACCGGTCTCAGAAGTACTGCTCACATATTAAAAAGTATTGTCAGATGACTCAAATTTTAGGACGTTACATAACCATCACATAAAACTTGAGATAGATTTATAATTATTGTGATAAGTTCATATTTATTTATTTATTTATTAAAAATAAGTTAAAATTTAATAAACAACCAATTCTATTTATTTGGATGTTAATTTTCATTTGATTATGATAATTATGTGATCACACATTATGAATACATAATTTAATAAGATATGTGAAAAAATGTCAATTTCAATAATTTTAGAAGTAAATTATATTTAGTTAAATATATGATATAATTATGCAATTATAATATAATACAATTGCAAGCGAAAAATTAAAAGTAAAAAATTAAAATGTCTCTACAAATTTTCATTATTTTGTCTTTATATTTAAAAACAGTTTGATAAATATATATAATTAAAATTTCTAGTAATTCAATATTTGATCGAAATTTTACAAAATAAAAATAAATTATAAAATATTTTATAATTATTTTAAATGAGATAATAAATTTAATATTACTATTTTATAAATATTTACTTTTATTAATTTTCATAATGTGATTATATAATAATTATAACAAATAGTTTATTATTATTATTATAAAAAATGTAAATTTTATAAATAAATAACTTTAAATTTTGAGATAAGTGATAAAAAATTATTATCAAATTATTATATAATTTACACTTTTCTTTTTCAAAATAAAATATCCATTTCATATGATCTATATAAAAAATACATGAAATAAAAAAACTATTTTTTATTTTATTTGCAAAAGATTAGCGACTACATAATTTCGTTGCTAATATTTTTTACTAAAATCTAATACTATTAGCGATGAACAATTTTCGTCAATAAACGGTCAAAAAAAGTGGTGTGATATTTTTCCTCCAAAATTAGCGACTAAAACTTTCATCGCTAACTTTTCTACTACTAATTTTATGAATAAAAAATTAAAAAAATTAGCAACAGTACTTTTGTCGCTAATTCCATCCAAAAACACAACACATAAATTTTTCGCCAATAATTAGCGATTTGTTAATTCTGTCGCTATTTCGTCACAAAAAAATGAAAAATAACCTTCCCACGATGGAATTATAAAACAGTCGCAAAACCGTTGTAAATTTGCTACGAAAATAATTTTCTTGCTAATTTTAGTCTCTAATTTACAGTTTTTTATAGTGTTTTCCACTAAAATGATCCAATTCTCATTATGAAAAATATTTATTAACACATTATATATGGTGATCAAGTATACATAACTAGTTAAACACTCAATAGAACTTAAATCATTCATACATTAAAACAAGATGTTGTTGTTAATAAAGATCAATCCATACTTGTAATTCTAATAAACTAATTAGCATAAATAAAAATTGTCAAAACAATAAACATAAAAAAGAGAATGATATCAAACAATAATCTAAAGATAAAGAGAATAAAGACTTGAATGTTGAATGACCTCTTTTTATCTTTTTTCTTCCTTGGTGTATTCTTTTTTATCATAATCTTTTTCAATTGTTTTTGTAGTTACTTGGTAGTTTTTTTCTCTCCAAAATGTAGTTAACTTTATCTATTTATAGGCTAAAGGTGTCCCAAATGATTTTTTTGAAGAGGCATGTAAACTTGAAGAGGCATAAGAAAGGTTACAATGGTTCTGTTTGGTGATGACTCAGCACACTAGTGCCAAGTTAAGTGAGTTAGCGTAGGTTGTCTTTGTAATGAGTCGAAATTGATAGGCATGAATCGGCGCACTTCAAACTTCTTCAAGACTTGGTTCAACAAGGCACGAGTCATCATCCTAAGTTATAGTAACAAGTTAGCATATATAGGCTGGAATGAGTCAACACAGGCTTTAAAACCTTTTGAAAGCCATTTTTTTTTAATTATTCAATCAAAAGCCCTCAATTATACTTTACACCATCCATTTAGACAAGAAATAGCCTATAAACAAAGAAAACACAAAAGATAACACAATTCACAATAAAACCAAATAAAAAACACGCATAAAACTAATAAAAAAAATGCATAATTAGATTAAATGACTATGCTAAATTGCATGACATCAGATGTAGTTACTAATTAATAAAATAACATCCACAAAATAAAAATTTAATTTCCAACTCTATAAGAGTTTTTATGAAAAACATTCATTTGCTTCTCTTAAGTGAAAGTTTTCTACGTCTAACTATGACTATGTGAATTATTTATAAAACAAATCTTATTTTCCATTGCTTCTTTTAAAACAAAAATTTATTAAATTAAGTATTAATTTTTTTTCTTTTGACTTTGTTCTTCTTCATTGGTACCTCCAATACATATTAACTATTAAAAAGATATTATATGAATAGTTACAAGCATTGTTTTTGGATAATTGAGGTTGTTAAATTAGTAAGTAGTTATTATTGCAAAATATATATTATATATGGTGATTGAAATGCTCTAGTATTAATGTAATTTGTAAAGGTAGTAGAAAGTAGAGGAGATGGATAGCATTTTAATTTATCATATACTAATTTTACATCAAAGATGTTTAAAAAAGGTGAAGATATGTATTAGAAAATAACTTAAATTGTCAAATTAGTTAAGATAAAAAGTTAGTTTTTGTCTTTTTTATATTTTCTTTATTAAAGATCAGTTATTGTTAAATATTTAAAACTCAATAAATGAGGAGAACATTTTGAAGCTTTGATATATAGACAGACATGTATTTGAATTTAACTTAATAATTTACTTAAACACTTAAAGTTTACCAATGATTCATGTGTTGCACACTCTAATTTCTCGAATATAATGTAACTTTATACTTATATATTTATAAAATTAACAACTATAGATGATAAATAAATCATTGTTAAAATTTTATACTTTCAAATGAATTATGAAGCCATTGTGTATATATTTATTAAGATAAAATTAAGGTTCATCCTTATATTCAATACCATACCTTAAAAAACAATATAAGTGTGACTCCTGAATTTTCATAGTGAGTCAATTCTCGCAAACACCTAAACACATAAATCCTATAATTGTTTGAAATATATAAGGTTTGGAGAGAATTTAGGAATAAGAAATGGGATAAGAACCAAAATTTTCTTTAAAATATAAAATTATATATATATTTATCTTTTTATTATGTTTTGGGTTAAATTTGTCCTTTAAATATTGAAAATAATATAAATCCCCCTATGACTGGATGAAGATTCTTTTAACTCTTAAAAGCTAGTCGTTTCACATTGGATAAGGATTTAACCTAATTTGCCAAGTCTTAGGCCTTAAAACGACATAAAACAATGTGTTAGAGTATCCCTATTCCTTTGCTGGCATTCAACCTATGAGGGCCTTTGTTCAACACCATAAAGGAGGTAACATAGAGTCACCACCTAATAGAACATTGAAAAATGAGTTCTAATCTTATGTGGCCAAGATAAGTTCAAGACTTCACTCCAATTTATACCCTTAGTTAATGTTGTATAAGTGAGTTTTTGGATTAATTATTTTATCTCTCTTCTCACATGAATTATCATGCTAGAAAATTAAAAGCTCACTTAAGAACGTTGGACAACTGTAAAAATATGCATATTGGAAGCAGTAAAGTATGTATAGAAAGCATTAAAAATTCTAAAATAAAAATGAATTTTAACTATGGAAATGTAAAATTATACATAAATAAAAAAATTATTGAGTGTCATTTTAGGAGGAAACATTGGTTTTTGCGCATAATTATTAAAAATGGCAACTACGTATGTGTATTACTTATAAACAATAGGGATGATTTATCCCATTTTGTTAGGAAAAGTATTGTCGATTTGTGCAAAATCTTTTACATTATTGAAAGTAAGTTATTTTTCTAAATGTGATTTTTTAGATAAGAAAAATATTGGTCCAACTTTATTAGGAAAATCCTGATTTTTTAAAAGAAAATATTTTGGTGCAGTTTTTTATTTGAGCATGCGAAAGGCCATTATTATTATATGCCTTGCAATAATGAAAGAAAAATAAAAGAACAATTATACAGGCCCAAATAAATAAATAAATAAATGAAATAAGCCCTAAAGTGTTCTTCTCCATCTTGCTTTGACTAGTTCAGGTTGTGCAGTGTATACCTCAAATTCATAATCATTACCAAAAAAATATCGATTAATAATGGATTAAATTTAATAAAGTGGTGAACAATTAAATCAAATAAATTAGATAAATAATAAAAATAAAATAAATGAAATAAACAAAATGCATGATGCATTCGGAATTCACGTAACAAGCAAAAGTGATAAATAATAAACATATAACAAAATAAATTAATAAATATATAAATATGATAGACATAAATGATGCTAAAATAACTACAATGTATGAGATACATAAATAAAAATAATGATAAGAATAAATATAATACTAATAATAACAACAACAACAACTCCGACAACAACAATACTAACTTTGATATATATATATATATATATATATATATATATGTCAATTATAATAATAATTGATAATGCTCACTATTATTCTCCAACCAGCCCAGCATAAAAGTATCCCTTGAGAAGCCTAGCCTTGCATAGGCCCAAAAACATATGAGACTCTTTGCATAGGTAGCCTCATTACTTAAAATGAGGCTATCTAATCAAGTAAGACATGTTCCTACCATACAAAAGCTTTCTGATACATGCTTCCATCAAATCATTGCCTATAAACCATCACAAAATCGTCAGCTTATTTTGACACCAAAATAAGCCTTTTACACGGCTCTTTATGTTAACTATAAATACTAGGTTCACTCTTATTCTACTCCCTACCTCGCACCCCATATATCTAACATTCTCACAACTCTTTCTAAGCTTTTCTAACTTAAGCATTAGAGTGCTATCACCTGGTTAGCCTCTTCCTTGTAGGTTCATATGCCATTCATTCGATCGGATGCTTTCCATTTTTCTCACTACTAACTCCTCCCCTTTCTCGAGGAAAGTTTTCTAATTACAATGAAAGTTTAAATTCTTAATGATTTGGAAGTTAAGTGGCTGCTAATTTCTTCACTTTATGGTATTTAAGCCCGTAAAAACACCAAAATTAGGGGAAGATAAATTTTCTTAAGTTTTTAGATAGTTTTTAGTGTTTTATTATTTTCTCTTAGTCTTTATCAGGTAGGGTTTATTTTCCCTTTTAGGTTGGCTTAATATTAAGATTTAAGGAAGAATTAAAGGTTGAAGAAAAATGACTTCAAGCTATATTTTATTTTCATCAAGGGCGTATTCATAATTTCATCTTTGTATTTTAAGATTATATTCATGATATTTGAGTAGTTCTTCTTGCTTCAAAATTCTCAAACCATATTGGTATTGAAATTTTAAGTCCAATGGATATTTACATGTTTTCTTCTATTCTCGTTATGATTAATTTTGCACTTCAGTTAATGTTTGGTTTTAATTTTTAATGAGTTAAGAGATGGTTAATTATTGAATCCGAATTTTAATTGTATATGTTTATGCCTTGGTTTTTTATTTTTTGCATTTGATTATCTTTGTGATTCAGAAGGATGTTTTTATTCATATGTGTAGATTATATTTAGTTCAAGCGTGTTAGGAAATAGATGGATCTTTAAATAGGATTTTTTAGAGAAAGTTCCTTTGAGATTTAGGAATTCATGAACCTAAGATGATGCTTGTTATTAGGTTGTTCTTAATTAGGTAGCTTAGTAATCTAAAATTTAATTCTTAAGCAAGAGACTTATTTTAAGTAGGGTTTTTATAGATATTCATGTTAATACTATTTTACTTCTTTCCAATTATATTTATGAGGATAGAATTTTCTAAGCATTAATTTTAATTTTGTTGATTTCCTAGGTGAACTTGTTTTAATTTAGTTGTTAATTCTTAGATTTAATTTCCTATAAAGTTTAAATATCCTTTAAATTCAAAAAGCTTAGGAATCATCTCAAATTAATTCCACTAAAGTCTATATATTTTACTTAGCAATTCCTATTCCCTTAGGTTTCATATTCTTGGGGTCTTAAATATATTTTTCTATATTGCATAGTCGATGTAGTACACTTGCTAGACATAAGTTAATTTTTTAGCACCATTACTGAGGAACAACGATGTTGTTTATTTGCTATATGTTAAGGTAGTCTGAGATTTTTTTATTTGTGTTTGATCTGGTGATTATCTTTGCAAGAAGATTTTGAGACATTTTTCAAAATGATGCGAGATGATGTCCAAGATTAAGAAATGTTCCTTTTAAGAGAGCAAATGAATGATTTTAAGAGAAAAATGAAGGAATTATAGCTTTTATATGCACATTCACCGATTTCTTATTTGACATCTTTTATTGATTCTTATTCTTCATAGGTGCCATAAGAGCCCACCACTTTCAAAGATCAAAGTCTTCTAGATTTGCTTAAATGTTAGGAGAAACAATTTAATGCTGAAAAGTAAGAGTGGAAGGCTACAGTCAAAATTTGAGAGGATAAGTTAAAGAATTAAAAGGAGACGATTAAGAGACAAGATAGTTTACTGAGGGATGAATAAAAGGAAATTGAAAGATTAGAATCCAAACTAGAACTCTTGAGCATTTCAATGCAAATTCAAAGTGATGGTGGTAAGGAGAAGGAAGTGAATAATTAATTAATGGTGGATAAAGAAGACTTTAATTTTAGGGTTCATGAAGTAAAAAAGTGATAACACATCTTTAAAGACAAATTAGTTGTTTGTTTGGAAGATGTGCTTTAGCCTTATGTGAAGAATTTATCACAAAAGAAGCAAGAAGTGTTCAATTCTTAAGTTGAAATACTGAATTCATTTCACTTAAAGAAATCATTAAGGCTAGAAAAGCCGATAGAGTTTGTAGTTAAAAAATCAAAGGTAGAGTTATACTTTATTGAAGATATGAAATTTGTAGCTTTGGTGAACTTGACATGTTTCTCCTACTGATGGGAGAAAATGAGGAGCAAAATTTGGAGATACAATTATTTGGATTTAAAGCTTGACCTTTAGAGAGTAACAAAAGTCTAGTTTAAGACTTGATAAATTCAAAACTAAAAGCTATAACTTTACTTTATTTTGATTGTGTGTTTACATAGTGTATTTTTAATTTTTGCTATGTGATTTTTCATTATTTTTGTGTGTTTTATGGTTCATGAGCTTAAGATTAATTTATGCTAATTTATTATCTGGATTGGGCACCAAGTGACAAATATTAGGTATGCATGTTTTCATTTATATATATCAGCTTTCTTGACATATAATTGGTTAAAGGTTTAAGGTTGGTGAGAAATTAGAGCCTTGATGTACTTAGTTTTTGGACCTTGTATTAATTTAAATGTTCATTGAGAAGTAAAGTAAGAATGGGCATGAGGAAAGACTAATAGGGGTTAAGTTTAAATTAGGGGATTTGAGTAAACAAGTTTGTTAAGAAGTTATTGAGACCATCACCTCGGTAGAGGCAATTTCCTCCTCTACCAAGGGAGCCTTAGTTATTAGTCCCATAGCAATCACCTCCTCTGAGGGATATATCACCCCTACCGAGGTGGCCTTCTTCCTTATGTCGAGACCATCACCTTTATTGAGGAAAATTCTTCCTTCATCAAGGGACCGATGCCCTATTTGTCCCTCACCCCTTCCTACATCAAGATAAGCTTCCATGTTGGCCAAATGTTTGCTCTTTCCTACCTAAGACAAACACCTCCCCAACCGATGCAATTCAGTCTAGCATTAATTGTTCATCAATTCTAATCTTCATTCATCAAGTAAGTTCACAATCTTTTATTTTAATTCTCATGTTACATGTTTAAATTGTTTTGGTTGAATTACAATGGGATTTGTTCTTATTATACATGGGATTTCTATGGGATTCTTTTGAGTTGGATTGATGTGTAACTTGTATGTAATAACACTTAGTTTAATTGGTGATTGAGATTTAGGTTTAATTTTAATTTTTGGCATGATAATGGTTGAGATTATTTTAGTATTGGCTTAGTTATTTCGTGCTTACGAAGTGCTTGATAAATTGCCACAATGATCAATATAAAATCTTTTTCTTCATCTTTTTAAGCCAAACCATCATCAACTAACTTTATAATTAAGATTATACATTCACACACTTAATGTTAATTATGTAAATATTGATCTTGTGCATTGAGCATTGAAGTAATTTTGGTTTAGGTACATTTCTTCACTTGGATACCATGATTGTTATAAACCTTATTTTCTACATTATCTTGGTTATAGAGGCATGTTTGAATTGTTCAATCATTTCCATTGGTCTCATATCTCCTTTTGGCTCTATCAGGGTTATTTACTGGTGATAGTATTGTTTTGAGTCAAGTAGGGTGTTGCTTTAGCTTACATTTCTCTTTGCCACTTATTTGTTCATTAAAACTTATGTAATGAGCTGATATTTTTTGCAACTTTACTGACGATAGCAAGAGAGGGGCATAAAGCATAGCTGAACTCAATTTTCAATATCAATTCAGGGAAGTTCTTTCATCTTGCTCATGAATCATTTTAGATGTTTTGTTTTTGTTTTTGTTTGTTTAGTTTGGCTTGTGATTTGCATGTTAATTGAGTAAATTTAGTTTAAATATCATGTATTGTACATTTATCTTAGTTCACCCTATTTATTCTAAAAATTGAACTTGTTAAACTTTAACTTAGAATGTGTAACGATCAAAATCTTTATTTAGCATCAAGGCAGGCATATCACTTGATGGAATTCTAACAAGATTAGCATTTAACTTGAACTATATTTGTTAGTTTCAACATTTTGAACACTAAGGCTAGCTTTAAAATAATAAGAAAAACTATTGCAATGAGGTAGTTAAGCAAGGAAATTTAGGACACTAAAATCTTTCTCATCACCTTTCAAAGCATAGAAAAAGCTCAAACAATATGGAAAGTGATCTAGGCTTATTTTTGTTGTTTAGCCATAATTTAACTTGTTTCCTATCTAGTATGTATATTTTTCCCTTATTAGCTATATTAAGCCTAATGAGGCATGTTTAACGCATGCCATAATTATTTTCCAATGGCAGTCATTTATTTACCATATAACTTAAAAATCCTTTATTTTCACATCTAAGGATTGGCCACTTTAAGATTGTGATGGATTGATTTTTTGTTGGGTAATTGAAGAGTATAGTAGAGAGGTTTTTGGTATTATTGTCTGGGGTTATTATTGAAGTTAAGAACGTAATGAAAGTTAAACTTGTAAATATTGTTGTTGTGTTTTTCTTTATACCCCAGTTTCTAGGACTTAGTATGACACACACCAAACCCTATATGTATATGGTTTGTTCTCGAAACTCCACTTCTAGTGTTCAAGACTATATTAATGTTCATTTAACTCGTGAAAATCAATTGCTTTGCAATGAGCAAAGATTTAACCCAATATACGATGCCTTGAACCCACAAAGAGATAAGATAGTGTTCGAGGTATACTTGCTTATTTGCTATTGACCAATTTATGAGGCATCTGCTGAGCATCACAAGGTATGTATTTAGGAGTTACAACCAAATAAAACATTGGATAAGTGATTTTTTATACCTTGTGACACCAAAACCAAAGAGAGTTTGGATTCCATTTTTGGCTGCATTACATTGTTAATGGTTAATATAAATATGCACTTGTGGTTAATCATGCTAAACCTTTTCTTATACCTTGTAAGAAATATGATAAGGCAGATAAATAAACACACTATCATATAAATAGGCAATGAAATTCATACATAAATTGTATGTATTCAGGGACATTGGTCCTGACATGTAAGAACCAAGATTAATTTATTTGCTTCTTTGGCTTTAAATGAAAATGTTTTTTTTTATACAAGTCAAAATAAATAACTTAATAAATTAATAAAGATATGCACATACATAAATCGAGGCATTCATTTTATTCTAGAAATATTTGTTTCCAATGCATGACTTAGAAAATTTATTCGATGTGATGGAAATAATAAAAAAGACATTGGTCTATTTTATTAATGAAATCCAATTAGTTAGGTAGAAACTATTTAATGTGATTTTCTCTTGTTTCATGCCAAAAAGCTCATTTTTCTACATTATTATAGATAGATAATAATTATATAGGCCAAAATATATAAATAATTGAAATAAATGGAATGATTGAATAAAAAATGGATTTGAGCATAGATCTTCAGGCATATCTTGTTTTACCCATTGCCTTTAAACAATTTTAGGGATTTATGCACCTAAAAAAATGAATTGATTAGATAGAAGAAAATTTAATAGATAAAGATAATCCCTTAAAAGGGAACATATTACAGGCTACATATTCAAAAAAAAAACACATGTAAACAAAAAACAAGCAATATGCTCTTATGGAAAGTAAAGGAAATAAGGAAAAAATACAGAAGATGGAGTAGAAGTGAGTCACAGGCTTACTCATGGACCCAAGTGAGTTATGAGCTATGATAGATCGAGTCATGAACTATTTGGCACGAGTTCCTATCCATCGTAAGGCAAGTCATAGAATCATCTAAATGAGCGAGTCACAGACCAGGTCCATGAGTCAACCTATAACAGTCTAGTAACACTGAAATATCACTATGAATGAAGCTTTAAATTTTGAAACTTAAATCTAAGGCCAAAACTCATGCAAAACACCTTTAAAGCTCTTCTAAACAACACATAAGGCTTAAGTTGAGATCAAAACATGACAAGTAGCTCAAATTTCAATGATTAATCAAGTGAGAGAAATAAAGCTATAGGGAGAGAAAATGGTCATGGAGAGTGCAAAAATTAAACACATCCATAAAAGAAATAATAAATCATGTTTAACTCATGAAAACACACATAAAAACACTAATTACACAATATTAAACATCACACATAAAGGATTCAATTAACACAAGCTCTTCACATAGAAGAACACAAAATACAGAGCCTTTGAAGCTTAAAATAAATCAAAAAGGTTTAAACAAATTTTTAATAAAAGGATGACCTTTTACATTACCTTCAGTTTTCACTGTGATTTAAAGCTAGTGAAAGCGCCTTTATATTGCTGTTCTCTTTCCTTCCATGTGAAATTTTTTATTTTTTTCAAAACTTACGCTTTCTTCTTTTCATTCAAAACCAATGTTTTTGCCAAAACTAGTCTTTTTTTTTTCTCTCTTTTATTTATTTCTTATGGGTTATTTGCTCTTCTTAATCCCAAAAAAATGTCTTATCCTTATTAATTAATTTTTGGATTAAAAAAAACAGATATTATTTTATTGAAATGATACTCTTCCTCATAGGAAGAGAATCAAAGACTTTTGTTGGAAAACACTAAGTCACAGACTGAGCCTATAAGTGGTGAGTCATGGACTCTAGGCCATGACTCGCTAAGGAGTAATGAGCCAAATTAGGAAGTAACTAAGGGCTTTGGTTTATTACCTAAGGAATGAGTTATGGACCTGACCTGTGGGTTAGTCCGTGACTCTCTTCTTGGGTCAGTGAAAGGGTTTAAGCCATAGCTACTTTCCTGCCAAATACAAAAGAATGAAGATATATCTTTTAAAAGAATTGAAAATACTACCTTATTTCTAAAAAGATGTTGGGACAAGAAAAGAAAAGGCATTGTTACTTCCTTACTATTTTCAAAATAACATTATCCTCATTAGGTAACCCTGATAGAGGTTGATCCAGTCTTAGTGTCTACAACTACCCCAATTTTGAAAAAGTAGTGCATTATGACTGGTTTGCAAAAATTTAGAGTAAAATAATAAAAAAAAATAAAAGATGCATACCTAAGGTAGCAAATCTCTGATTTGGTAGAGTGATTACCATAAGTTTATCGATGTTTTAATCTTTAACTAAGTTATTACTATCAGCTCACCGATGTTTAAACTCAAGATTGGTGGAGTAGTTAACATCAACTTGTTAATGTTTTAACTCCTAACTAACCATGTAATTAGCACCATTTTATCGGTATGCAAGATCAAGATAGGTTGTTCGTATCTAATTAGATCTAGTTTATTAGCATTTAGAAACAAAAGAAGCAATCGGTTGATGTCAACTTATCGGTATATCAAACCAAGTTTGGAGATGATGATGCTGGCTTGTCGACATGTCATGTCTTCTGATAACTATCTGATTAGTGCCAACTTGTTAGCATGTAGAATCGAGATAGGTTGTTCATATCTGATTAGCACCAGCTTATTACATATAGAACTAGAAAGAGCGATCAGTTGATGCCAGCTTGTCAACTTGTCCAACGAAGTTTGGATAGGATGATGCCAGCTTGTCATCATGTCAATTCTTTTGAAAATTATCTGATTAGCGTTAGCTTGTTGGCAACAAAATCAGGATAGGTAATTCATATCTAATTAGCGCTAGCTTATTGGTATACAAATTGGTCGATGTCTCTTAATAGAATTTATAATGCCTGTAAAGAAATTAGATATCAATTCCTATTCGTGATAGATGATGGAGATTCTTACCGTTTCAATAGGTTTGTATGATTGTTTCCATGTAACTTTAACATTAGAACAAAAAGGAGGGGGGTTCATCCCTTCGAGGAACATGCTAAAGCATTCCTTTGATATGTGCATAACTAAACCTCATTTTCAATCTGATTGTCTGATATTTCTTATTCTTGAGACATTATCTTTGATGAGAAGATTTTTTGTTGTTGTGCTTTCATGTCTTACTTGCACCCTATTCCAAGTGGGATATAATAAGTTAATTTACGATACACGCTAACTTGTTAATTAATTTATTTTGGTCGACTGTTAATTAATTTTTGTTACATTTATGATTTTTGAATTCTGGTTGACCATTAAAATTTATGATGTTTGTGTGAGTGATCTTTCTCTTTCTTTTTCCCTTCAGTATTTGTCATGCTTTTTTCTATTTTATTTTCATTTATTATTTCTTAACTATCATATTAGCTAATATGTAAGCAAATAAATTAAAGCAAAATAATGTCCATACATCGTTCAAGCAAGAGCAAAAGCAAAAGCAAAAGTACGAATGTTAACAACATAAATACAACTAAGAGAAAATAAGATAAAGTAAACAAAGTGATAAACAACCCCCTAAATGTCATCAATTATGTCTCAATTTGGTATAATTAGGTGGTTGGACTGAAAGGATAGGAGGTATCTGCAATGGCTGTGGAGGCAGTGCTTAAGATGGGCCTACAGGTAGTGATGGTGGTGGTGTTAGTGGTAGGGGTATCTCAAACTCAATCCGCATGGCCTAAGCAAAGGGTCTCAAAACCTAGCCCATAAGTTCAGCTAAGTGACTTAGGCCATCCCATACTTGATGTATGGCTAGCTCCTATCGGTGTACACCCGACTCTATCTAGGCTAGATAGGTAGTATGGAGATCTCTGGTGACTGTAGCCATAGTGCCCATGATAGTAGATGTGGATGTCCTCATCCCTCAGAGCTATTTACCGAAAGTCCAACAATTAAGGAAATAATCTCAAATATAGTTTGAACATCCAGCCTCACTCCCTCAATAGTAGCCTCGAGTCTAGCCAAATGGCACTCCAAATCGGTAGGAGCACTAGAGGTAGCAGAGTAGGTGGCATTAGAGCACGTGAAGTAAAAGCTCTTGGGTATCCATATACACTAAACACATATGTGCCTAATGATATCAACATCAATTGTGTGGAGGGTGCAAGATTGGATCCTATATGGTAGGGCCAAATGCCTAAGTAACTCTGATCAACAGATGACTAAGCCTGGCCTATAGGTAAATAAGCCTTTAGTGCAAGAAATACATCATGTCTATATACATGTGAAGGAGAATGAATGTCCAATATAGGGTTTACTAGCTAAGGGGGAAAATGAACATCAGGTGTAGGGTTTGCTAGTTGATCACCACCCTACACAGTGCCTTAGGGCCTGCGAATCCCGAATCCTCTATCACACTCTTTTATTGATCGTAATCTGTAGCCTTTAGGCCGAAGGTGCTCAATCATCCTTATATCCATAGCCATATCAAAGTCAACATATATGTCTTATCTGCTGCTCCAATTTTAGCCATCTCAGCCTTAAGGAATGCAAGTGATATTAGCAATCTGGTAATTATATCTCCAAATATAGCCATGATGCCTAGGGTTTGAGCTACCTAGTAATATTTTGTAGAATCTCATATGAAATGTTTAGGTGATGACCTTCAACCATGCCTTAAATGCTCCATATGTTAGTAAATTTTAAGGATCCAGGGCTCCCTGATTGGCCCACGTACACTGCAATTACCTCAATACTTGAGAAATTATTATTATAGGCTTTGCTATCATGGGATCATAAGGAATACCTATACTAGCGATAGCAGCCTATTGATCATCCCTAGCCTTCCTTTTGCAGATCAGTACATCCTTACCTATAGGGAGATCAAAAGCCTTAGACACTCGGGCTGAGATATGTTGAAAGTGTAATTCAAAACTCTGAATCAGATTACCAAGGTTCTCTATCAAGGCATTGAAAAGCCTCGATACTCAAAGATAGTCAAGAATCGATGGACCACCACAGGATAAGTAACAAACACATAAGCGTACAAATCCAACCACCCCACTTATGCAAGGTAATATTGTGCATCCACTTAAATGTCCATAATGTCTAAAATGTTTTTGCTTATAAAGTGACTATTTTGGAATTGTACATCATAAAATGCTCTATATCGAACAACTTGAGCCTTAGTTATCTAGTAACGTTCTTGAATGTTTGGAAGAGGCTGTGGTTGTGGGGCCTCTCTATGATGAGGCATATGTACATTATTGAAATAAATTAGTATACCTAATATAGCATCAACAAACATGCTATTAGAATCCTACATTTAAAGTTAAATATAATTAAAGTACTAAGATACTTAGTAAAAAAACAAATCATTCTAAAGTGACAAAATTGATAATCATAGGACAATTATTTTTATGTCGTTAATAACAATAGCAAATGATTTCAATTTGTAGAGGGGTAAACTCAAGTTATTGGCATTAAGAATTAATCAGTCACCCAAATTCAAATTTTAATTTATTTATCTTAGGGTATATGATGGAAAAAATGCCCATCAATTTTTATTACAAGACAAATTTTGTTACATTAAAATTATACACATTACTTATAATAATATATACAATAGAAATTACTCAAAAATATACACAATCGCACGTACATACATTGAACACATATATCCAAGCAATTAATTCTAGTGATAACTAGGCAGTATGAATGCTAATATTGGGGTCCTTCTGCATAAAAAATAGCATATAAATGCTCTCAATCAAAACAGGTATATTATACATTGCAAACCAAGCTTCAGTTACAATACAAGTATCATGCTTACATACATATTAGCAAAATGCAATCAACATTACGGCTACTTTTTAGCTCGGATAAGGAAATCAATGGCTAAAATTATATCTATAAATGAATTAAAAGTTAAATGAATATAATCAACTAATTATACAATGTTTAATCATTAACCATGCAATTTATTAACTAAGAAAATATAAATTCAAATAAACTATACAACATCAAACTAATTGCCTAAAATCAATCTAAATATAAAACTTGACTACATAAATACAAATTACCTAAATTATAAATTTTGATTAATATTATTTTTTCATTATTTTACAAACATTTCATGTTAGATATGTTAATATTAATACTATTTTTAGTTAATTTTTGTTTACTATTTTTGTTTTTCCTTCTTTTTTGCTATTTTTCTTATTTTTTTATTTTTATACTTTTCCTTCATTCATTTATTTTTGTGTTCCATCTTCTTACTGCTCTTATAGGGTTTACTTTATTTCTCATTTTTTTCTTTCTTAGCTCTTATATGCTTTCTATTCTATAAGCTGGTCAAAGGGCAAATGAAATATACTATAATTATCAAGATAACGCCAATAGTGAACAAGCAAGCAAAAGAAAAAAGATTCAAAATAAACACATGGCCAATAAATCTAAGCTTAAAAAATGACTAATAATATACATTTGTAATACTAGAAAAAAATAACAGAAAGAAGAAATTTGAATATAAAAAGCTTACCTTATGTGTTAATAGTGGAATGGTAAAGAAAGAACAAAACTTGACAATACCAGCACCCTCACGAGTGTAATCCAAGCATGATCTCAACGGAACTAACAAGAAAAAAATTGAGGCTTAGAAGAGGGAGAAATAAGAAAAAGGGGATTTAAAAAAATGGAAATGACATTCTAGTAGGAAATAAAGAAGGATGAGGAGGAAGAAATAGAAAGACTTAAAAAGGTTGTTTTTTAATGAGTCACAGATTAAGTTTATGAGTCACCAGGCGAGTCATGGACTAAGGGCATGAATCATAACCAAAATGACATAGTTCAACTTAAAGAGGGACAATTCACAGATAATGAGTTCATGAATATAGGGATGACTCATGGACCCAATCCTTGAGTCAGGGCAGACGGTAAAAAAGGCCTCTAATGGCTACGAGAATAAAAAAGATGGGATTTATGACCATAAACACTTAATTAATTGTTAATAATCTAAATTAAATTAATTAATTTATATTTAAACTAATTTAATGTTTTTTACTTTTAATGTTAATGGCCTTTTATCACTAATTAACAATTACCTAATTTTGCATGATTATAATATTCAAAATATTATTACTCCAAGGCTTCAAAACTCTTACTATAATTACAAGTTTATCCCTATAGAATAAAAAAAAGCACAATTAATCACGTAAATGCATGTTCCATGCAAAAGAAATGCATTCACACATATAATTTGAGAGTGACTCATAGTACAAGGGAGTGAGTCACTCTCGGCCTATAAATACCCCCCTAACTTTTCTTTTGGCCTTTTGTAGTTTACATGCAGTCCCTTTTGCTTCAAGTAAGTATCCTAATTCATAGCCTTTATATATTTAATTTTTTTAGTTTTAAATTTTCTCTTTTTCTCTTTTGATTTTTTTTCATAATTTTTATTAATTTTTATTTTATTTTATTTATTTTTATTATTTTCTTTATTTATTTATTTATTATTATTTATTTTATTTAAGACTATCCCTTGAAATAATGGAAACCTTTGACACTAAAGTGAACAGACTACTAGATGCCCTTATAACATGGGAAAATCAAATATTGGCCTCGTATTTTGATATGATATTTTTATGAAGAGTTTAGCTTGACAATTAGCTTTTGTTGGTAGCCACTCGATATTGGGACCTTTGATTTCATATCTTCAGATTCACTCATCAGGAGCTATGCCCCCTAGCTGAAGAGCTTGCTAAGATCGTCAATGCATCTTCCATCCAGGAACTCTGTCCTGTGTTCCAAACTACATACCGGATTATCCAAGGGATGCAAGTTAGATTATTGGAATTCTATCTTCTGTTGTTACAAGATTGATGCCTTGACCGAGCCCTATTCCTTTGAAGCCTCTACTTGATGCATTGGATAACTTCTCTAACATAGCTACTTTTTGAATTGGCATTATTTTATTGATCTATTTCTCTCTATTTAATAGTTAACTCAGAAAACCCAATCGGTGACTATTGATTAATCGGCATCATTGATGGCATACACAGTGACTTGACTCCTTACCTATCATTTTGGCATAAACACTATTTGCTCCGATCCCATTGTAGCTTTCTCAGGAAGCCCCTTATTACTCTAGGTATAGTCATTATTTTAAATGTAGTATGCCCCTTATAGGTTTTTACATTAGCTTTCCTTAGCGAAAGATGCATTTTTTCAGATTTTTATGAAATTTTATGCTTTATTTTTGCTTGGGATGAATCCAACTCAACCCAATGGCTTTTTTTGTTTTTCTTTTTTCTTTTCTTTTTTCTATTTTTTAAGTTATAGGTGTAAGAGAAATTAAGGCTACTCAAGGAACACCTCCTAGAGTAATTCGCTCATACTCTTTAAGGCATATTCTTCCTAGGGGAAGACTTTAAAACTTTAACTTAACATAAAAAGGCATTGTATGGCTGGCAAAAGTAGAAAATAGTGACATCAGCTTTATGCACACATGGTTAATACATGATTATGCAACGTAAAATGACCAATCTGGCCGTATTCCACTATACAACTTGGACAGAGCCATTTTCTATGTAGTTTCTCGATGTGCTCGTCAATTCGATGAATGACAGGATATCATAAGGCATTTGTTGTCATTTTAAATGCGTGTGTAATCTATTGCTTTTATTTCTAGCTACCATCAATTGTGGGCTTAACTGTATGCTAGCGTTGACATTCGAAGCCAAACCGATTATGACTTCACCATTTTTGTTATATATAAAGTTGGTTATCCAGTCTCATAGTTGACAACATATTGCACTAGCTAAGATAGAGCTCAGCTGGAAGTAGTAGAGGATGATCCTTAGATTTAAGTATATAGCATAAGAAACTATACATTACTTTTTGTCATAAAACTAGACAACTTTGATGTATGTATAATGAAACTACTCTTATTTATATTAATGTACAAGCTTGCATTACATATGATAATATTTTTACATAATTTCACAAAATCTAATTGAGATAAGAGTGGTGAAAGGAGTAATTTCACGGTAACGGTTTCTATGGAAGGGTATAGTCAAACTACTTGACTATCTTGACATTTGGGTAGTCATGATGCCTAGCTAGAGGTCGCTTATGAAATGTATAATTGTTTATCATAAATATCAATAAGGATTGATAAAATAATTTAAAGAATTTTAAATCATGTGAGTTTTGGATAAAACTCATAATTACATATTATACTACCAATATGGACGGGAACCCAATAGGTCACACACATATAGAGTAAAGGATAAAATGATAAAATGACAAGGTTAATAATATTTGATATTATTATGGAATAAGAGAATAATTAATTAAAGAGTTTAATTAATTATGATCAAGTAAAATTATTCGTAGAACTTTTTAGAAGTGTTCTACAAAATGGACCTAATTGAAATATTGTATTTCATAATTAATTATTATTGGACTATAAGTGTTATAGAGCTTATATAATAATTGATAGATCCATTGGAGAAATTAAAGAGGCCAAAATAATTTATTTTGTAGCAAAAACCTTCTAGAGGAAGGGTTACATGCCAAACCAAGATAAAAGGCCTTAGAGGCCTAATTCTTGGACCAAAATAAATTAAATATATTTTATAAGTGTTATGGAGCCTACATATTTAATTTGAATGGATTTAGAATTCATTTGTGTGATTAAATGCAAGTGTATACATAAAGGGCCTAGTTTATGTGTTTTGTGCATAGTCCTTTATGAATGGACTTAAATTTAATTGAGCCTAAATAAATTATCAATAATTCTAGAAGCCCAGCAATTTAAAGGTGACCAATCCTATTATAAAGTTGGATTTTTAACCTAACTATAAAAATCAAAGTGATAGGGATTTTAGGATTAAGTGAACAATTAAGAAAAAAAAAATTCACTCTCAAAAACCTTAGCCGCCACTCCCTTGCTAGCATCAAGGGGAATTTGGCCAGCCTCGTGATTCCTTCATTCTTGGTTCATTTATTCCTTCTCTAGTGTGGATTACTAATTGGAGGTATTCAACTTTGGATACTGTGGTTTGCAATAACCTGGTGAGAAAAAAAATCAACTGTTCAAAAAAAATCAAAGGTAATTTTTCTTATTTTTATTAATATTTATATTGTAAATTCATGACAAGATTAGATCTATTGGTTAAAAAATTTTAAATTCCACCTATGTATGTGATACATGTAACCAATAATTTTCAACATGGTATCAGAGCCACGATTTTGCCATGAATCTACAATTCTATATTTTGCGGAATAGTTTTTATTTTTAAGTTATTTATTTTATGAACTTTAAAATATCAGATTTGATTTTTCATGAATGAGAAATATTGATTTCTGGATGTACGGGATCAAATATATAAAATGAAAAATAAAAAAAAATGATTCTTTTGAGAAAAGAATCATTGTTTTTGGTGTGTAGGGTTTTTATTTTTCAATAAAGTTTAGGGACTATTCTAAATTAAATTTTTATTGATCCACTCTAAAATTATTTTGATGATAATTTATGTGTTTAATATGTAATATTAAGCCATAGGATCAAACAAAATTAAAATCGAACAAGTTTTGTATGAAAACTAGTTTAGTCGAAAAGTTCGATAAATTGGTGTTCTTGGTGGGTTCTTGTTTAGAAAATTTTTTTATCTTCTAAATCTGATATATCTGATATATTAATGTGTTTTTAAATAATTAGATTAATTAAAATGGGCCTCGAATTAATTGGATTAATTTTAATTCATTAAAACCACTTAATGGGCTTAATTATGTTTACGAACTTGATTTAAATTAGTAAATGACTTGATGGGCCCAAGAAGCTGATTTAAATTAAATATTATAGAATTTAATTAAGTTTATTAATGGTTTTTAGGGGCTGGAGTGGGCTTGGCTCATTCCAAAAGGCCTAAATGGTCCAATAAACGCAAAACTAGTTTGTGTGTGAACATACTTTAGGGTTTAAATTCGGATTCACATTTGCATGCAACAAACATCTCATAGCATGAACACTTTCATGATTGCCTTTGCACTGTGCTTATAATATCTAGAACTTCATTTATTCATTTAAGATATACAAACTCATGTATTTAAATATAGCATTAATAAATGAATGATGCCTTTTTTAAGAATATGATTATATATATATGAAATACATCCCTTTTACATACGCTCTAGGGCATACTCTCTAACAATCTCCCACTTACACTAAAGCCAATCACTCATATGTCTCAAACCCATGTTACTTATATGGTGATCATACTTTATCTGGGAAAGTACTTTAGTGAGGGGATCTGCCACATTATCATCTATGAGAACCCTTTGTAATTTCGCATAATTTCTAGCTACTATTTCCCTTATGAGATGGTAGCGTCTGAGAACATGCTTGGATCACAGATGAGGCTGTGGTTCCTTTGCTTATACAATGGCTTTATTGTTGTCACGATATAAAGGAATTGGATCAACAATGTTAGGCACTACTTCTAGTTCAGATATGAACTTTTTGATCCATGCTGCTTCTTTCGCTGCCTCCAAAGCAGTAATGCACTTAGCTTCTGTCATGAAATCAACAGTTGTTTCTTGTTTGTAACTCATCCAACTAACTACTCATCCTGCCATAATGAACACAAAACCAGACTATGATTTACAATCATCTTTGTCAGATTGAAAGTTGGCATCAATATATCCATTTACTTCTAAACTTTCATCTCCATATACCAAGAATATATCCTTAATTCTCCTCAAGTACTTAAGGATATTCTTGACAACTACCCAGTGTTCCTTTCTAAAATTGGATTGGAATTTGCTTGTGACACTCAAAGAAAATGCTACATCTGGACGGGTACATAACATATCATACATGATAGAACCAATTGTAGATGCATATGGTATTCTATTCATGCTCTCTCTATCCTTTAGTGTTTGCAGACACTTAGACTTAGAAAGGTGTTTCCCATGCACCATGGGTATAAACCCTTTTTGAGAAAGATCCATATTTAACCTTTTCAATACTTTATCTATATATATACTTTGAGAAAGACCTAACAACCTATTGGATATATCCATATAGATCCTCATTCCCAGAATATAGGATACTTCTCCAAGGTCTTTCGTGGATAATTGCTTGGATAACCATATTTTAACAGATTAGAGAAAAGAAATGTTGTTTCCCATGATCAATTGTTAGATAGTATGCCCTAGAACCCATGTAAAAGGGATGTATTTCATATGTATGAATTCATATTCTTAATAAAAGGAATCATTCATTTATTAATGCTATGTTAAAATACATGAGTTTGTAAATCTTAAATTAATAAATAAAGTCCTAGATATTATAAACACAGTACAAAGGTAACCATGAAAGTGTTCATGATATGAGATGTCTATTGCATGCAAATGTGTTAATATCTAAATATCCCTAGTCATAGAATTAACAAGATAGGACATTGTTAATTCGGATAGACTAGTACATGTTATGCTTCTTGAATGGTTCAAGTAGTGGTTCTCATAACTTTGATCATGGAAGATAATCAAAGCTAACATATGGATGCTTGTTAGAAGAAGAAGTTCATGGGAGACCTACAAAGAGAATCCTCACATGGATATTAAATCTATGTCAGTGTGGAATCTCTTTATAGCAGTTGTGCAAGTATCCTTAGACTTGAGATCACCAAGGTTATCTTAAGTAGCAAGTGATATACTTTAACTCCATAACTGATTATTTCTAATTAGGAGTGAAGATAGAATGTTGGGTATATCATGACCTACTTAAAGATAGTTGAGTAATCGATAAAGGATTCACCATCCCAAATTTATTAAGGGAAGTTATCTCTCATGATTCTATAATTGCCTTATTCAGAGAATCTCTGGCCAGAGTAATATGCCAAGATGGATAGCGATCCATGAGGGGCATTTTGGGAATAATGGTTAAATTAATAAAACATACATAATTAGATTTATATGAGTTGACAAAAATCCATACTCAGAATCTAATTGAGATAAGAGTGGTGAAAAGAGTAATTGCACGGTAACTATTTTTATGGAAGGGTATAGTCAAACCACTTAACTTTCCTAACATTTGGGTAGTCATGATGCCGACCTAGAGGCCGTTCATGGTTTTTATAATAAGGTATCATAAAATATCATTAAGGGACTGATAAAATGATTTGAAGAATTTTAAATCATCTGAGTTTTGAATAAAGCTCATAATTACATATTATACTGCCAATATGGACAGAAAACAAGTAGGTCACACACATATAGAGTAAAGGATAAAATGGTAAAATGAAAATGATAATAATATTTGATATTTTTATGGGATAAGAAAAATGAATAAGAGAATAATTAATTAAAGAGTTTAATTAATTATGGTTAAGAAGAATTGTTCGTAGAACTTTTTCGAATTTTTTTGCAAAATGGAATTAATTGAAATATTGAATTTCATAATTAATTATTATTGAACTATAAGTGTTATAGGGCTGATATAATAATTAATAGATCCATTAGAGAAATTAAAGAGGCCCAGAAAACTGGTTTTTGATTAGAAACCCTCTAGAGGAAGGGTTACACACCAAAACCATATAGAAGGCCTTAAAGGCCTAATTCTTAGACCAAGACAAATTAAATATATTTCATAAGTGTTATGAAGCCTACATATTTAATTTGGATGTATTTGGAATTCATTTATGTGATTAAATTCAAGTGTATGCATAAAGGGCCTAGTTTATGGGTTTTGTGCATAGTACATTATGAAAGGATTTAAATTGGATTTAATTGAGCCCAAATAAACTATTAATAATTTTAAAAGCCCATTTAATATTTCTCCAGCAATTTTAAAGAGCCCAATCCAAATTATGAAGTTGGATTTTTAACCTAGCTAAAAAATCCAAGTTAAAGGTGTTTAGGGTTAAGTGAACATTAAGAGAAAAAAAAATCTCTCATTTCTCTAGCCCTAGCCGCCACCCTCATTACTTGCTAGCATCAAGAAATTTCGGCCAACCTTGTAACTGTTAGAGAGTATGCCCTAGAGCCTATGTAAAAGGGATGTATTTCATATGTATGAATTTATATTCTTAATAAATGACATCATTCATTTATTAATGCTATGTTTAAATACATGAGTTTGTAAATCTTAAATTAATGAATGAAGTCCTAGATATTATAAACAAAGTGCAAAGGCAATCATCAATGTGTTCATGATATGAGATTCAAATGTGTTAATATCTAAATATCCCTAATCATAGAACTAACAAGATATGACATTGTTAATTCGGACAGACTAGCACATGTTATGCTTCTTGAATGGTTCAAGCAGTGGTTCTCATAACTGTGATTATGGAAGATAATCGAAGATAACATATGGATGCTTGTTAGAAGAATAAGTTCATTGGAGACCTAAAAAGAGAATCCTCACGTGGATATTAAATCTATGTTAGTGAGGAATCTCTTGATAGCGGTTGTGCAAGTATCCCAAGACTTGAGATCACCAAGGTTATCTTTAGTAGCAAGTGATATACTTTGACTCCATAACTAATTACTTCCAACTGGGAGTGAACATAGTTAAAAGGTTGGGTATATCATGACCTACTTGAAGATAGTTGAGTAATCGATAAAGGATTCACCATCCCAGATTTTTTAAGGGAAGTTATCACTCATGATTCTATAATTGCCTTGTTCAGAGAATCTCTGGCTAGAGTAATATGCCAAGATGGATAGCGATCCATGAAGGCCATTTTGGTAACAATGGTTAAATTAATTAAACATACATAATTAGATTTATATGAGTTGACAGAAATCCATACTCAAAATCTATTTGAAATAATAGTAGTAAAAGGAGTAATTGCATGGTAACTATTTCTATGGAAGGGTACAGTCAAACCACTTAACTTTCCTGACATTTGGGTAGTCATAATGCCTAGCTAGAGTCTGCTTATGATTTGTATAATAGTGTATCATAAATATCAATAAGGGATTGATAAAATGATTTAAAGAAGTTTAAATCATATGAGTTTTGAATAAAACGCATAATTACATATTATACTGCCAATATGGACAGAAACCCAATAGGTCACACACATATAGAGTATAGGATAAAATGGTAAAATGACAAGAATAATAATATTTGATATTATTATGGGTGAAGAGAAATGAATAAGAGAATAATTAATTAAAGAGTTTCATTAATTATGATCAAGTATAATTTTATCGTAGAACTTTTTAGAAATGTTCTGCAAAATAGACTTAATTTAAATATTACATTTCATAATTAATTATTATTGGACTATAAGTTTTATAGGGGTGATATAATAATTAATAGATCCATTGGAGAAATTAAAGAGGCCTAGAGAATTGGTTTTGGATCAGAAATCCTCCCTCGCAAAAACCATATAGAAGGCCTTAAATGCCTAATTCTTGGACCAAGATAAATTAAATATATTTTATAAGTGTTATGAAGCCTACATATTTAATTTTGATGTATTTGGAATTTATTTGGGTGATTAAATTCAAGTGTATGCATAAAGGGCCTAGTTTATGGGTTTTATGCATAGTCCTTTATGAAAGGATTTAAATTGGATTTAATTGAGATCAAATAAATTATTAATAATTTCAAAAGCCCATTTAGTATTTTTCTAGCAATTTTAAAGAGCCCAATCCCATTATGAAGTTGGATTTTTAACCTAGCTATAAAAGTCCAAGTTAAAGGGATTTAGGGTTAAGTTGACATTAAGAGAAAAGCAAAATTCTATCTCATTTCTCTAACCCTAGCTGCCACCCTCATTCCATGCTAGCATCAAGGAATTTCAGCCAGCCTTGTAACTCCATCAATGTTGCTTCATTTGATCCTTCTCTAGTGTGGATTATTAATTGGAGGTGTTATATTTTGGACACTGTGGTCTACGACAACCTAGTGAGAAGGAAAATCAACTATTCAACAAAAATCAAAGTTGATTTTTATTATTCTCATTAATATTTATATTGTAAATTCATGGCAAAATTAGATCTATCGGGGAAAAATTTTAATTTTCGCTTATACATGTGATGTATGTAACTGATAATTCTAAACATGGTATAAGAGCCACAATTTTGTCATGAATCTACAATTCTATATTATTCGTGAAATAATTTTTATTTTTGAGTTATTTATTTCATGAAATTTAAAATATCAGATTTGATTGTTCATGAATGAGTGTGATCAAATACATAAAATGAAAAATAAAACCATTCTTTTGAGAAAAGAATCATTGTGTTTGGCATGAATGAGTTTTATTTTTCAATAAAGTTTAGGGGCTGTTCTAAATTAAATTTTTATTGATCCACTCTAAAATTATTTTGATAATAATTTATGTGTTTAATATGTGATATTAATCCATATGATTAAACAAAATTAAAATCGAATAAGTTTTGCATGAAAACTAGTTTAATCGAAAAGTTCGATAAATTGGTGTTCTGTGTGTTCTTGGTGTGTTCTTAGTAAGTTCATGTTTAGAACGATTTTTATTCTTATAACATTGATATATCTGATATATTACTGTGTTTTCAATTAATTGTATTAATTAAAATGGGCCTTGAATTAATTGGATTAATTTTAATTCATTAAAGCCACTTAATATGCTTAATTATTTTTACGGACTTGATTTAAATTAGTGAATGACTTGGTGGGCACAAAGAGCTAATTTAAATTAAATATTATAGACTTTAATTAAGTTTATTAATTGGTTTTAAGGGCTGGAGTGGGCATGCCTCATTCCAAAAGGCCCAAATGGTCCAATAAATGCAAAACTAGTTTGTGTGTGAACGTACTTTAGGGTTTAAATTTGTGGGTTTCGGCCTACCCTTTGTTTTAAGCCCAAAATTGAATTTTTAATTATTTAATATGATTAATTAATTAAATAATCAATTAATAATCAATTAGATTTATAATTAAGGCAAGAACACATGCATGCAAAAAGGTTTCCTAAAATGGAAAAAGTTTCCTAATTTGATCATATTATTAAAATAACACAAAAGTAAGTTTCAAGAGTTGAAACATAGTTTGCATTCCATTATATGATTTTACTTTATGCATTAAAAATGCATATAAAGGTGTATGATTGGCATGATGGATAGTTATGGACAAAGGCCCAATGTGATTGAGCATAATGCATGTTTCGGCCCAATGATGACTTTAATGTCCCGACCACTTATTTTTTTTATATTTCTTTTTCAAATTGTAATATGTAATTAGATTATTAAAATTACAATTGGAGATAAAAATGGAAACAACTATCAAAGAGCAAGATGGGCCTCATGGAGATCCAATAATATTGAAGATAATGTAATTATTTTTCCCTGTTTGAATCATGCATAGTACCTAGGTTTGACCTTTTGATTTCCCTTTTGGCTCAGGGAGATCAATGTAGTAAAGTCCATAACTATGCCATATTTGTATGCTTATATTTATGTGATGGATATGGGATGCATACCAATGTATGCCAACCATGTATGATGAGACTTAATTAACTAAAATCCCTCAAACTAATACTAAGGTATATAAGCCCTCCATTAATTGCAGGAGAATCAAAGTTCTTTATAGTGTGGATTGTTGACCATAGTCAAGCTCACATTATATTAAATATGTTCGAATCTAATTAATTGGGTCATCTTAGCTAGCCTATTAGCTTGTTGACCATAGTCAAGGGTAATTGTTATAGAGGCAAGATTAGGGAATGCATATAAGATATGCATATATCAAGAGTTGATAACCTAATGATCCAATAGTTGTGTAGAGACACAATTGGTATAAAGACACCTACCTTTCAAAGGTATGGAGTTTGGCTTGTTGACCATAGTCAAAGTTAAATTACATATCAAGGATTGGATATTTGCCCACTAAGAAAACCATTGGGTTTTCTCGAATTATATAGTGAGGGCTATCAGTTCGCAATAAAATAATGGGAGTAAATGGATTAATTAAAGACCAAATTGCATACATATATATAAACATACTCTCATGTTTTCTTTTTCACATCTAGGTTATCATCATAAGCACATCAAACATTAACATACGATCAATATTGGATAACAAGCTGGTTAGCAGCAATTATTCTGACTGGATTAGACAAGTGAGAATTATTCTTAGAGCTGAAAAGATCCATTATGTCTTGGATAAAGATCCAACACCACTTCCATCAGATGATGCCATTGATGAGATCAAGGGCACTTATCAAAAATACATGGAGGATAGTGAAGCAGCGGCATGTCTGATGCTGGGTGCTTTGTCCTCGAAGCTTTAAAAGTAATATGAGATGATGGATTCTAGAACCATGATTTTGCATCTAGAGGAGCTTTATTCTTCTCATGCTAGAACTAAGCAATATGAGATTGCTAAAGCTCTATTTAGCTGTAAAATGGTGGAAGGCACTTCGGCTGCTACTCATGCATTAAAGATGTATGGGTATATTGAGCATTTGAGTAGACTTGGCTATGTAATGGATAATGATCTATATATAGATTTAATCTTGTACTCGTTCGCTCCAAGTTTTGCACCTTTCGTGCTTAACTTTAACAAGAACAAAGTCCAAGTAACCATTCCTGAGTTAATCAATATGCTCAAAAGAGCTGATGGATCCTTTAAGAAGGATTCAAAAAGTGTCACGGTTGTTACTTCTTCTAAAGGCAAGAAGTAGAAGAAGAAGAAGAAGATGACCAAGGCACAGCCAAAGCATGGTGGGATTTCCAAGAAGAAGACTGCCAAGAAAGAGAATCCCAAAGGAACTTGTTTCCATTGTGGAAAAGATGGTCATTAGAAGCGTAACTGCAAGGCCTATCTAGATTCTCTCAAGGAGATGAAACAAACTGATGATTCTACTTCAGATATTCATATGATTGAAATAAGTACTTATTCTATTACTTCAAAACAAGCTTGGGTATTAGATACCAGATGTGGATCTCATCTGTATAATGATCTACAAGGGCATAAAAGTAATAGAAGAGTTGGAAAGGCAGAAATATGTCTATAGTCAGCTACCAGATAGAACATCTCTATAATAGTTATGGGGACTTATCATTTGCCTTTTCCAAGTGGATTAATAATGGAGTTAAATACTATCCAAAAGTATTATTTCTTTTAGTTGTTTAAAGAACGATTATGACATTTCTTTAAAGGACAAATGTTGTTACATTTTTAAGAACAATTTATTTTATGCTAAAGCTATCATTGAGAATCATATATTTGTTCTTGATTTAATTAAAGAAGTGCATAATATGGATACCAAGAGAATGAAACAAGAAAATATAAATACCTCATATTTATGGCAGTGTCGTTTAGGCCATATAAATAAGAAATGCATGACAAAATTAAACAAGTTAGGTGATTTGGTGGCAATTGATATATGTGAATCTTTTTTATTAGGAAAAATGACAAAAGCTCCTTTCATTGGTAAAGGAGAAAGAGCTAGAATGGTATTGGACTTAATACATTCAGATATATGTGGTCCAATGACTACACATGCCAGAGGAGGTTACTCCTACTTCATTACTTTCATAGATGATTACTCCAGGTATGGATATATCTATCTAATAAAATATAAATTAGAAGCATTTGAAATTTCAAAGAATTCAGAAATGAAGTAAAGAAGCAACTTGGCAAGAGTATTAAAACACTTAGATAAGATCGAGATGGAGAATACTTAAGTCAAGAATTTCAAGATTATCTTAGAGATAATGGGATTTTATCTCAATGGACTCCACCATATACACCATAACATAATGGGATTTCTGAGAGGAGAAATTGAATACTATTAGATATGGCTCGATCCATGATGAGCCGAGCAAACTAACCTAAGTCCTTTTGGGGATATGCATTAGAAACTGTTGTTTATGTGTTAAACAGATTTCCTAGTAAATCATTTAATGTTACTCCAAATGAGATGTGGAATAACAAGAAAACCCTACTTTCTCATATGAAGGTATGGGGTTGTCTTGCTTATGTAAAGAGGACAATGTAAGACAAACTAGATGTTAAGTCTAACAAATGTTTATTTTTGGGATATCCAAAAGAAACATTTGGATATTATTTCTACCATCCCTTAGAACAAAAGGTGTTTGTTTCAAGGAATGCTATCTTCTTAGAAAGATAATTTTTCCTACGAAAGGACAGTGGGAGTAAAATTGAACTTGGTATAGTTCAAGATCCACAAATAAAAGTAGATAAACCGATTGAACCCGAGATTGATTTTCATAATGATGAGATTACAATCGAACCTAATTATTAACAAAATCCTAGAAGATCTACTAGAATACGTTTTATCCCTGTAAGATATGGATTTCACATTGATTCAGATAGAGGCATAACTGTAGTACAGGACAATGAGCCTACAAGCTATCAAAAAGTTTTGAATAGTTCAGAATATGAATTATGACTTAAGGCTATGCAGTCTGAAATGGACTCCATGTATGATAACAAAGTATGGACTTTGGCTCAACCACTTGAAGGGATAAAACCCATAGGGTGCAAATTGGTCTTCAAAAAGAAGACCGGCATGGAAGGTAATATAGTTACCTATAAAGCTCGCTTAGTAGCAAAAGGCTATCGTGAAACACTACAAGAAAATTAACAAATAGTAACGGAAATTGGCAATCAAATTTGTTGAATTTTCGTTGCTAAAAAAATTAGCAACGAAAAATAGCAACGGAAAGTTCGGTTCAAAATTTGACGGTTTGTATTTTTAGCAACGAAAATTGTTTTTCATTGCTAAATTTAGCAACGGATTTCAATTTTTGTTGCTATACTTTACAACTGAATAAAAATTTCGTTGCTATTTTTTAGCAACCAAAATCCATTTTCGTTGTTATATTTAGCAATCAAAATCAAATTCCGTTGCTATATTTAGCAACCAATTTGAAATTCAGTTGCTATTTGTAGCAACCAAAATCAATTTTCGTTGCTAAATTTAGCCAGTTTTATAAAAAAAGTGTGACGAAATTATTGTTGCTATTCCATCACTAAATTATTGTTGATTTTTTACGCAAAATTTATTGCAAAAGCCTATATTTGCCTATAATTAGTAGGTACCAATAGTAGTGTATCTTCAATACAATAATCAAGTTAAGTAAGCTTATATGATGCAATCATAAAAAAGCTACTAGTAAAAATAAAATCTCCATGTCCAAGGCAGTGCACTCAAGCAAACCCTAGATGCCAAATATAACTTAGGACCAATAGTAAAAGACCAAAACCTCTTTTGTATCAGTTCTTTCCCGTAGGTTCAAAAGACCAATAACCTATACAAGGAGGGAAGAAAAATGTATAGTTGAAGGGGAAAAATAGATAATTGTGAAAAGTTAAAACAATTTAATTGCAGCAACTTCTGAGATTAAATATTTAGAGGATAAAATTTAGTTCAGTGAATGTGAACCCTGCAATCAAATGTGAACTCTATGCTCAGAGTAAATCATGGTATGCACAGTGAATTTTGTATGATTTTACTACGCCATTGCAGTTCCATTCATGCCTATTTCTGATGTCTTTTGAAACAAATATCAATAAGCCTCAAGAAAGGATAGCAAGCAGTAAACTGCAAATTATTCACTTGTGAAAAAATAAGGGAAAATCAGAACTCACAGGAATCCCCACAGCCTATGATTTAATAGCAGCAGTGAATTCCTTACAAGCACCATTCATTTCAGGACCATCCTCCACATAGCCCCCAAGGAAGAAAACACCTAAAAACCACCCTTTTCATTTATAATCCGTATTCACTTTCCTCATATTCAAAGAAGACAAAACAATGGTAAATAAAACAAACAAATAAAACAATCCACGAATTGCAGAGAATGAAAAACAAAGCCAACACATCCCCATAAGCAAAAGAGGGCTTTTTAATGAAATTAATTTTTCCAAATACTTAGGAATATGCTAAAATAAGTCTAAATGCAAACAGAAAAGGTGGAAATTGCAAATTAGTAGAAGACAAGCCAATTAAGCAAGTCAATCAGTCCAAAAATTCAACCTAAAAGTAATTTCAAAAGTACTTGAAAGTAAAAGTCCCCCACAACAGTGTACATGTGTTCACTTGCTTGCTTGTCACCACTTCCTAGCAACACCAAGACTTTTAGCAACTTGATCTACAATGTTAAATCATATTTGTAATTATATATAATGTGAATAAGAAAATCAATAACAAAATGCAAACACTTGTAAGCAAAGTGGCATAAAATTCCTCCTCCCATTGACCATTACCAATTTTAATGTGATTTGATTCTTCTAGGAATGAAGAATACTTAAAGGGGCTTCATAGAACAAACCAACATTAATTACATCATAACTCACATAGCCAAGTTAAGTTAATTCCATAAATGAAGGAAAGATAGTCTTGCTATCGAATCCCTCTTAGTATAAAAAGCTATTATATCCCTTACTAGTAGAATATCTTATTTTGAGAGCCAATAATACCTCCAAATCCACGTAAAAAGCATCTAAAGACACTGAAACAATGTAAAATCTCTATTTTACTATTGATAACACATCTAATCAAATACTAACATGACTCTCCACATTTTGATTTTGTCATCACTTTCATGTGGCTCATCCTGCAATTAAATGTTAGAAACCAACGGTGCTTTAATTACCCTAACTATAGCTATTACAAAAATGATTAGAAGTCAAGTTTATTTATTACAACTGCTATTTTTGTATTTTTTATTTAGTACAACTGCTATTTTCTATACTTTTCTCCCCTTGAAAATCAAATAATTTCTAATAAAACCACAAAGAAAACATTGATGGTGGCAGAAATTGAATATGTAGGCTGGGGGATGACAACATAGATAATATTAAATATTTATTTATTTTTTAACAACAAATTTAAGAAAATATTTTAGTTGTTGGATGAAGAAAAAGAAATTAATTTTCAGATTTGAATATTTTAGTAATAGAGCAAAAATTATGGTGGTTGAGGCCATATATATATACCCATCAGAGAAATGGTAGAATTTTAGTATTATTTTGAGGACCAAAGTCGTTGGGTGGATAATGTAGCCCATTTGAGGCCTCTGAGAATCTTTAATAGGTTAGTTTGATATAAATCTTGTGTAACCTGGATTTAACTAGAATCAGCTACTTTCATTAGAAGTCCAGCATGGGGTAGTGGACACATTCCCATATCCTTGGTTGCAAAATTAACAAATTGATGAAACTAAAAAGCATATGACACCACATCAAATCAAGATTTATACTTTTAACAGGAAAAAAATTAGAGACTTTAGAATAATAGTTTATAGTTAAATAAAATTACAAAAGTGAAGATTACCAACCTCTGCACCCTTTCTCTAATAGAGTTCGCTAGGAAGAATACCAGTGCGAGCATACAACTTAAGGTATTGATTAATCTGTAAAATAAAACAAACAAGGTTCTAAGATATTCGAAGTATATAAACTACTGGAGCTTTTGTACAGTTATTCAAGTTTTCAATAAAATTAATGCAAACGATTTCCTAGAGTTGACCATCACATAGAACAACCAATATTTATAAAACAAAAATGAGGATCAAATAGGATAATAGAGAAACCAATATTTATAAAATAAGAATGAAATACATCCCACTAAATAACTAGAGATAAACCCAAAGCATGCCAACAATCTTTTCCTTCATTACATACAAGTTTGTTTGCATGTATAAACCAGAATTGATCTAAAGTGACGGAAAGGAATAGGTATGTCCAAAATCACATCGAAAAATATAGCACCATAGCAAGCAAGCTGGGCTAAAAGATAAGAAAAGCCAGCCCAACAATAAAAATTAGAAAGCCAAAGTTACGCAAGTCCAGAACTTTCAAGCCGTACACCTAGTCTAGTAATTCAAGGAACCAGACCAAAATAAATACAGTCAAGTTTACAACAAAGCCATGAATCTCCAAGACCAGGAGATGATTTTCAACCGACACATAGATTGATTTCTTATACTGTCATTTTTCCTTATGCTAATAAAGAATTAAGTTGAATGATAAAAGCAAACATTATAGAACTTCTCACATAATAAGAGCGTAACATAGCCTCTATTGAAGCATACAACATAAATGCAAAATTTGGATATACTTCAAGCACTACAAAATCGAAAAGTATTGATATGTGATTCATACTTTTCTACTATCATATGGATGGACTCTATCAGCAGGAATAGGATTAATTTCTTTAAGATAATCATGGTCATTCAAGACATTTCTCTCAAAGTCCAACACCCTATCACTTTGCTCATCTCCTGCAAACCCATAGATCTTACCTATTATATTGTTGCAATAGTGAATTTTTAGAGCATACCACTTTGCAATAGAGTTGATGCATACCAGGATGCTGACTCTAAAAGCTCTTATCAAAATTTTTTGCCATATCATCTAGAAGGAAAGGACTTATAAGAGCCTGAATACAAAATGAATAATTGAAAAAATGTTAAATATAGGAGAAAAACAATATAAACAAGACACAGAGTAATTACAATTTAATTCAATTTACCCAAAAAAAACCTTGTAATATCTATACACAAAAATAAATAAATAAATAAATAAACAAGAGTATAACTTATAGGAATAGCAGTCCTTGAAATCCTTAGCTGTGAATTCCACAGTTAGGCTCACAGTCCCAAGTAAAAAATGAGGGACTCCAGCAATTAAACCACAGATTAACGGCAGTAGCTAAAAATAAAATCTTTAAGAGAGAGAGAGAGAGCACCCTTTTGTTCATGGAGGGGAACTTTGTTGGTGAAAACATCAAGGCTATGGTAGACCTAAATAGAATTAGTGTTGATGATTTCAATTGGAAAGTGGGCATGGTAGCCTTTCCTAGTTTCAAATGTCCTAATCCCACAATTTGCATACACTCATGCAGCAAATGCCAAGTTGAATGCAACCTAAACAATAAAAGAAAAGCCAAACAAAAGAAGAACAAAAAACAATTTATATATAATTTTTAATTCCACTCTAGTTCACAATTCATAACTAACAAATAACTATGATTCGTCTCCAATGAGACATTCGAACGGTAAAACTGAACAAGTTTTTAAGTTTTCACTCCTCGTTCTCATATAAAAAGAAAAAGTATTTGTAATACACCTAGAGTTTAGCTTGCATCTGTACTTATCAACATGTAGCAAAACATCCCTTCCTCTCTCAAGTTATACATCGAAACTAGAATTATCCTCCATAGCTCAATAATGATAAACCTAAAAATGCCCTAATTAATAACTAAACAATATATATCATAGAAAAATTCAAAAATCTTACCACTCCATCCTTGGATCGAACATCTTGAAATATGAATTTGAAGCTCAAATCAACAGTAGTGATGAACACTGTGTCTGCCGGATGGCCTCATCTTTAGGGGTGAAAGATCATCGAGTCTAATATCAAAACATTTTTACAATCATCTCCCTGTGAAATTTCGATTCCCATAAAAAAGGTTAGATTTTTAATCTATAGTCTAGGGTTTTGAAGTGAAAATCAATAATAGTGTTGGACTATACCTTGGAGACGGAGATGATAATGGCTTTTGATTGGAGATCTTGAAGCCCGCTCTGTATGACGTGCGATAAGGGAGAGGGTAAGGGTGATAGAGAAGGAGAGGAGGAGAGAGGGAGCGAGGGAAAGGCAAGGAATAGAGAGAGATACGGAAGCAGTGAGAGGAATAGAGAGAGAGGGAACCGAGGTGGCGAGGAAAGAGGGAAGGAACTATTTATGCTTAGGGCAAAAAATAGCAACCAAAATTAAATTTTGTTGCTAGAATAGCAACAAAATTTAGCAACAGAATTTGATTTCGGTTGCCATTTTAGCAACTGAAATCAATTTTTGTTGCTATTTTAGCAACAAAATATAGTTTTAGTTGCTATTTTAGCAATGGAATTAAAAGTTCGTTGCTAATTTTGGACCCAAAATTTTTTCACCTCTTTGGGAACAAAACACCAACGGAATATTAATTCAGTTGCTAAATAGCAACGAAATATAGTTTCCATTACTATTTTAGCAACGAAATTTAATTTTCGTTGCTATATTTGGATCCAAATTTTTTTCAACTCTTTGGGACCACAATATCAACGGAATATTAATTCGGTTGCTAAATAGCGACAGACTTTAATTTTCATTGTTAAATAGCAAAGAAATTTAATTTTGGTCACAAAATAGCAACAAAAATATATATATATATATATATTTCATTGCTATTTTAGCAACGGGGAATTATTTTTCATTGCTAAAATAGCAACGAAATTATGTTTTCGTTGCTAAATTTTGTTCCAAAATTTTTCTGCCATCTATTATTGCCATATTTATCAACGGTCATAGATTTTCATTGCTATTTTTCATAGCTATATTTTGGCATGAAAATTTCCTTCTTTTTTTAGTAATGATGGTTAGCAACAGAATCAATTTTATTGCTATTTTTTCATTGCTATTTCTAGATTTTCTTGTAGTGAAAGAGAAGGAATTAACTATGATGAAACCTTTTCTCCTGTAGTGATGCTTAAGTTTATAAGAATACTTTTAGCCATTAAAGTTCATTATGATTATGAGATTTGGCAAATGGATGTGAAGATAACTCTCTAAATGGAAATCTAACTGAGGATTTGTATATGACACAACTAAAAGGGTTCACATTAGGAGATGAAAAAAAGTATGCAAGATGCAAAGATCTATTTATGGATTAAAGCAAGCTTCTAGGAGCTGGAACATACTATTCAATGAGAGAATCAAAGAGGTTGGTTTCTCACATAATGAAGATGAACCTTGTAGCGTAATTGTCTTTCTAGTTCTATATGTGGATGATATATTGATTATGGAAAATGAAATTTCTCTTTTCCAATCCATTAAAATATGGTTATCTAAGCAATTTTCTATAAAAGACCTTAGAGAAGCATCCTATATTATAGGAATAAGGATCTATAGAGATAGATCCAATTGGTTGCTAGGTCTTTCTCAAAGTACAAAAATAGATAAGGTATTGAAGAGGTTCAATATGAGTCTCTCTAAGAAAGGGTTTATACCTATGGTGTATGGGAAATATCTTTCTAAGTCTATCTGTTCGCAGACACTAGAGGATAGAGAGAGCATGAATAGAATACTATATGCATGTATAATTGGTTCTATCTTGTATGCTATGTTATGTACACGTCCAGATGTAGCATTTGCTTTGAGTGTCATAAACAGATTCCAATCCAATTTTGGAGAGGAACACTGGACATCTGTCAAGAATATCCTTAAGTACTCGAGAAGGACAAAGGATATATTCATGGTTTATGGGAAGGGCAGTTTGGAAGTAAATGGGGATACTGATGCCAAATTCCAAATTGACAAAGATGATTGTAAATCACAGTCTAATTTTGTGTTCATAATGGGAGGAGGAGCAATTAGTTGAAAGAGTTCCAAATAAGAAAAAACTGTTGATTCCACGACAAAAGCTGAGTACATTGCTACTTTGGAAGCAGCCAATGAAGTAGTGTGGATCAAAAAGTTCATATCTGAACTAGGAGTGGTGCCTAGCATTGTTGATCCTATTCGTTTATATTGTGACAACAATGAGGCAATTGCACAAGCAAAGGAACCACGATCTCATCAGCAATCCAATCATGTTCTCAGATGCTACCATCTCATAAGGGAAATAATAGCTAGAAATAATGTGAAAAAAGAAAGAGTGCCCACAAATGATAATGTGCCAAATCGCCTCACTAAAGCACGATCACCATATAAATAACATAGGTTTAAAACATATGAGTGATTAGCTGTAGTGCAAGTGGGAGATTTTTAGAGAGTATGCCCTAGAGCCCACGTAAAAGGGATGTATTTCATATGTATGAATTCATATTCTTAATAAAAGGCATCATTCATTTATTAATGCTATGTTTAAATACATGAGTTTATAAATCTTAAATTAATAAATGAAGTCCTAAATATTATAAACACAGTGCAAAGGCAATCATGAAAGTTTTCATGATATGAGATGTCTATTGCATGCAAATGTTTTAATATCAAAATATCCATAGTCATAGAATTAAAAAGATAGGACAATGTTAATCCAGACAGACTAGCACATGTTATGCTTCTTGAATGGTTCAAGTAGTGGTTCTCATAACTGTGATTATGGAAGACAATCAAAGCTTGCATATGGATGTTTGTTAGAAGAACAAGTTCATTGTAGACCTACAAAGAGAATCCTCACATGAGTATTAAATCTATATCAGTGAGGAATCTTTTCATAGCGGTTGTGCAAGTATCCTTAGACTTGAGATCACCAAGGTTATCTTAAGTAGCAAGTGATATACTTTGACTCCATAACTGATTACTTCCAACTAGGAGTGAACATAGTTAGGAGGTTGGGCATATAATGACCTACTTGAAGATAGTTGATTAATCGATAAAGGATTCACCATCCCAGATTTATTTAGGGAAGTTATCTCTCATGATTCTATAATTGCCTTATTTAGAGAATCTCTAGACAGAGTAATATGCCAAGATGGATAGGGATCCATGAAGGGCATTTTAGGAACAATGGCTAAATTAATTAAACATACATAATTAGATTTATATGAGCTGACAGAAATCTATACTCAGAATCTAATTGAGATAAGAGTGGTTAAAGGAGTAATTGCATGGTAATTATTTCTATGAAAGGGTACAGTCAAACAACTTGACTTTCCTGACATTTGGGTAGTCATGATGCCTAACTAGAGGTTGCTTATGATTTGTATAATAGTGTATCATAAATATCAATAAGGGATTGATAAAATGATTTAAAGAAGTTTAAAGCATATGAGTTTTGAATAGAACTCATAATTACAACTTAATTGAAATATTGCATTTCATAATTAATTATTATTAGACTATAAGTATTATAAGGCTGATATAATAATTAATAGATCCATTGGAGAAATTAAAAAGGCCTAAAGAATTTATTTTGGAGCAGAAACCCTCTAGAGGAAGGGTTACACGCCAAAACCATATAGAAGGCCTTAAAGGCCTAATTCTTGGGCCAAGACAAATTAAATATATTTCATAAGTGTTATGGTGCCTACATATTTAATTTGGATGGATTTGGAATTCATTTGAATGATTCAATTCAAGTGTATGCATAAAGGGCCTAGTTTATGGGTTCTGTGCATAGTCCTTTATGAAAGGATTTAAATTGGATTTAATTGAGCCCAAATAAATTATTAATAATTTCAAAATCCCATTTAATATTTCTCCAGCAATTTTAAAGAGTCCAATCCCATTATGAAGTTGGATTTTTAATCTAGCTATAAAAATCCAAGTTAAAGGGATTTAGGATTAAGTGAACATTAAGAGAAAAGAAAATTCTCTCGCATTTCTCTAACCCTATCCACCACCCTCATTCCTTGCTAGTATCAATGAATTTTGGCCAGCCTTGTAACTCCATCAATCTTGGTTCATTTGATCCTTCTCTAGTGTGGATTACTAATTTGAGGTATTTTATTTTTGACACTATGGTTTGCGACAACCTGGTGACAAGGAAAATCAACTGTTCAACTAAAATCAAAGGTGATTTTTCTTATTCTCATGAATATTTATATTGTAAATTCATGGAAATATTAGATCTATTAGTTAAAAATTTTAATATTTGCTTATACATGTGATGTATGTAACTGATAATTCCCAAGAATGTCATCCACATATAAAAATAAAAAGATAATTGTACTCCCACTGGCCCTTTTATACACACAAGGTTCATCTTCATTCTATGAGAAACCAAACTCTATGATTGTCTCATTGAATTATATGTTCCAACTCCTAGAGGCTTGCTACAATCTATAAATGGATCTTTGAAGCTTGCATACCTTTTCGCCATTTTAAGATGTGAACCTTTCTGGTTGTGTCATATATACATCCTCAGTTAGAATTCCATTTGGAAAAGCTATCTTCACATCCATTTTCCAAATCTTATAATCATAAATAGCTACAATGGCTAAAAGTATTCTTATAGACTTAAGCATCGCTACAGGAGAAAATGTTTCATCATAGTCAATTCCTTCACTTTGACAATAGCCTTTTGTTACTAAGCAAACTTTATAGGTAACTATATTACCTTCCATGTTGGTCTTCTTTTTGAAGATCCATTTGCACCTTATGGGTTTTATCGCTTTCGATGGTTGAGCTAAAGTGCCTACTTTGTTCTCATACATGGAGTCCATTTCAGACTGTATAGCCTTAAGCCATAAATCATGTTTTGAACTATTTAAAACTTTTTGATAGCTTATAGGCTCATTGTCCTTTACTACAATTATGCCTCTGTCGAAATCAATGTGAAATCAATATATCACAGGGATATAATACATCCTAATAGATATTCTAGGATTTTGTGTATAAATAGGTTCATTTGTAATCTCATCATTATGAGATTAAGTCTCGGGTTCAATCGGTTGATCTACTTCTATTTGTGGGTCTTGAACTTCACCAAGGTTAATTTTACTCCCACTGTCCTCTCATAGTAGAAACTCTTAGTCTAAGAAGAAAACATTCCTTGAAACAAACACCTTTTGTTCTAAGGAATTGTAGAAATAATATCCAAACATTTCTTTTGGATATCCCACAAATAAACATTTGTCAGACTTAACATCTAGTTTGTCTGACATTGTCCTCTTTACATAAGCAGGACAACCTATACTTTCATATGAGAAAGTATGGGTTTTTTGTTATTCCATATCTCATATGGTGTTACATCAACCGATTTACTAGGAACTGTGTTTAATACATAAACGGTAGTTTCTAATGCACATCCCCAAAAAGACTTAGACAAGTCTACTTGGCTTATCCTGGATCGAACCATATCTAATAGCATTCGACTTTTCCTCTTAGGTACACCATTATGTTGTTGTGTATATGGTGGAGTCCATTCAGAATAAATCCCATTATCTCTAAGATAATCTCAAAATTCTTGGCTCAAGTATTGTCCACCTCGATTTGATCTAAGTGTCTTAATACTCATGTCAAGTTGCTTTTCTACTTCATTTTTTTAATTCTTTGAACTTGTCTAATGCTTCTGATTTATTTTTCATTAGATAGATATATCAAAACCTGGATTAATCATCTATGAAAGTAATGAAGTAGGAGAAACCTCCTTTGGCATGTGTAGTCATTAGACCATATACATCAGAATGTATTAAGTCCAAAACCATTCTACCTAGTTCTCCTTTACCAATAAAGGGAGCTTTTATCATTTTTCCTAATAAATAAGATTCATATATATCAAATGATTCATAATCAATGGTCCCAAATTACATGACTTGTGTAATTTGGTCATGCGTTTCTCATTTATATGGCCTAAACGATAATGCCATAAATATAAGGTATTTAGATTATCTTATTTTGTTCTCTTGGTATCCACATTATACACTTATTTAATTAAATCAAGAACAAATATACCATTCTCAATGATAGCTTTAGCATAAAATATAATTTTCCTAAAAATGTAACAACATTTGCCCTTTAAAGAAATGTCATAATCGTTCAATAAATAATTGAAAGAACTAATACTTTTAGATAATGCTGGAACATAATAATAATTATTTAACTTAATTATTAATCAACTTGGAAGAGGCAAATGATAAGTCCCCACAACTGTTGTAGAGATATTTTGTCCAGTAGCTGACTGTAGACATATTTTTTCCTTTCCAATTCTTCTAATACTTTTAAGCCCCTATAGATCATTACACAAATGAGATCTACATCTGGTATCTAATACCCAAGATTGTTTTGAAGAAATAGAACAAGTACTTATTTCAATCATATGAATACCTGAAGTAGAAGCATCTGCTTGCTTCTTCCCCTTGAGAGAATCTAGATAGGCCTTGCAGTTACGTTTCCAATGACCATTTTTGCCACAATGGAAGCAATTTCCTTTGGGATTCTCTTTCTTGGTAACTTTTTTCTTGGAAACCCCACCATGCTTTGGCTGTGCCTTGGTCATCATCTTCTTCTTCTGCTTCTTGCCTTTAGTAGAAGTGACAACTATGACACTTTTTGAGTCATTTTTGAAGGATCCATCAGTTGTTTTGAGCATATTGATCAATTCAAGAATGGTTACTTAGATCTTGTTCATGTTGAAGTTAAGCATGAAAGGTGCAAAACTTGGAGCCAATGAGTACAAGATTAAATCTATATATAGATCATTATCCATTACATAGCCAAGTCTACCAAATGTTCAATATACCCATACATGTTTAATGCATGAGCAGCAGCCGAAGTGCCTTCCACCATTTTGCAGTTAAAAAGAGCTCGAGCAATCTCATATTGCTTAGTTCAGGATTAAGAAGAATAAAATCCTTTAGATATAAAATGATGGTTGTAACATCCATCATCTCATGTTGCTTCTGAAGCTTTAAGGACATAGCATCCAGCATCAGACATACCACTGCTTCACTATCCTCCATGTATTTTCGATAAATGCCCTTGATCTCATCAATGGAATCATCTAATGGAAGTGGTGGTGGAACTTTATCCAAGACATAATGGATCTTTTCAGCTCTGAGAACAATTCTAACTTGTCTGATCCAGTTAGAATAATTACTGCCAACTAGCTTGTTATCCAAGATTGATCATATATTTATGTTTGATGTTCTCATGATGATGACCTAGATGTGAAAAAAAACATACGAGAGCATGTTCATATATATGTATGTATTAATTAGATCTTTAATTAATCCCTTTGGTCCCACTATTTTATTGCGAATCAATAGCCCTCACTATATAATCCAAGAAAACCCACTTTTTTTCTTAATAGGCCAATATCCAATCCTTGTTATGAAATATGACCTTAACTATGGTGAACAAGTCAAACTCCATACCCTTGAAAGGTAGGTATCCCTATACCAATTGTGTCTTTACACAATTATTGGATCATTAGGTTATCAACTCTTGATACATGTATATTATATATGCATTCCCTAATCTTGCCTCTAGAACCATTAGCCTTGACTGTGGTCAACAAGCTAATGGGCTAGCTAATATGACCCGTTTAATTAGATTCAAACATATTTTTGATATAATGTGAGCTTGACTGTGGTCAACAACCCATACAATAAAGAACTCTAGTTTTCCTCAAATTAATTGAATGCATATATACCTTATTATTAATTTAAGGGATTTTAGTTAATTAAGTCTCATCATACATGGTTGGCATACATTGGTACACATCCTATATCTATCGCATAAATATAACAAATATGGCATAGTTGTGGACTTTACTATATTGACCTCCCCAATCCAAAAGGGAAATCAAAAGGTCAAAGCTAGGTAATATGCATGATTCAAACAAGTAAAATAATTACATTATCTTCAATCTTTTTTGATCTCCACCTGGCCTATCTTGCTCCTTGATAGTGGTCTCCATATCTATCTCTAATTCTAATCTAAGTAATCCAATTACATAGTACAATTTGAAAAAGAAATACAAACTAAAAATAAGTGGCTGGGACATGAAAGTCCTTATTAGGCCAAAACATGCATTATGCTCAATCACATTGGGCCTTTTCCATAACTATCCATCATGCAAATCATACACCCTTATATGCATTTCTAATGCATAAAGTAAAACCATATAATAGAATACAAACTATGTTTCAACTCTTGAAACTTAGTTTTGAGTTATTTTAATAATGTGATCAAATTAGAAAACTTTTTCATTTTGAAAACTTTCCATTTTAGGCAACATTTTACATGCATGTGTTCTTGCCTTAATTATCAATCAAATTTATTATTAATTGACCATTTAATTAATTAATCACATTAAATAATTAAAGAATTATTTTTGGGCTTAAAACAATGAGTAGGCCCAAACCTACAATTCAAACCAAAAAAATGTGTTTACACACAAGCTAGTTTTGTGTCTTTTGGACCATTTGGGCCTTTTGAAATGAGCCAAGCCTACTCCAGCTCTTAAAACCCATTAATAAAATTAATTGAAGTCTATAATATTTAATTTAAATTTGCTCTTTGGGTCCACCAAGTCATTTACTAATTTAAATCAAATCCATAAACATAATTAAACCTATTAAGTGGCTTTAATGAATTAAATTTAATCCAATTAATTCAAGGACCATTTTAATTAATCAAATTAATTAAAAACATATTAATATGTCAGATATATCATATTTAGAAGATTAAAAATAATTATAAAAATGAGCTTACAAAGAACAAACCAAAAGCACACGAAGAACACCGATTTATTGAACTTTTCGGTTAAACTAGTTTTCATGCAAAAATTGTTCGATTTTAATTTTTTTTTATTCTATGGCTTAATATCACATATTAAACACATAAATTATCATTAAAACAATTTTAGAGTGGATCAATAAAAATTTTATTTAGAACAGCCCCTTAACATTATTGAAAAATAAATATTCTCCACGCCTAAAGAATGATTCTTTTCATAAAAGAATCGTTTTATTTTTCATTTTATTTATTTGATTACATACATTGAGAAATCAATATTTCTCATTCATGAACAATCATATCTGATATTTTAAAGTTCATGAAATAAATAATTCAAAAATAAAAAGAAAAACTATTTTGTGAATAATATAGAATTGTAGATTTATGGCAAAACCTAACTCTGATACCATGTTGGGAAATAATCGGTTACATACATCCTATGTATAAGCGAAAATTAAAATTTTTAACCAATATATCTAATTTTTCCATTAATTTACAATATAAATATTAATGAGAATAAGAAAAATCACCTTTAATTTTTGTTGGATAGTCATTTTCCTTCTCACCGGGTTGTTTCAAACCATAGTGTCCAAAATAAAATACCTCTAATTGTAATCCACACTAGAGAAGGATCAAATGAACCAAAAATGATGGAATCACAAGGCTGGCCAAATTTTCCTTGATGCTATCAAGGAGAGAGTGGCAGCTAGGGTTAGAGAATAATTAGAGAATTTCTTTTCTTATGAAACTCACTTAACCCTAAATCCCATCATCTTCGATTTTTAAAGTTAGGTTAAAAATCCAACTTCATAATAGGACTGGGCTCTTTAAATTTGCTGGAGAAATATTAATTGGGCTTCGAGAAATTATTATTAATTTATTTGGGCTCAATTAAGTCCAATTTAAGTCCTTTTTTCAAAAGACTATGCATATAACGCATAAACTAGGCCCTCTATGTATTCACTTGGATTTAATCATCCAAATTAATTCTAAATCCATCCAAATTAAATGTATAGGCTCTATAGTACTTATGAAATCTATTTAATTTATTTTAGTCCAAGAATTAGGCCTCTAACGCCTTCTATTTGGAGTTGGCGTGGAACCCATCCTCTGGTGGGTTTCTACGCCAAAACCAATTCTCTGGGCCTCATATATTTATCTAATGGATCTTATAATTATTATGTCATCCCTATAACACTTATAGTCCAATAATAATGAATTATTAAATACACTATTTCAATTAGGTCCATTTTGTAGAACATTTCTAAAAAGTTCTCCGAACATTTCTACTTGATCATTATTAATTAAAGTCTTTAATTAATTATTCTCTTAATTATTTCTCTTCCCCCATAATAATATCAAATATTATTATTCTTGTCATTTTACCATTTTATTCTATACTCTATATGTGTGTGACCTATTGGGTTCTTGTCCATATTGGAAGTATATTATGTAATTATGAGTTCTATCCAAAACTCATATGATTTAAACTTATTTAAATCATTTTATTAATCCCTTATTGATATTTATGATATATTATTATGCAAGTCATGAGCGGCCTCTGGCTAGAAATCATGACTACCCAAATGTCAGAAAAGTCAAGTGGTTTTGACTATACCCTTCTATAGAAATAGTTACCATGCAATTACTCTTTTCACCACTCTTATCTCAATTAGATTCTGAGTATGGATTTATGTCAACTCATATAAATCTAATTATGTATGTTCTATTAATTTAACCATTGTTTCCAAAATACCCTTCATAGATTCCTATCTATCTTGGCATATTACTCTGGCCAGAGATTTTCTGAACAAGGCAATTATAGAATCAAGCGAGATAACTTCCATTAATAAATCTGGGATGGTGAATCCTTTATCAATCACTCAACTATCTTCAAGTAGGTTAAAATATACCCAACCTTTTAATTATGTTCACCCCTAGTTGGAAGTAATCAATTATAAAGTTAAAGTATATCACTTGCTACTTAAGATAATCTTGGTGATCTCAAGTCTAAGGATACTTGCACAACCGTTATGAAGAGATTCCTCATTGACATAGATTTAATATCCATGTAAGGATTCTCTTTGAAGGTCTCCAATGAACTTATTCTTCTAACAAGTATCCACATATTAGCTTTAATCATCACCCATAATCACAGTTATAAGAACCACTACTTGAACTATTCAAGAAGCGTAACATGTGCTAGTCTGTCCGGATTAACAATATCCTATCTTGTTAATCCTATGACTAGGAATATTTAGATATTATCACATTTGCATGCAATAGAAATCTCATATCATGAATACTTTCATGATTGCTTTTGCACTATGTTTATTATATCTAGGACTTCATTTATTAATTTAAGATATACAAACTCATGTATTTAAACATAACATTAATAAATGAATGATGCCTTTTTATTAAAAATATGAATTTATGTAAATGAAATACATCCCTTTTACATGGGCTCTAGGGCATACTCTCTAACAATAACACCCATCTTACTCTATTGGAATTTGATCGACTATATAGGTATCCAAATAGCAAGCAAAGTACAAAGGTACATATTACATAAGGGAAATATCTATATAGCTATATGGGCTTTGGTCTGGTAGTACATCTTTAAGGCCACCCAAATATAGTCCTTGCCAATGAGTCTAGCTCATCATGAGCATAATGACTGGTTGGGTCACTATTTAATATACAAATATGTATGAGGCTTGGACTAGTAATCCTCCATAACACTTTCCTACATTAAGTGAACGTAAGGTCTCGCTTCAAGATTACACTATTGGTTAAATGGGGAAGCCTAATATAATTCTATGGCCATAGCATGTTTTTAATACAGCCTAAGTTAGAAAAGAATAAGTATAATAAAAAAATAAGCAAATATTTATATTATATTAACCAAGTTACTTTTAAAATGAAATATTAAATAATTCCCAATGGAGTTGCCATTGTGACGTGTGCTGAACCCCTTATGTATCTGGTTTGTTGTAAAAAAGCCCATTTTTAGGGGTTAAGATCAAATTAATGTTCATTTAACTTATGAAAATCAATCTCTTTGTAATGAGCAAAGATTTAATCCAATACGCGATGCCTCGAACCCCTAAAAAGATGAGACAGCATCTAAGGTATCCTTGCTTATTTACTAATGATCAATTTACGAGGCATCTTATGAGCATCACAAGGCATGTATTTAAGAGTTGCGACCTAATAGAACATTGGGAAAGTGATTTTTCATACCATGTGGCACTAAAAGCAGAGGGAATCACTCATAGAATAGGTCGTTGACTCAAATATGGACAAAACTCATGCAAAACACCTTTAAAACTTATTTAAACAACATATAAAGCTTTAATTAAGATTAGAACACAACAAATAGTACAAATTTCATAGATTCATTAAGTGAGAGAATATGAAGCTTTAGAGAGAGAAAATGGCTACGAAAAGTGCACAACTTAAATAAATCCACAAAAGAAATAATAATTCATGTATAACTCATGTAAACACACACAAAAACACTAATTATAAAATATTAAACATCACAAACAAAGAAATCAATTTGTAAGGCCCCAACCTTGACCCTAATCGGATTATGGAAAATTAATGAAGATTATGGTTAAGTTGCGTGAGAGGTAGTTTGGTAATTATACATATCTGTAACTTGGGTATAGTTAAATTATCAGAAAGGATACCATTGAAGTAAATTAGAAGTTTAGGGTTAAATTGTAAGAATTATAAATTAATGGGGGTAAATTGAGTAAGGGTAAATTTGGAAATTCCATTAGTGAGATATTTACACCACTATCTCCTCATTTAAAAGTTCTTTGGAGAAGTGATTTCCTTATTATATGGTGAAGATTGGTTCTTAAAAGGGAGATATAACTTCATATTCTCTCTCTCTTTCTAGTTTCATGTTAAGAAGAGGATGGCTTAAGGTTATGATGAGTTTGTGTTCTAAAGGGTAATGTTTCCTCTTATTTTGCAACCCTTCTTCCCTTCATCTTGGAATTAATTTTTAGAATTAAGGATTTAAGGGGATCATAATTATACATGTTATCTACCATGTTTAAGGGAAGAAAGAAATCAAAGTTAAAGAGCTGGAATAAGAGTTTTGAAGGAGGATTTGATGCTTTAATCTCAAGTATGAGACCTTTTATGAATTTGAATGTATATTCTTATGTATGTGACATGGATAATGATATGTTTTAACTTAGGATGAGTTATTTTCATGGAAACTAAGCTCAAGGATGCTTGAAAACTGAACTAAAAAAGTCACCTCCAACATAGTGAGAATTCATCATTGGATTCACTAGACCTAGTAGCATAATTTTACCTATAAAATGAGTTATAAAGATTTAAATTAAGTTATTGAAGTTGGGTTAGAAACTAAACTCATATACTATATTTCATATGAAGAATTCTAAAACTAAATCCCCTGTGAGATACTGAAAATCTAGCTTAAATTCATACTATGTCTACTGCCCTATCATTAGGATTAGCATGTAGTGATTCTTGAATATCTCGTGATTTAAAGAAGAAAATGAGATTATTTTTTATGTTATAGAGACTAGAAACATAGCAAAACAACTTTTAGAAGACCACTTACCCCAAAAACCTCATTTACTATGTGAAATAGTTGAAACAATGTCGGCTAGAGTTGCTGCTCAAAGGTCCACTTGGTGGAGTGAATTTTCCACTCCATCGAGTAGCAACCCACTCAATAGAGGGACTTTTCCACTCCACCGATAGCTAGCCACTGTATAAGGTAGCAACTCACTCGATAGAGTGACCTTTTCCCCATTAAGGTAACATCTTTTATGTATAAATTGAGGCACTTAGTATACGATACAAACAAGCAATTTAACTTTTTGATTAATTATTTAGACTTCTTTAAACTTACTTAATATATATTGAACATAAAATAAAAGTATTATGAAGACATGAAAATTATAAGGGCTATAACAAAGTAAGAGGATATAAATAGATACATGAAGGTTTTTAGATGTATATTGGGCCTAGGCCAATGCATAAAAAAGTTATACTTGATTTTTACCACCTTAATTAGATAATGTACATGACCAAGTATATTTTAACCATGAAAATTATAATATGATATTTTTGTTACGCTATTATACGTATTAATGAATCTTTGTATGCCTAACCATGTTTTATGATGAAGTGTACATGTAATGAATGAAATAAAATGAAAATGAATGTAATGCATTAATATTCAAAGTTAGATAACTATAAGCATCATGAGAATTATGATGTTATAATATGAAGTAAGTGAAAGCATAGTTAGTACAATGGCAAGCTATTAGAATAAATATGATACAATTATGTATAGAATTGAATACCTTAAAGTATAATGAATATCATTATTATAAATAGAGAAGATATAGTGGTATGTGTATACTTTTGTCATAACATGAGGAACCATCAATTAAATACTATGCTTTTACATATGTTTTTTAGTATAGGAGAGTTCTAAGATCATACATCTAGATCTATGATCTTTATAATGAACCAATATACATGTGTAAATGCTAAAACCTTATAAAATGGTATAGGTAGTCATTGATCTTCGATTTAAAAAAACTTCAACATTTGTAATGCACTGAATGCATATATATAATATATTGGTTAAGTTTGTACATATGATAATTAAATTGGGTACAATATAGTAAGAAAGATGGCTATGATAAACCATAAAGGTACGTTCTTCTTGATTGATGGTGTGATTAGGTGTTGTTTCATCCACCCATGATCTCAGTGCCATGAAAACATTGTAGTAATGCATGAACCATTATAACCAGTATAAGTATTGTCAATTTGTGATTTAAAAAAATATTAGTTGTCATGTGATAACATGCAAATGGATGAATATGCTGGCATCGATTTAATTAAAAAAACTTAAGGAACATATCAAATTAGTGATATGCCATGAGTATATATGTATATGCCTTTGGATTTGATTACAACTATAGATTGTTCATGCTCTATGATGTTAATAGTATCCATTTTTTAGAAGAATGAATATTAAGCAAGTATTGCATGACAAAACATTATTGCTACATATTTATAATCAATGATTAAAAAATATAGTAAAGTATGGATTGATAATGGAAAAAGGTTTCTCGCATACCGTCTGTGTTTAATTTGTGGATAGATAGGCATACCTATAATGGTTAGTTGTAACGGCTGCTATTGTTTGACCCTGATGGGTCTTTTGATTTCATACCTTAGTGTATGTTCTGGTATCTTCGAATACATTTTCATTTGAAATTCGGATACATTCTGATTGCATACCTTTGGGTCTGTTCTGGTAACTTTGGGTAAGATTATCATACCTTCGGCTGTGTTTTGGTAAGTTTGGGTATGATTGTCATACCTTTGGGTGTTTTATGGTACCTTCGAGTACAATTATCAACCCGTTATCCACTTCTATAGAAGTATGCAGCTTTAATGCAAGAGAAAAGAAGTCATTCTATTGAATTAAAAAATAAGATACCTGGTGGTTTAGAAACTATTTTGCATAAGTATTATTCACTTGCATGTAAGAAATAGATATTAAAGTGGAGGTTACAATATGTTTAGTAAGTAATACTATAATGTTACATATGCATTTGGACCTATAAATCATGAGTATAAAATTGTAAACTGTAGCATCCATCCTTCGTAATCCTATTGTTTCTTGGAGTCCCATGAAAAATTCTTAATTTATTGTATATCAATCTAAGCTTTTGTATATACATATGACTGTTATAGATCACTATATAGTATATAGTACAATATGGTGTTATGTGGCATATAGTTTACCATGTTAAGGTAGTCTTTATTACTACATGATTATGAAAATGACTATGCACATGATTGTGACCATATAATGCATCTTAAAATTTGAACTATATGATATGAATAAAGAAATCATGTCTAACAATATCTTTTATGGTTTAATCATTGTTGGATTAATTGTAAGGTTGTAAAACTAGAGAGAGTTCACTTAAAGACCTTTATTGCTATAATTACCGTAACCTATTATTAATGTGGTGAACATATATGATTATTATGTAAAGTTTTGTGCTTGTATAATTGATGAATATTCGTAAGAGGCTATCTATAAAATATGTTGTTCCCCACTAAGGTTTATAACTTAGCACATATTTTATTATCCATGTAGGTGTCAGGATAAGCTTTATTCTGGATAGATAGCTATTGTGGGTCAACTAGTGTAGAAGAGGAGAGCTAGAAGAGTGCAATTTTTATTCTTGATTTTCTTTTAGTAATGATGGGTTTATATGTAAATGTTCTATTATCTTTTTTGGAGTATTTTGTTGGTTAAAAAGTAAGATATGTATTTATTTGATTATTGTAGTATTGCTATCTATAATGGTGGTTATGTATATCTGGTGGTTAAGGGTGTTACGCGGTTAGCATAAGCTATCTATATGGAAGAACACAAAATGCAGAGCCTTTGAAGCTCAAAATAAATCAAAAAGGTTTTAAATAAATTTTTAATAAAAGGATGACCTCTTACATTGCCTTCAGTTTTTGTTATGATTTAAAGCTAGTGAAAGTTCCTTTTTGTTGCTCTTTTATTTCCTTTTGTGTGAAATTTCTTTTTTTTTTTCAAAACTCAAGCTTTCTTCTTTTCATTCAAAACCTATGTTTTTTCCCCAAAATAATTCTCCTTATTTCTATCTCTTGTTAGTTTCTTGTGTGTTCATTGCTCTCTTTAATCCCAAGAAAATGTCCCATCCTTCTTAATTAATTTTTGGATTAAGATTAAACAAATGCATATATTTTTTACTGAAATGATCATCTACCTCGTAGGACCAGAATCAGAGAATTTCACTAGAAAGCACTGAGTCAAGGATCAAGTTCTTGATTGGTAAGTCATGGATTGTGACTCCCATATAAACTCAGTGGGGCCTAGACCCTATCAAGGTTAAAAGTGGTGACTCACAGACTCTAGAATCTAACTTGCTAGGGAGTAATAAGCCGAAGTAGGAAGTGACTAAAGGCTTAAGTTCATAATCCAAGCAATGAGTCATGGACCTAACCTATGAGTCCATCATGACTCACTTGCTGGGTTAGCAAAAGGGTTCTAGCCACAGCTACTTTCTCACCAAATAGAAAAGAATTGAAACATATCTTTTAAAAGAGATGAAAACACTTCCTTATTATTAAAAAATGTCAAGTTAGGAAAAGATAAAGCACTATCACTTCCCGACCATTTGAAAAATAGTATTATTCTGATTAGGTAATCTTGATAGAGGCTGATTTAGTCTCGGTGTCTACACTTAGATAGGGTGAGAGGGGTGTCAAACTCTGGAAATCAATTTATATTGAAGTGTCATTTTGTATTAACTGGTTAGATACTAGGATAGTGAAAAAACTTAAAAACTATACTATATAAAACTTAAGATTCTACCAATTGATCATAAAAAATAAGCTATTGATAGGGCATTAAATTGCACATATGTTATCATTTATATTCTCGTTCATGAATAATTAAAAAATTATAATCTAAATATCATTGTATAATTTCAAATAATAAAAACACAAATATATACAAGTGCGTCTTCTAATTGAAATATTATATTTCATGCTCTATGCATTCATATATGTTCATACATAACTATAAACTTTTATGTATATATATTTATTTCTTTTAGTATTAGTTGTTATTTTATAACTTTATTCTCATATACCAATATGCTCCCCACATATTTAATGCCTCAAATTACTTTTATTTTTACGTTTAGAATTCTTTAAAAATATTTAGGAAGGTTTAAATAAAATTTGGGATCTAAAAATCATGTTTAGAAGGAAATAAGGATGGGTCACGATGGTTAATGATTTGTGATAACCAAGAGATAGGTGAAAATTTGGTTTTGGTCTGGCTCATTGTGGTTACCAATTTGGTGATAATCATGAGGTCCATTTTGCCCTAAAAATCCTAAAGGCAGATTTTCTAGTTCAAATTTTATATCCATTTAGACCTAGTAAATGCCATTTTCAGGCAAAGTGGACTTCTACTAAATTGTTCCTCCATGTCTTTTTTTTTTCTAAACCATTAAAGCATGTAAATCATCATATATTTACCAAACAACATAGATTGCTCCTAATGGCATGGAAGCAGACATAGTTAAAGTTCAAGTTCAATTTTTATCACCTTACAAAGGGATTTAGATTTCATCTTATTCATATGAAATATAGATCTATGAGTCTAGTTTCTATTCCAACCAAAATTCTCATTTTGGATTCCTAAATCTTGAGTTATAATCAAACTAGTCTGGATGAGTTAGGTGAGTCCTAAGATAGATTTTAGTTATTTCAGGAACAACTTTTCTATTTTAATTATGAAGAATTCTTGATCTAATTTTCATGATAATTCCTCATTATAACTTCTACTATTTCATTTATTATGCCTCATACATAATCATACACATACACGTGAAAAGAAGTTCCTATACCTCATTTAGCCATCTATACTCTTTCCTACCATTTTTCCTTCTTCTTGTTGTATTCTCTTTCTAATAGAGTAAATTATACATGTAAATATTCAATCTCTATATTAAATTCTAATTCTCCATATATGAAGCACTAAGAGAAAAGAAGTAGAGGAGAAATCTTACCTTAGAACATCGAAACATCAAGCTCTCTCTCCTCTCGAATTTTGTAACTTGAATATATGATTTTTATGTGGGAAATAGAGAGTATTTTAAATGATAATTTTTTGAAATTTCCCTTGATTTGGCCAGCCACTTTCCTTAAATACTATTGAAATATCTTGAATTCTCTACAACTTAAATATTTACAATTCTCTAAAATACATCAAGTGTTTTCTCTTCATTGGTCCATTGTTTAACCAATTTAAATTGCATTCCACTCCTTTTTCCTTTAATTCTTATTTATACCCTAATATTTTTCTCTTATATTTTAATTAAGCTTTTATTTTACCTTTCCTTTTATTTAGGCACATGTATGATATAATGTAAAATGGCCATATTACCCTTGATCTTTTAAATTAATTCCATTCAAGTCCTTTCCTTCACTTTCAATACTTATCTCTTTATATTATCTTCCTAAGGCCTCCTAAACATATCCAATTACTACTAGGGTATTTATTAGGGCCTTAGAAATGTTTTTTCAATAAAAAAATAATAGAGCCATAGTTGCATAACTGATTATTTATCCCTTATCAACAATCCGTAAGCTCATCAAAGTATTCATTTTAAATTACACCCTTATGGTTGATTCTCAATCACTTTTAATGTCACCCTCATTTTCCCAAATAAATTAGCCAAAAAGTTGGCACGAAGGAAAGGTACTTAAAACTCATAATAGTTTTAGCTTTCCTAAGGAGTTGTCATCCCTTAGTAGGGAAAATGGTTACAAACAAAACAGTTATGTTGATCAAAAGGACCATTAAAACTCAAAATGTAAGGAAGCAAGATCTTTTCTTTCATATGCCTTGCTTAGAAATATGCTCACTTTGAAAAGTTAAAATGTAATTAACCACTCCAAGGACAAAATTAGCATAACCACAATCGATTATTAAAACTTGTAGGATGTTAAATGCCGAAGGATGAATGATCAAATTAATATAACACTGATGTTAGGAAGGCTTTACAACATCAAAGTGTGGTCTGATCAAGCAAGATATATGAAAATAATAGATGGGACATCGAAGCAAATATATTCCTAACAAAGTTAGAAAAGAAAGCAAAGAAGCAAAAATAACAACACACTCTTTTAGCAATAGCTCACAAAACAAATAAAAAATGGGATAAGAAGTTAGACCTCTAAACTAGACTTCAGTATAAAAGGCTCGTTTAATAAAAAATGAAAAAGGTCGAGATCCCATAATGGCAATGTGACATGCTCTAGAGCCATCGCTCATTACCAGTTGGATTCTTAGAGACTCATTTTAAGGTCTAAGATCGAAAAAGGCACACTTAAATCATAAATTGGCTACTTTACAATAAAAAGTCATCAAGCCCAAATTATTATTGGTAGTCAACCCATGAAGAAGTATACTAATAGGCCAAAAATAGGTAGGTGTCATGAAGTTTCCACCTAATAGAACGTCGCAAATAAATCTCGACCTTTTAATGCATAAATAGAGATTAGTGTTCGGAACATCACTATTTTTAGGCATCATTGTTAAGTGTTGTTTTACAAGTGATTTTTAAAATTAATCTACTTTCATTCCCTATATAATGTATAGTGATAGAATTAAATAAACATTCTAATCATAGCAGTACAAGTGATAAAAAAATACTTGAAAAGAATAAAATCCTACTTATATTATTACATGAGCAAATCATCTAGTAAAAAGAATAAATGACATGCATAAATCCGAACATTCATTTAGGTTGAGAACATTGGTTCCCTCATACATATTAAAAAAATCTCTTTTTATTTCTTTTCTTTTGGCTTTGGATGAAAAATTAGACATTGCTAAAAAATTTAAAGGAAAACTAAATTTATTTAATATAAATTACTTTAAATGCCTTTTCCTTCTTAACGTGAACGAAAAATCCCTTTTACTAACTATTACATCCCCAAAATAAAGATACATCTAAAATACCAAATAAATAAATAAACATAAAAATAATTAAATAATTAACAAAAATAAAATAATAAATAATAAAAAAATAATAAAAAATCGACTCAATGAGGTAACCAGGGATGAGTACTGCATGAATCGCCATGTAAGATGCCTCACAAACATCCTCCTGTGGAAAAAATATTCATAATTATAGAAAACAACAAAAAAGGCAAATAAATAAGTATCAAAAAAATAAATAGCACATATAAAGTAAAGACAAACATAAATTCAAATGTGCAATATAGAATAAAAATACAAGCAAAATTAAATTATACAGAATAAATCATAAACATTTACAAAAAACTAAATAAATCATAAATATCACAAAATACACTTAATGTATAACAAAATTTCCACACAAATAGCCATAAATGCCTTTAAATAAGCGAAGGATGCCCCTAACTGTGCGTGGATGGGGCGAGTGGAAGATCTTGCGATGTCACATATGTTACATTAACAGACGGGCATCCATTGAGGCTTTTTCCCATCTATCACTTGTTAGGCAGAACGAAATGTTGGTTTATATGCAAAATTCATGCAAAAACACATCTTAGCTCTAAACTTGTGATTATCAAGTCCTAAATCATGCTAAAATAGTGTTCTAACATCAAATCATGCACAAAATACAATAAAAAATATTAAACTAAAGACTTATAGAATAAGACAAAAAGCTCAAAACTTCAACAATGGAGGATTTTAATTCTAAACATACCATTACTATGCCTATTTAATTTAGATTCATATTTTATCACATTTAAGCATGAAAATAAATCAAATTCAATATTTAAACACAATTATTTCAATAAAATTCATATGATTATGCGTGACAATTATTTAGAGAAAGAAAATAAAGTTTATAAAGAGAAAGCCTAAAAAGTTACCCTTAGGAGATATTCTGACTTTGAAATTCTTGTCGTGTAGATTCTCCACTCCAACTTGTGTTCTTTATTTTTAGAAAATCAATAAAAATCGTATGCACTTTTAGGTGTTTTGATCAAAAGTGTGTTAGAGAAAATTGCTTTTTAGAAAGAGAAATAAATTAAATTTTCTTCTTCCCCAAGATTTCTCTCTCAATCAAGTGACTCATCTCTTTTTTCTTTGTAGAAAATCCTGAAAATTTTCTTTTATACCTAGGTTAGAGTTTGATTTGGATTCCAACTCTAACTTCTAAATTTTAGAGATATTCCCCTTAAAATCTTGATTTTTTTCCTTTTAAAACATATATTCCCTTTTGAAATTCCAAAAAAAATGTGAAAAGTCTAGAAAAAAAACCCACAGATGGGCATCCCCTATTGAGGGATAAGCATCCTTCAGGTGAAAGCATTCAAAATTACAAAAATACCACTAACTTAACCTGGAAAGGAGAGAAAAGGCTAGAAATGACCATCCTATATGTGACAGATGACCGTTTGTCACCTATAAAGGCCAAAATTAGGGTTTTTCATGCTCATTTGCTAAAACACATAAAAACATATGAAGAATCATAAAAGTTTTTAAGGAAAATGTGATAAATTTACAATCGAAGCTTTGATATCCATATCTACTATTATTAATATACTATTTTCTCATCATCGAAAAACCTTGATCTATGCTGTCTCGAGTCATAATGTCTATAGGCAATATAATAGGCCTAAAAAATGAAACTTCAAAATACCTATCATAAAGAAAAAAAATCACTAAAGATTAGAAAATAAACCTTGAACTAATCATTTGCATTTATAAAAAAAAACTGTGTGCAGTGATCAAAGGGATTAGAAATAAAATTCAAAAACCAAACGGATTTGGTGATCAAAGTGCAGAAAGGAGCTGAATGATAGAGCTTGAGATTAATGAAATCTTGACACAACCATCCCTTAAAGACTCTGCTACTTAGCTCTATCCACCCTCCGATTTGGTTTGTCAATTGAAAATAAAAAAGGCAAACAAATTGAATCTCGATTGAAGTAATCACCTTACTCATACTCCCAATCAATGCTCTCCTCATGGATGTATTTAAATCCCAATCGCATGGCTGATGACTTTATCTTAACTCCTAATCAATGCTCTCCTAATTAACATATTTAAATCTTAGTCATGTAATTGATGACTTTATCTTAACTCTCGATCGACACTTTTTTGATAGACATATTTAAAGCCTAGTCACATGACTGATGGCGTTATCTTAACTCCCAATCGATGCTCTCCCAATTGACATATTTAAATCTCAGTTGTATAACTGATGACTTTATCTTAACTCCCAATTGATGCTCTTCCATTCGACGTATTTAAATCCTAGTTACATGTCTGATGACTTCATCTTAACTTTTGATCGACATATTTCAATCCTAGTTACATGATTGATGGCTTTGTATTAACTCTTGATCGATATTCTCTGGATCGAGGTATTTAAATCCGAATTACATGGCTAAAGATCATATCCATACCCTGAATTGAAGTATTTTATATCCAAGACTACCATCAAACCATGTTCAAAACCAAGTCAAATTGAAGGAATGGCTAACTTTAACAAGTAACAGTTTTATCCTAAAATATTTTATAGCAATTCAAACCCCATGCTCTGATCATCATAAAGCCAATTGGACTATTCAAAGAGGGGTAAATGGTAATGCTCATTATTATTCCCCAGCAAACCTAGCTTAAAAAATGTCACTTAGGAATTACAGCCTCATGCAAGGCCAAAAAGTTTTAAGACTCCTTGTATAATTCGCCTAGATACACGGATAGAGGTTGTCCGATTGGACAAGATATATCCCTAACATATGGAAGCTCTCTAGTATATGCTTCTATGAAATCACTACTTGCTGACCATTACATCATCATCAACCTATTTTAACACCAACATAAAGCTCCTACATGGCATTTTATATCCAATATAAATATCAGGTTCACTGTCATTCTTCTACCTACCTTGCACCCCACATTTCTAATGCTATCACAACTCTCTTTAAGCATAAGAGTGCTCATGCTCGGTCTGATCGGGCTAGCCTTTTTTCTTGTAGGTTCGTATGCCATTCATCTAATTGGATGTTTTTTGCTTTGCTCACTACTGACTTCTCCCCCTTTGACAAAAAAGGCTCTTGCCTTTATGAAATTTTTGAACATACGAATAATAGTAGTAGTAAAATTTATATTTATAAATAATTTAAAGGAAATAAAAATAAAATGCAAAAACTAAAATAAATTTAAAAAATTATAATAAAAACATTAGAAGGTATTTTATGTAATTGGAAATAAAATAAATTACATGATATATAAATAAATAAAGGATGAAATAAAATTATCAAATATAATATATGTAAAAAGAAAATGAAATAAGGAAGGCTAAAATGCATGGATCACACAATAGGCGGCCAAAATGATGAAATGCATGCAAAACCAAATGAAAGGGTGAGTGATGAGCAAAGAAAATAAGGACAATAAGTGAGTCATGGGCTCTAAGCCATGATGTAAGTGAGAGAGAGAGAAAAAAGATGAACAAATGAGAGAGAAAGAGAGAGAGATGTTGAGCGAATGAGAGAGAGAGAGAGAAAGAGAGCCTTCCCCTTCCCTCCTTTTTAAAATAATATTTTTTGCCTTTTAGAACCCTTCATGATAAGCAATAAATACTCAGATAGGAATACGATAGAGATTTGGATTTTCCTCTATTGCTAGCTTAAAATTTCCATAAAGTATGCAAAAATTTGTTTGACATAATCTTTTGACTTATGAGTCATGGGAGTGACTCAAAGCGGATTTATTTTGTCATTTTATGGATAGAGTTATGGTATTGACTCATGAGTTAAGGGAGTGATTCGACACTAAAAGACTTTTTAGCCTTGAAATCATGTATTTTTTCCCTAACAATATGAGGACAAGGAAAAAAAATCCCAAAATAGAAATTTTTAGCACTGGAAAACACATAGTAGTGCCATAAAAAGGCATTTAAAAATATAAAATTCATAAAGAGTAACATTTCTATTCCCATTCTATTTATAAGCAACAGTATCCTCATTAAGTAATCCTAATAAAAAGCCGATTTAGGATCCAGTGTCTATATCTCCACCCCTATTTTCTAATTAGAATTAGCAATGAATATATTTGCCACTATGATTTTGGGTAAGTAAATAGAAACACATATTATAAGCTAATTAAAGACACCTAAACTTGACACATGTGCACTGTATATTGATATCCTATTTTAATTTTGAAAAAATATTTAATTTTTTTACAATCAAACAATTTGTATTTGCTTACCTAAAGTTTAATTATTTTGATAAACGTAACATCATAAACTTTGACCTATTTTTCGAAAGTAAAAAAATGAGGAAGCTTGTGTGACTTTAATGATCTTGCTATGTATTTTTTTGTTTGCTTACTAAGACTTCCATTATTTTCAATGACACATTTAAGCCAAATACATAATAATGACAATTTTGACCTAAAAACATATTTATGTGGCAAATATGTACCATTTTTAATAGTTTAGAGATATATTTGACCCAAAATATACTTAAATGAAAAAAATAGAATTTAGTATTTTAGGTATAAATATGATCCTTTTTTCATAAGAAAAAGCACAAAGCAAAGAAAAGTTTGAAATAGAAACATTAACCATTAATTTGAATGACTATGAAATAATTATGCATACATGAGCACAAGAAATAGTGTTTTTTGTTTGAAAGGTTTGAGAATTAGTAGTCATATGATAAAAAAATACCGAGCTAAAGAACCAAAGATAAGTAATAGAGTATCAAGTAGATTTAATTTCCTTAATTAGATTTATAACTTTAAACTTCCTTAAAAAATTAAAAAAAAAACATTGACTAAAAAACTAGCCTTTAATGAATAGAGCCATTAAAAACCTGCTATTAAAAATTGATGACCAATTTTTCAATCCAAACATTAAACAATTTTTATCAAGTTGAAGAAATTTGGTTTTAACTTTTAACGATGATCAAAAAGCAATCGTTATAAACTTCTTTTAACCATTGGATTATCCCTTTGCCAATTGTCATTTTGCCTTTAACAACAACCAAAGCCAAATCGTTAATGACTAGATTTTCCTTTTTTTTAGTTGTATTTAACATTAACAGTTAATTTTAAAAAACACATTTTTGTTCGCTAATGTTTATTCAGACATATAATAATCTCATTACTATATAAGGTTTTTTATTTTTATTGCTTGTAACTTCTTAAAAGTGCCTAAACAATAGCATTTTTTCATATGCATCCATACATACATTAAAAAATGTAATAAATAGTTGAAATTTTTATATAATTCCATTGTTAATTACACAATAACTAAACATTCGAACTTATTTCAATGAAGAAGAACAAAAGAATTCTAAACATCTTTCAACAGCACCTCACAAAGGTATTTAAAACTATACATATGCGAAAACAAAAAGTTACCACTTACGAGAATGAGGTAAATGATGAAAATATTTATTTGTCTTTTACTTGAATCCTAAAGATGTTAAAAAAATACTATACAATATAACTATAATTAATGTTTATAAATATAGTTGTGTAAAAGAAAATAAATAGCAAAAAGTTAATTCTTTATTAAATCCAAATACTAACCTCAAATAAATTTAAAATCCAACAAAATGTAATATATAAACACTTCAAATTTTCAAAATATGAAAAGGGCTTTAAGGTTTGTTTCTTCCGCAAGAAACTCATCACCAATAATGTTAATGTCTTTATCAACATTAAAGTATAAATTAAACGCTTGAAATTCCGTGTATTTCACCCTCACCATCACACTTTTCCTTTTCATCATCATTTACAAATTCAAAATTTGATTGCAACTCACCAAACTTCTCATCATCATGATACCGAACGTATATAATCAAATTGTTCCATTTGCTATTAAATGTGACCTAACCATCTCACGTGTTCCAAAATATATCTTACAACATTTGATATAAGAATATGGTATGCCATGTGTTTCACCTAATCTAATAAAAGTATAATCTAAAAAATTGTCCATTCAATTAACGTCGGCATCATCGAGTCGATTATGGCAAGTTGCATGCATTGCTTATTTAATGCCATAAACTTAGTTATATAGGAAATTCATAACAAAAATAAATTAGCATCACATTAAATTGAGCAACAAAAGAATTTATTTAATAAGCAAATAGTTAAGGATATAAGATGAAAAAGAGTGTGTGTGTGCGTGTGTATATATAACAATTCCAAAGCGCAAAGATATTGCCTATAAAGAGGATGCATTTGATATAATTTATGTTTTAAACTAAACAAGATCGTAAAATTTAAATTTTTATTTGTTTTAATGATTTTGTAATTTCAAAGCCTCAATAAAGCTAACAAATTACCTCTTACTATATAGAAGAAAAATGGGTTTTACCATATGTATAGCAATATATCACTATCACTCAGATAAAATTTTGATTTGGGGCTTAAGCTGTTCTTGATCCATTCAGCAACTAATAAGATAAAAATATTTTCATTTTCCATTAGAAGGAAAGAAAAGATTACGGTTTATTTTAATCTCAATAGATGCTAATTTCGTACATTCAATTAAAAGTATGTATATACAATTGAAAGTGATCAATACTAATACACACCAAGTGCTAAGATGGCTTTTGTCAAGGTTACCTAGCAAAGAAACCAATTCTCTTAAAAGGATAAAGAATAGATAGGTATAAGGTCTCTCTATGTTTTTTATATGCTTCAAAATGATATAGGTTCTCCATGCTCCTTAAATCACTTGATGGGGGTAAGAGCTCAATTTTGGCTATTGGACTTAAGTTATAACCTTGACTTGAAGTAACACATGCAATTGGAAGAATTCATCCCAAAGCATGAAAAAACCAAGTTATGGCTATGAATCATGACTCAAGGTCATGACATGGCCCCTTCCCGAAAAATTCTATGAAAGGCTAAGAGAAAGGTGGAAAAAAGGTTAGATATTGGTTGTTACGACACTTTGCCTCACTCCCTTAGGTTTTTCAAGCTTCAAAGCTCTAAACACCAAATTTCATACATGGATTTTCAACCATCTAATCAATGAGAGATCTCGGAGCTTGAAATTATGTTTTTCATAAGAGAAAAACACACTGAATATAATATTATAGAATTTTTCTAAAAGCACACTTAAGGTAAAATTATAAAACTTTTCTTTCTCTTTGCCTAGTCTTTCTTATAGATGAGTTAATACATTCATTCTTAAATGTCATAAACTTATCCATTAGATGATCTACTAGAATTTCTCTCATTTTAGATAGATTTAGGTTGTAAAACCCATTTGTGAGTAGGTGATGTGTCGTAGAAGCATTGCAAGTTAGGTTTTTGAAAAGGTTCATTGTTTGACTATTTTTGAGTTGGTTTTAACTTAAAACTAATAAAAAGTGCTTTTTAAAAGATTTTGGGTGTATTTCTTTTTCTTTATCTTCTTGGGTTTTATAGGTTTTATACAAACAAAATGCAATGAGCACTACAAGAAAAATGACCTTTAGCGAAGGGAAATTCGATCATTAAAAGTCAAAACCTAATCGTTAAAGAATGATAACGACTGGAAAATCCTGTTGTTAAAAGCACCAAGGCTAAAGTTATACACGACTGAATTTTGTATCTGATCATTAATGTACATAATGTTCAAACCATATCTGATTGTTGAATCTTGATTTTTAGCGACTGAAGTTTTCGCCTTGTTGATGGTGGTAAATGTCTCTAACGACTTAAATTTTATCCCTTCGATAAATTTTTGGTCGTTAAAAGTCCATTTTCTTGTCGTGGAGGAAAATAGATAAGAAAGTAGAAGAGTCACCATTTTGAAATGACTCAAGATCGTGACTCATAGCAACTTAGTTTTCTTTCCCTTAGCATTGTGAGCCCATTTGATTTATTCCTATAAAATGCTAGTCATATGTTTAATTCGCCACTAATTTCGGTACTCCAATTCTAGGTGTGACTAAATTTTTTGGGGATTGACTCTCTAGTCACAACCTATATTTCAATTTCCCCCCTTTTCCCTTATCTTTTTTCGTTAGCATTGTTTTCTCTTATTCTTATTTATTTCTTATGCTTCTTGTACACGATCTCTACCTCATTATATGTTATATGGTTGGAAAAGTTGAGTAATGTTATTTCTTTGTATTTATTTATGGCTTTATATTTGCATAGTGTAAAATTAGTGATTATCATTTGATTGGTGAAAATATCACATAAAAGTGTTTGTATTAAATAATTGTGTTTTTAAGAGTAAATTGATATCAATTTCATATTTTCTAACCAAAATTCATATTTAAATAGTAGGTTTTTAATAACATAAAAGATTTTGTATATAATTGAACAATTTGAGGATTTCCTTAATAAATTTAGACCAACATCCTTGCTTTCATCTAATAAAACTCACTATAAAAAATTTCTTATACTTGAATGAGAGGACCAAAATCCTCATCCAAATAAATTTAATAAATTGCCCACTATATGGATGCTTATTTAATTCAATATGTATGTCTATGCCATTTCTTACAGCTTTCTAGTTTTATTGAGCGCACTTTGCTTTTGAATTCTATGATATATGTGTGAAAAGAGAGATAAAACCATTTATTTAAAATGCTTAGCTATGCCATATAAGCCAATGGTATAAATAAGAGTTAGGTTCAAAACCTTTCTCTTAGTTTTGGACTTATAAGGTCGGAAAATCATTTTTCAATATTCTATTGGGTGGTGACTCCATTATACCTATTTTTCAATATTCTATTGGATGATGACTCCATTATACCTATTTTGTGATGCCCAAAGATGTATCCCAAGATTGATTTCTAATATTAGAATAGGAGTATCTCAAAATGCTATCTTATTCTTTTAAAGATTTGAGACTCGGTGAATTAGATTGAATTCCTTAACTGTGACACCCTTTTAAATAATATCGTACCTTAATTAGTTCTCATTATTGTCTTGTATTACAACAATAGTACTTAATTAATTGATTATTGATAATTACCAATTTAGGACATAATTCACTATTCTTTTTTGTAATTTACTATTCATTTGGTAAAATTTTAGGCAAGATGACGGCTTATTTTTCATGTTTTCCAAATACCTGCATGATCAAATACACTCCTAATGACAACCTCCCCCTTCATAACTTCAATAATCACTCAAGCACTTCTAAAAGATCATTCCACAACCACAAACACAGATTATAGGTCCATACCCATGGTCATTATGTAGCATACTAAAGTTATTCATGGTTAACTACATAATACATTTTAATACATATATTCATTACATCCCACACAAATGTTAACTAAGTTTTTCCCAATATGTATATGCCATTCCTATCTTTAATCTTCATTACTTGTCCCTGTGCATGGTTATAACAAACTACTTGATAAGCAATGGTATTGCTTAGTGGCAGATACAACTACATAAAATTTTAATGCAAATAAAATTCTAATTATGTAAAATTACCATTGTACCCTTCTTGATCAATTTATGCCAAACAATTTTTATTCTAGCTCTCTTAGCTTTAATTATTTTGTCTAGTGATTTATATATTCTCTTTACCTCATTTTACTCATATTTCTCTATTTAAGTGGTAATTTACCATTTGGTACCTAAACTTTTCTTTTCATCATGGTCCATCCGTTATTACATCTAATTTACTCGTTTTAACTTTATTTTACTTTTATTTCATCATGAATTCAAAAATTTTGCTTTAATCTCTACTTTTTCATAATAAGTGAAAATTTAAATTTAGTCCCTAAACTTTTCAAAAATTATAATTCTGCCCTTATTAGCATATTTATCAACTTTAACCTTTTTAATCATATTTTATGATGTCAACTTACGATTTAGTCTTTATTTTCTCGGCTAATTATATTTTTACCCTTTTAAGATCCTTTGATCTCAATTTTTAACTTTTTCATACATAAATTACATAATTAACATTTTTATAGTGAAACCTTTCATTTTAGTCCTCATTTTTCATAATTATGATTTTGCCCTTAGTATGACCGGTGAAAAACCTCGAACCAGATATGCGAGATGAGGATTCCAATAATGTAAATAGGGACCAGAACACTTGATGTGACCCTGTATCCCAGTTCTAAATGTGTCGGCAACCCATAATATGTATAATAAAGTAAATCTCATGGTGAAATCATGGTATATGTGTCCCTATGGCTAGCCATTATATCCTATGATCCCGAATTTACTCACTGAACACTAAGGGCAATTCCTTTATCAATTTAATGTCATTTCTCATTTATATTCTCATGATTTTCAGGTTATGTCACATCACCACATGGTCATTACACATTTCTAATATAATGTTATTTATGTTCACATCATGTACATATGTAATTGCATATATATGACATAAAAATACTTGATTTTCTACACAAATACTATTCGGCCACATTAGGTACACGGGCTTACCATGTTGATTTATCTTCATTTACATGGCATCCATGGTGTTAACATTATTATTAATATTTTTATATGGTTACATCATTTCCTTACATGTATATTATTAGAATACACATATGATTACCATTATGTACACATGCAAAATTTACATTTATGGGTTATCTTTCATTCGCACATTTCCTTTAATGTCATATTACATATTCCATGTTATTTATGCCTCTAATTATTGAATTGAGGTATGATAAAACATACGAATGAATTCGGCCACCTTAGGTTCATAGCCTTCTAAAATGTTTTCAACCCTAATTCATGGTTCTAACCTGTTAAATCATTACTTTACCATGTCATCTCAAATTATTTCACTATTTAACCTAAATTGCCTTAGTTACATAACGTTAAGTCTAACTAAATCTTAATGAAATATATGAAATTAAGTGTAGATGAGTATCCACTAACCTTGAATGGCTTAGAAGTCACCTAGACTTCTTTCTCCTTTTCTTTTCCTCCCTTGGTTTGCCTTTGCTCTTGGTTTTCTTTTTTAGGCCAGAATGAAGAAAGAATATATCATAAGTTTAAGTTTTAATTCTAACATGTAATTGATGCTAAATAGTCTTATTTATAATGGTTTACATGTCTATATGGTAAAGCCCAATTAAAACTAACAAAAGTTCATAGATTTACCTAATTGGTTTAATTTTCTCTCATCACCAATCTTTGATTTCTCCCCCCTTCTTTTTGCTTCAATCTTGTTTATAGGATGAAGAGGAGTATTTCTTATATATATAGATGAAATTTTATCTAACAACTTGGTAAGAATTAAAGGAAGAAGGAAGAAAAATGGTGAGAGCACATTAAAGGGGATGGTTCGAATTTCCTTAAGAGAAAGGAGGAAGATAGCCAGGTTTTACTGTGATTTTTGAGTATTCTAGACTACTCTAGGGTACCTTTAAATGCCCTCAAGTAATGGCCAAGATTTTTCCACTTGTCATGAAATCCGAAGGCTTACTTTAAAGTCACTTGTCACCTATTCATTGGTTCCTACCTTCACTCACACTAAACCGATGTGTGTAAGCTAACATACCCCATATTTTAATGAAATTTATACCCTCATTCATTTAAAATATGACAATTAAGTCCCTCATTCATATTAACCTTTATTTTTCACTCTTTTTAGGAATTAATGTTCTGGTTGTTAAAATGACACAAAATATTTCTTCGCATGCATACATAAGTGTGGAATGGTGTGTCTAAAATTTTAAGTCATTCTATCATCGTTTCAGTATACTTTTAGTTCTGAAGGTAAATTTCACCAGCATAAAACCCAAAATTTTGAAACTATCAGAAATGTTATTTTTGACTTCCTTTAGTTCACTTATACTATTTATAGTGTATGTGTGAAGTTTGAGTATCATTGGGGATTTTAGACCACCCAAATAATTGGTCAAACTCCTCATTAAATCATGAATTTTTCCTTTATTTGCTTATCTGAAGTATTTGACCAAATTTCTTCCCAAAATGTACCTTTGATACCTTACTAGGTGTTTAACTCACATTTCCCAATAGGTCACCTATCTTTCAAGTTGAGCATGTTTAACTTACAAAAATTGTTAACATTTTCTACCTTACAATAATGCAACTACTTCGAAACGAAACCTATGACTACCATTAATGCTCTAGAATGTATCATGCATGTTATATGGAAATTTGAGGCATTACATTAACATTTACAAAATGATCGACTATCATGACGAGGAGACCTTCGCTTAGCCACCCCTAAAAGTTGGACCAGTCATATAAAATGGTTCATTTGCAAATTCTTATGTAGAAACTAAATCCTGATGTAGCTTCTTTTAGGGTTACCTAATAAGGATTTTGCTGCTTATAAATAGATAGGGAATGGAAGCACAAGGCTTTCTTTCAGGTTTTGATACTTTTAAAATAACTTTTGAGTGCTCTCACCAAATGTTTTTTGGCATTTAAAAATATATATTGTTTAGGCTTTTCCCCATTATCTTTGTATGCTGGGCTAGACTCTACAATTTTAGTTTAAGAGCTTGACTTAAAGGTGGAGTCAAGTCACTAATCCCTTGGTTAAGCTCACCCTCTAGTCACGACAAAATGGGCATTTTTATCTAGTTTTAAACTTTCTTCACTCATTCACTTGACTCATGAGTCAAGGGAGTGACTTCATTTTTTTATTATTTTTCTCAACAAATTTTACAACTATCAAGGGAAAAATCAAACTCCATTCAAACCTTATCCTAGGATTTATTACTTAAGATGGATTGTTTAAAACTCATATCTTAGCTCTAAAGAAGAAAGCTTATCTTATAAATAAATAAAATTTGAAAAAATCAAAAACCATTGCTCTCTATAAATCAAGAATGAGAAACAAAGAAGAGAGAAAGAAGGGAGAGAGGTTAGGGAGCTTGATTACTTAGATTTTGTACAAACACTAAAGGCAACTTCATTTATCTCAAATCTTTAGGATCTAGTGTAAAAGATTCCTATTTTAACTTGTAAATATTCCTTTTCTTTAGATTAACTATTTGATTTTTATGTTGATTATTGTTAATCAAATAATGTAATTAACCTTGATATTGTCTTATTTTTGCCATATTATTTGATTGTTATAATTGATTTTGAGTAAATATGAGCTAAATTGGTTTTTTGAATTTCACTATTAATGATCTTCAACTGTCCTTAGTGGTTTGATTTTTGCTTTCTTCACTTTCTCTCTATTAAATCGATTTTTCTTTGTGTAAAAATGAGTTTGAGTGATTTTAGGAATCAATCGTGCATCATGTTGCCTTTTTTGCATTTTTAAGCAAAAAATCTACATTTGGTAGATTTTGGAGTTGTCATTCTAGTAGCTTTTAGGCTAAGTTAAGGCCTGAAGGTGTGACTTGGCCATGACTCACCACTAACTCGCCCAATTAAGGTTTTTCCTCTCCTATTTGTTTTGTGAGTTATCCCTACATGTTTTGTATGTGACTTGTATTTCTTTGGCCACCTTTTGCTACACTTCATGTCAGCATCATTTTCTTTTATTTGCTTTTATTTTCATATTTTTCACATCACGTCCATTTCATTGCATTTTTTTAATTGTTGTTATAAATAATAATTTCTTAATATTATTTCTATTCATGTTTATGGATAATTATATTACATGCCATGTTTATATTTATTTTCATTAATTTATGATATTATGTGTATATTATTATTTATGCATATATGCTTTTTCTTCTCAATTTATTGTTAGATATACACCCACACACACGTGCTTTAGTGTGTGTATGCCAATGCATGTTACATGAATGACAGATGAATTATGCATTTTTATATGTCTTTTTTACTTATATTTATTTGCAGTTTATTTAATTGGTTTAGCATATGTATACCAATACATGCTGAATGAATTGCTAATACTTCATGTATTTTTTATTTATTTTATTTACAGTATTTTAGTTAATTATTTATTTATAATTCATTACTTAATTTAGGCAATAATCAACCATTATTATATTTTTAATGTTCATTAACACGTACAATCATATATTCTAAGTTTGGATAAAGTAAATTGGAAAATAACGCACAAGATTTTTATTGATTTATTATTTTATCATTTGTAATGAATTTAGCCTTTATTTATATTATTTATTTTTTTATGCAAATTGATGTAATAATAAAATATTTTCAATCGCTAAAAGTGAACATGACACCAAAAGATTCATATTAATTAATTGGGATTTTCATCAATAGCTTAGCCCAATGTCTTATTTCTCACCCCAACAATTTACATACAAATTATAACCTTATTTAATAAAAATATTAAAAATTTTGTACAAAATTAATATATGATTTTCATCTTAATAAATGGGATCACTCATCCATGTTTTCTTAAAAAATGTAATAACTGCATTCAAGAGCCAATATTCATACTAAAACGACTTTCAAAAAAATTCACATGATTTATGTATGTTGGGTTTCGATAGAATAAACAAAACAAAATTGCAGTAAAAAAAATTTAAACCCACTATGATCCATGTGATCCAACTGATTCAAAAAAAAAAGAAAGATAACGGTTACCAACCTCTTGAAGTATAAAAAATGATTTTTCTAGGTATTGCCACATGCAAAACAAAAACCCTCTACCGGTATCCACAATTGAATGGATTTTCTATTCTTTTTTAAAGTTATAGAGAAACAAAAATCTCTCCTCTTGAAAAAGATGGTTCACTTAGGGTTAAAATACATATATATAACTATATATATAAGGTATCATAACCCTAATTTAAGAGAAATAACATTCGAGCACATTTTTTATTAAAATAAAAAATACTTTTTTTATTATCTAAATAATAGGAATTATAGTTTTTCTTATTTCAAATTTTATTTTTTTGACAAATTTAAATTTGAAATACCCGTATAAACCCATAGTTCATTCATCACATTCTATATGTATAACCTAATAGGTTCATATTATGTTAACAGTGGGTTCCGATCCTATTATGGGCCCATAAATCATAAGCGGCCTCTAGTAAGACTTTATGACTTCCCAGATAATATGAATATCAATAATTTGATTTTAACCTAATCAATAGAATATTTGATAATCCTTTTGTCATACAATATCTTGTTTGAACATAAGTCATATTCCATGTCAAAATTATATAGGTCAAACATACAATTTATTGTTCACTAAGTAGATTGATAATATCAAGTGATATTGATCGCTTTATCAATTCATTTGAGCATGGCCATTCATTTTTCAGTCCTATTTATCGAGGGACCCAATAGATATCTCTTTCATAAGAAAGGGACAAATTCCTCCTTGATTATTCACTGTCTTTTGCATGATCCTCATCATATTCAATTATAACCTTTATGATTATTCGATTAAAGATAATATTTGATTATGTCAAAACACAATGTTTGTCATGTATGATATTGTAATAATCTCAGGTCTAAGGATTAATAACATAAATATTATGAGATCACTAATGACAATAACCCATATAATATATCATAATAGGTCTATATAGTTCCTTGTTCTCTAATAAGTATATATAAGTTTGATTTATATCACCATATATAATCATCCCATGATTATCAATCAAACTCATAGTAGTCTTTATTTATCATTATTCCTTTAATGATAAATGACTAGGGATAGTTAAAATAATATTAGATTGTTATTTGCAAATGTTATTATAATATAACATGACAACAATATAATAACATAAGAAAAACCCAATTTTATAATATGAAACATGACATCACATGAAGGACCAAATATTTGGCTTAGGGCATAACCTTTAACAATCTTGAACTTGCACTAGGCCTAATCATATAAGTGTCTAATACTTATGGAACTTGTATAACCATGATGTTTGGCTTATAGGAGAGCCTTTGTAAGTGGATCAACAATGTTGTCATCTGTTAGTACTCTGCATATCTTGACTTCTCCTCTTCCAATGATTTCATAAATAAGATGAAAATGTCTGAGTATATATATAGACACTATGACCTAAGGTAGCCTAGATTAGGGTGATCCGATGATGAGAAAATAGTGTATTGCTAATAATAGGTTTGGATCTCAAAGCTCAAAAAACGTGAATTTCTCACATTTTCTAAAAGATTTTCAATGATTCCAAGTATGTTAACAAAATGTGCATAAAAACCTCATTTTAGGCCTTTGGTAAGGGCATACGACCCTTTATAACTTAAGGAGTATCAGTTTGCATGCCCCTCTCTCTAGGCCAGATAAGAGCTATTTTAGCGATATTCTAGGTTTAGTACCAAAGGATGGCCACCCTTCATTAAGGGACACCTGTCATGGCTCAAAATCTAGAATTCCTAAATTTTTGGATTCAAAAAGTGCAATTTTTATCAAAAATGATTTCTTTCAAATTTATAGGTTTTTTCTCCAAATTTAGAGGATTCTAAGTTCGAATCCAACTAAAATTCTTACCTAGGTATTAAATATAAAATATAAGGTTTATGAAGGGGGAGTAATTTTTTTTATAGAGGCACCTTTAAAAAAGAAGAAAACTTAATTTCTTTCTCCCTCTAAAATTCTGCTATAGCATTCATTTTTATTTTTGCACACATACACACATGAATTTCATTATTTTTCTAAGAACAAAAAAGGCATGAAACGGAGTAGAGATCTGGATTACAAGAGTTATAGAGTCATAATATCTCTTAGGGGTAATATTTTAGGCTTTTTTTCATTTTCTCTCTTTATAATTTATTTACATGATCATATGGTCATTTAATGTGATTTAATATATTTTAATTGCTATTTTTGAATTATATGCATGTTTAATTAAAATATAATGTGATTTTGGACTGTTAGATAGGTTAAAAGCATGACTAATGGTTAGAATGAGATCGCTCCATTGCTGTTGTTTTAGAATTTTCTCTTATTTTTAAATTCTATAAAGATATGATGCTAATGCATTTTATGTTTTATTTGTTGTTATAAATTGATTTTAACATGATTTAAAACATTATGTATTTATGTTTAGGGCTAGAAATTTAGTTTGCACGATTTCTTGCACTTTTCCCATGATTTTTTTGCATTTTGGTGTTGTTTAAGGGTGATGGATGGAAGATGACCCGTTGGATGTCCCTGTATCATTGATGGATGGGATGTTATTGGATTAATTCTCATCTTATCCCTCGCTTGCTTATGGTCATCCTTCGATTTTCTTTGATCATCCATGGCTATTTTCTTGAGTATTTTTATACATTTTATGTATTTTATTTGACTTTGATGTTATTCATTCAATTCCTATCATATTTGCATGATATTTTATGTGATTTTCAATTTTGTATGATGTTATTCTAAGCTTAAGTTAATTCTATTTGTGTAAAATGGATATGTAATTTTTATTTATTATTATTTTATTTTAAAATACTAACTAATGTGTGTTTTTCATGTGTTTTTCAAGCATTAGATGCTCATTGCTCTGGAGGCCATCATGTGGTATTTTTTAGGTGGGAAGTTGTGCTTCCAAGTCAATTCACCATACGTTGTCCATCGGTTATATTGTTTATTTATTTTCTTTCCCTCATTTTAGTTTTATTTAGGTATTATTTCTTTTGTGTTTATTTATTGATTTAATTTTTGGACAAAACACAAATCTCTATTTATGCATCAAAAGGTCAAGATTTATTTCCCAACGTTTTATTCGGTGGTAACTCCATAAAACCTACCTTTTTGGGCCTATTAATAGATGCCTTTATGGGTTGACTACTAACCTTAAATTGGGCTTGATTTTTCTTTATGGTGCAGTGGCCAATTTATGAGTTGAGTGAGCATCTTTTGATCTCGGATCCTAAAAGTGGGCTTCCAAAAGCTAACATAGAATTGAGCAAAGGGTCCGATACATGTCACAATATGTTTGGATCTCTAATGGAATTTGGGCTCTTTAGCTTATATTGTAGAACCATTATTGTCATAATAAAGGTTTATAGAATTTGTGATACTAGGAACTACTCCCAGATCAACAATAAATTTCTAAATCTATAATGCTTTCTTAGTTGTATCTGATGCTGCTATATACTCACCTTCTCTTGTAGAATAAGCGACAACGCTTTATTTAGAACTTTTCCAACTAACAGCACCTCAATTTAGCATAAACACATATCCGAACTATGATTTATAGTCATCTTTGGCAGATTGGAAGCTTACATCTATGTAATCATTTACTACTAGCTCATCTTCCAATCCTCCATACATTAAGAGTACACCATTAGCTCTTCTCAAATATATAAGGATATTCTTAATGGCTGTCCAGTGACTTCATAAGGATCAGACTAGTATCTTCTTATCATGTTCAATGCATATGAAAAATTCGATTTAGTAAATAACATGGCATACTTGATAAATCATATAGTTGAAGCATAAGGAATAATTCATATGCAGTCTCCCTTATTAGATGTCATAGGACATTGAGTTTTGCTAAGATAATGCCATAAGACATTGGAAAAAAAATCCTCTTTTAGAATTTTACATGGTGAACCCACTCAATACCTTATCTATATAAGTACATTTACTCAGATCATTTATCCTTTTAGATCCATCATTATAGATTTTAATCCCAAAGATTTAAGTAGCTTTTCCTAGATCTTTCATCCAAAAGATTTCTCTAACCAATCTTTGGTCTTTTGCAATAGAGGGATATAATTCCCAATGAGTAATATGTCATCAATATACAATATGAGAAATATTACTACACTCCTACTAACCTTCTTGTATACACAAGGTTCATCTTCCTTTTTATGAATCCAAAATCTTTGAATGTTTCATCAAAATAAAGATTCTAGCTTCAAAAAGCTTAATTTGATCCATATATGGATCTTTGTAGCTTGCACACCTCTTTAGAATTCTCAGGATGGAGGAAACCTTCAGGTTGTGTCATATACACATCTTTAAGTAAGTTTCCATTAAGAAGTGTTGTTTTTGATATCCATTTGCTATAACTCGTAGTCATAATACATAATAATGGTAGTAAGAATCCTTTTCGATTTAAGCATTGTGACTGGTTAAAAAGTTTCATCATTGTCAATACCATGAGTTCGTTTGAAACCTCTTACAACAAGTATTACTTTAAAGGTATGTACTTTCCCATCGATGTTAGTTTTCTACTTGAAAACCTATTTGTACCAAGTGCATCCTTCTGGACTGAAAAACTTCGAACCCTGCATTAGACATGGTCAAGACCAAATGGTCTCGATTGAGCCCAGTCGGACTTTGTAAAGACAAAATGGTCTCAACCGAGTCCAAAAATGAAACTATGCTAATTGGGGATTCTACAAGGCACACGACTGAGACACTTTGGTTTCAGCCGAGTGCAAGGTAATTCTTTGAAAAAAGTTAAAATTACCCTATAAAATACACAAAAACATGATAAATCATAATATAATTTTATTTGGCATAAAAAGAGAAATTTAACACTTAAAAGTTAAAAATCACATAGAACGAGACATAAATACAAATAAAAATATACTGAAACTAAATAAAAAACTTAGAGTTATTAGTAACAGTTAGACCTACTAGTATATAAGCTCTTAGAAGGTCTGCTAGATAGGGATGATATAGGGTGTGGGTTGTGGATGGCTCCCCTCCTATTGCCCCTCTCAGGGGTAGACACAAAGAATCCTTGCCCCTAGTAGGATTACGAGGAGAAAATTCCCCCATCCTCGATCAAAGATTATTTTTTTTAAAATAAAATTTATTTTAACTAAAATATAATATTTAACAATTAATTATAATTGAAATATAATATTTAATAATTAAAAAATCTAAATTAAATTACAAATCTAATTAATATAAGTTTTAAAAATTGACAAAATTAAATTAAATAAAATTTAAAACTAAATTATATAAATATGATTAAATATAATTATAAATTTTAAGGGCAAGGAAACTTCGAGGCGGGGATCATAATCCCCACCCTGCCCCGTATTCTACATCAGGGAATATTTTTCAGCCATCCCTATCCCCACGGGGGAAAGTTTTGGGGATTCCCCACCCATTCAGTGTAGTTCCCCATCGGGGATGGGAATTCACCTTCCCACGATAATCCTTACTATTATAGTTCATTAAATCTTAGAGAGATAAAGATTTCTCAAAGATAAGAATAAAAAAGTAACTATGGTGAATGATAATGAGCCTAATATCTATGAAACGATTTTGAATAGTTTAAAATTTGATTTATAGCTTAAGGCCACAAAGTCCAAAATGGATTCCATGTATGACAACAAAGTATGGACTTAGGTTGATCCACCTTAAGTGATAAAATCCATAGGGTACAAACGGGTCTTTAAGAAGAAGATCAACATGAAAGGTAATATGGTTACCTATAAAGCTCATCTTATTGATAAAGGATATCATTAAAGAGAAGGAATTGACTTTGATGAAACCTTTTCCACTATGGCGATGCTTAAGTCTACAAGAATACTTCTTATTATTGCTACTTATTATGATTATGATATATGGAAAATGGATATAAAGGTCAGTTTCCTTAATGGAAATCTAATTGTGGGTGTGTATATGACAAAACCTAAGGGATTTACATCCAAAAATGGAAAAAAAAGTATCCAAGCTTCAAATATCCATTTATAGATTGAAGCAAGGATCTAGAAGCTAGAACATCTTATTCAATGAGATTAAAAAAATTTTGGTTTCCCACAAAATAATGATAAACCTTGTGTATATTAGAAGGTTAGTAGGAGTACAGTAATTTTCCTTTTTAAGTATGTAGGTGACATACTAATCATGGGAAATTATATTTGAATCCTTCAATTAGTCAAGATTTATTTATCCAAATAATTCTCCGTAAAAAAATTTAGAGAAGCATCTTACATTCTGCAAGTAAGGATTTATAGAGATAGATCCAATAGGATGCTCAATCTTTCAAAATCAATGTATATAGATAAGGTACTGAAGTTGTTTAATATGGATCTATCTAAAAAATGATTTATTCTTATGGTAAATTAGAAAAGCCTTTTTAAATTGATGTTTCCTCAAACATAAAAGTAAAGAGAAAGCATAAGGAGCATCCCATATGAATCTGTAATAGGATCAATCATGTTGTTATGCTACGTATGCATCTAGATGTTTCATATGTTTTGAGTGTCAAAAGGAAATTCCAATCCAATTATGGGGGGGGGGAACATTGGATGGTAGTCAAGAACATCCCTAAGTACTTAAAAAGGACTAAAGAGATGTTTTTGGTATGTGAAGATGGTAATTTACTAGTAAGTGGGTACAAAAATGCCAGCTTTCAATTTAACAAAGATGATTATAAATCATAGTTAGGTTTTGTGTTTTTGATATGTGGAGGAGCAATTAGTTGAAAATTTTCCAAAAAGGATACAATTGCAGACTTAGTAATAGGGGTAGAATACATTTCAGCTTTTGAGACGACAAAGAGAGTTATATGGATCAAGAAGTTTAACATAGAACTAAAAGTGGTCCATAGCATTATTCAATACACTTGTATTGTGATAACAATGGAGCCATTGCATAACCAAAGGAACCATGGTCATATCAAAGCTCCAAACATATCTTTAGATGCTACCATCTTATTAGAGAGATTATAACTAGAAATGATATGAAGTTTGAGAGAGTTCTCACCCATAGATTAAAATATGGCCGATAAGTTCGATCACCACATGCATTCTAAAAGTTTTAAATATATATGGCTGATTGGCGTTAGTGCAAGTGAAATATTGATAGTTATATCCCTAAGATCCCCTATGTAATAGGGGTTTTATCCAAGTATTAAACGTTCTATTTAAATAATAATAAGGCATTCATACATTATTTAGTGCTTTTATGTAATAACATTTTTATGCATATGACTTAAATTATTAAATGTAGTCCTTGGTATATAAAAACAATACAAAGATAATCATAAATAATTCATGATATGAGATACCAAATGTATACAAATATTTTAATACCTAATTATCCCTAGTCATAGTATCAACGAGATAGGACATTGCTAATATAGATAGACTATCATATGTTTTACTTCTTGGATAGTTTAAGCTGTGGTTCTCATTATTTGTGAGCACTGAGATGATCAAAGTTAACATATGGATGCTTATTAGAGGAATAAGTTCATTGGAGACCTATCATGAGAAACTTCAATGGATAATTCACCATATCAGTGCATTATCTCATTATATCAATTATGCAAGTATCATTGGAATTGAGATCACCAAGGCATCTCAGGTAGCAAGTGTTATACTTTGACTCCTCAAAAGGGTATACATAGCTCAAAGATTAGGTATAACATGAACTACTTGGAGATATTTGAGCGACAAATAAAGGATTCACTACCTCATTTATAGTAAGGAGTTCTATCTCAAGTATTTTTATGCATCTTTGTTCAAAAAATCTTTGCCAAGGTGGAATGCAAAGTGAATGAGATTCATAAAGGCATTTTAGGAATAAAGATAAAAGTATGAGAATACAATAAGACCATAAATTAATTTATACATGCCCATATTCAATTCATAAATGAGATTAGAAGATAGGTGAAAGTAGTGATTACATGGAAATATGATATGGAAGGGTTAAAGTGGAAGCCAATGAATTCCTATCATTTGGGTAGTCATGATGCTTGAATAAAAGCCTCTCATGACTTGTCCAATAATGTATAGAAAATATCAATTGAGAATTGATATTATGGTTTAAAAAAGTTTAAATCATAAGAGTCACAATTTGACTAGGACTCTTACAGTTACAGTTTGACTAGGACTCTTAGAATTATAGTCTGACTAGGATTCTTAAAGTCTAAATTTTATCAGAACTCTTAGAGTCCTAGTTTAATTAGAATCTTAGAGTTTCCATTTGATTAGAACTCTTAGTTACATATTGTAATATCAACATGCAAAGGAAATCCAATAGGTCATAAACATATAAGAATTAAAGTCTGAGGTAAAAAGCAATATATAAAAATGACATGGGATGTCATGGGAAATTATTTGATAAGTTGGTAAGAGAAATTTTTGGGATTGAGAAAAGGAGAAAAGTTTCTTGTATGGAGAAGGCCTATTAGGCTTGATTTGTGCATGAACTTTTATGAGCTAGAAAATTTTCTCTAGAGCCCATTTGTCATTCTATGTAGCTAATTATTAATACGGAGCTTTATTAATATTTTATAAGAATTTATATAAAGTTTGAATGGTTTTGGAGCCCAATCAAATACGTAAGCATATTTTATTCAAGCCCTATGCTCAAAATTGGACTGTTGGTCCTGCGAGTGTCACTTATGCCCATCCAATTGGTCCACACTCAATTAGGAGGTACAAACATTATAATATAATAGTAATTTAACCCTTAAGATGTATAAATACTTCTCAAAGTTAGAATTAAGGTATGTGCAGAAAAAAATATAAGTTAGAATACTTCTAGCCACCAAACCCTAATTTCATCTCTTTTTTTCTTCTAGCCAAATTGGCTTTACTAGTCCCTAAGACAATTTTTACCATTGCTTTCCCTTGAGAAAGTTTTTAGACTTTACTTCTTATGTGGATACCTTGGAGGTGCATTAAAGTAAGGATACTGGTGGTTTACGACAACTTGATGCGATGTTTAATAATTATTCACCAAACAGCTATTGTAAAATTCTAAACTTTAGTTAGCAAATTCAATTCTTTTTACTAGATCATGAATTTTGGTTTATTAATATTTTAAATTCTACCATTTACAAGTGATGTAATGTGATTTTAAACTAATAGTATCCCATTTATTGATTGGTATGACAAGGTAGAAAAATAATAGTTAGTAAAAAAGGCTAATTCTTCAGGCATAGAGAGTGGTAGTCATGGCAGCTAAGTGGTTTATAGAAACTTCAAAGGTGATAACATTAGTAATAATAATGGCAATAGCGGTTATACCATAAAAATGTTAGCAATAGAAACCACTCAGCAATGTTTCTCAAACTTAGGTAAACCATTGTAATAGTACCTTAACTCTTTATTAGGGAAGGGAAGCTGCATCCTTGGCCACCTAAGTCGGTAAGGACCTAAGGCTGGTTGGAGCACATATTAGGATTTTAATGTGCTTTCCACTAGTATATAGGGCATTAGACTGATCACTATTATAATCTAAGGGATCGTATCCAATTTTTTATCAACACTAGGTAGGTAAATGATGTAGAAACTGATAGAGAGTACCTAACTAAGAAGGAAATTTGTGCTAGTTCTAACAGTATGAATTACAATAATAACCATTGAAGGTATAGCAATAAGAGTTTAGCAAGAACACCGGTGGCAGTGATGACAGTAATAGTGAAAATATGGTTAAAGAGTTTGTCGTTAAGTTAGCTTCACGTCATTACTCTATCTTGGGTAAACCTTTGTTGTAGTGCCTCACCCGTTTCATTTAGGAAGGGAAGTTACAACCTCTACTGCTAATGCTAACCATAAGTTAATGATGTCTTAGACATTGAACAAACTGGTGTTGGGCCTTTCATCAGCACATATGGTGTAAAACAATCTACTATAGTGCTCTAAGAAAACATATATAGGACTTGATTGACACCCAATAATTGCTAGACCTTGAGAAAAAGAGAAAAAGATAGAGTTGTTATCATTCCAAATCACTACTTATGTTTATATTCAATCCAAGTTTACTTGAATGGTATGTGCTCTGAGATTTATATGGAAATAAATATTTAGCCATTACCCATTAAATTTAACAAAAAATCATAGAGAAAATTTATGGATGTTAATATCTCCATAATTCTTAGGGCACTATCTAGATAATGGGAGCCTGAGGCATTAGCCAAAGTGATTAATAATAAAATTTTAAGCAACCAACACCTACAATGGAGGAATGCAAACCATCAACTGTTGTTTAGCTAGACAATAATTCTTTTGTTAATTTAGTTTATATTTTTGAACTATTCAAAAATGTTATATGTTTCTCTTATTATGTTAATAGTATGAACAATTTTTCTTATGCATGCAATGTCTCATCTAACTAAACCATGCATAGTAATAATTACGATTTTCATGACACGCATTCAAAAAACACATCTCCATTTAATCCCCAAAACATAGAGTAACCATAATGAGATCTTGATTGCATTCGATATGACTCCTGATGAGTGTTAAAGTTTTAGAGAATGTACAAAGATATATAAATATAGTCTTTGCTTGGACCAATGAGGATATGCCTTGAGTTGACAAAGACATCGCAAGACATGTAATTTCAACTTATCCAAAAGCTCATTAATATGGATAAAATATCACAAGGGAGATGACTTGACAACATTCAATTGAGTTGGCTATTTGAATGGAATGAATGGAAATTAAGAACATAATAAAAATGAATAAAAAAGAAAAGAAATGGAAAAGAAAATAAATAAAAAATAAAAAGAAAGGAAAAAAAGGGAGGGCAACTATTATAGATGAAAAAAAATAGAAGAAGTATGTGCAGTGGCTACTATAGCCCATATGGATAAGCCATAGGGCTTCAATAGGGACTCTCCCTTCCTTTTCAAGATAGACACATTATCACCTGTCGGAACTAAACTTTAAGTCACTAAGGGTTACTTCAAATGCTAAGTTGTAAAAGTTAAAATAAAAAAAGTACAATTTATTATTTGAGAACTAAATAGAAGCCTATAGTCTCAACTAAGTATACCAAAAAATTTTGGCTCGATTCCTTGGAAAGAAACTTAAAAATCATCATCTATAGGAAAATAACTAGGTGTGTAAACAACTGAGACTAGATCTCTTAGACTAAAGAGGTAGGTTCAACCCTGTATGCTGAAGAAGCTATTGAGAAAAAGAGCAATGATTCTTACTAATAATGATAGCAATGAATTTAAAAAATCGATAAATTTCCACATATTCAAAAAGGGTTCTATAGCCAAGATAAAAATCAAAAGAAAAGAAAATTTAGCCTTGTAGGTTGAAAATCGAAAAAGGTAGCCTTACTAAAATTGTCCACCCTGCAAGGGTGAAAATTGAATAAAGGTTCTTAGGGCAAAAATTAGGATTCGAAAAAATATCTTCAATCAAGAAAACTCATAAGAGTTGCTTGATAACAGGAGCTAGATACTCATATGATATCACTCCCCTATGATTTGATTGAAAACCTATGTTTTCCCATTTAATGTCTAGTTATGATTATTGTTGTTGCCATACAATAAAGGTAGCAAAATAGGAATGCATACATAAGTAAATCATGGACATATGATTAACATATAAAGGGAAATTTATTACATGCACGAGGATATATGAGGGCACTCTTTCTATTTTCAAATCATTTCTAGCTACTATTTCCCTTATAAGATGGTAGCATCTGAGAACATGCTTGGATCGCTGATGAGACCGTTGTTCCTTTGCTTGTCACAATATAAACGAATTGGATCAACAATACTAGGCACCATTACAAGTTTAGATATGAACTTTTTGATCTATATTGCTTCTTTGGCTACTTCCGAAGTAGAAATGTACTCAGCTTCTATCGTGGAATCAGCAGTTGTTTCTTATTTTCAACTCTTATAACTAATTGCTCCTCCTCCCATTATGAACACAAAACCAGACTGTGATTTACAATCATCTTTGTCAGATTGAAAGCTGGCACCAGTATACCTATTTACTTCCAAACTGCCCTCCCCATATACCAAGAATATATCCTTAGTCCTTCTCAAGTACTTAAGGATATTCTCGAAAGCTACCCAGTGTTCCTCTCTAAAATTGGATTGGAATCTGCTTTTGACACTAAAAGAAAATGCTACATTTGGACGTGTACATAACATATCATACATGATAGAACAAATTGCAGATGCATATGGTATTCTATTCATGCTCTCTCCATCCTCTAGTGTTTGTGAAAATATAGACTTAGAAAGGTGTTTCCCATGCACCATAGGTATAAACCCTTTCTTAGAGAGATCTATATTGAACCTCTTCAATACCTTATCTATATATGTACTTTGAGAAAGACCTAGCAACCTATTGGATCTATCTCTATAGATCCTTATTCCCAGAATATAGGATGCTTCTCCAAGGTCTTTCATGGAGAATTGCTTGGATAACCATATTTTAACAAATTGGATAAGAGAACCATCATTTCCCATGATCAATATGTAATCCACAAATAGAACTGGAAAGACAACTGCACTCCCACTGACCCTTTTACACACACAAGGTTCATTTTCAATCTGTGAGAAACCAAACTCTTTGATTGTCTCGTTGAATCATATGTTCCAGGTCCTATAAGCTTGCTTTAATCCATAAATGGATCTTTGCAGCTTGTATACTTTTCCACCATCTCCTGATATGAACCCTTTTAGTTGTGTCATATACACATCCTCAATCAGATTTCTATTTTGGAAAGTTGTCTTCACATCTATTTGCCAAATCTTATAATCATAATGAGAAGTAATGGCTAAAAGTATTCTTATAGATTTAAGCATCGCTATAGGAGAAAATGTTTCATCATAGTCAATTCCTTCTCTTTGATGATAGCCTTTTGCTACTAAGCGAGCTTTATAGGTAACTATATTACCTTCTGTATAGGTCTTATTTTTGAAGACCCATTTGTACCCTATGAGTTTTATCCCTTCAGGTGGTTGAGGCAAAGTCCATACTTTGTTCTCATACATGGAGTCCATTTCAAACTGCATAGCCTTAAGCGATAAATCACATTCTGAACTGTTTAAAACTTCTTAATAGCTTGTAGGCTCATTGTCCTCTACTATAGTTATGCCTCTATCTAAATCAATGTGAAATCCATATCTCACAGGGATAGAATGCATCCTAGTAGATCTTATAGGATTTTGTGTATAATTAGGTTTGACTGTAATCTTATCATTATGAAACTCAGTCTCAGGTTCAATTAGTTGATCTACTTCTATTTGTTGATCTTGAATTTCACCAAGTTCAATTTTACTCCCATTATCCTCTCATAGGAGAAATTATCTTTCTATGAAGACAACAAGCCTTGGAACAAACACCTTTTGTTCTAAGGGATGGTAGAAATAATATCCAAACGTTTCTTTTGGATATCCCTTAAATAAACTTTTGTCAGATTTAACATCTAATTTGTCTGACATTGTCCTCTTTACCTAAGAAGGACAATCCTATACCTTCATATGAGAAAGTGTGGGTTTCTTTTTATTCCATATCTCATATAGAGTAACATCAACCGATTTACTAGGAACTCTGTTTAACACATAAACAACAATTTCTAGTGTATGGCCAAAAGGACTTAGGCAAGTTTACTCGACTCATCATGGATCGAACCATATCTAATAGTGTTCGATTTCTCCTCTCAGATACCCCATTATGTTGTGGTGTATATGGTGGAGTCCATTGAGATAAAATCCCATTATCTCTAAGATAATCTTTAAATTCTTGACTTAAGTATTCTCCACCTCGATCTAATCTAAGTGTTTTAATACTCTTGCCAAGTTGCTTCTTTACTTCATTTCTGAATTCTTTGAACTTTTCAAATGCTTCTAATTTATATTAAATTAGATAGATATATCCAAAACTGGAGTAATCATCAATGAAGGTAATAAAGTAAGAGTAACCTCTTCTGGCATGTGTAGTCATTAGACCACATACATCTAAATGTATTAAGTCCAATACTATTTTAGCTCTTTCTCCTTTACCAATAAAGGGAGCTTTTGTCATTTTTCCTAATAAATAAGATTCACATGTGTCAAATGACCCCAAATCACTTGACTTGTGTAATTTGGTAATACGTTTCTCATTTAGATGGCATAAATGACAATGTCATAAATATGAGGTATTTAGATTATCTTGTTTCATTCTTTTGGTATCCACATTATGCACTTCTTAATATACCATTCTGAGGTATTTAGATATAACTTGATTTGTTCTTAATAAATCAAGAACAAATATACCTTTCTCAATGATAACTTTAGCATAAAATATATTGTTCTTAAAAATGTAACAACATTTATCCTTTAAAGAAATGTCATAATCGTTCATTAAACAACTGAAAAAAATAATACTTTTGGACAATGCTCGAACAAAATAATAATTATTTAACTCCATCATTAATCCACTTGGATGAGGCAAATGATAAGTCCCCACAACTATTGTAGAGATGTTATGTCCAGTAGCTGACTGTAAATATATTTCTGCCTTTCCAACTCTTATATTGCTTTTAAGCCCTTGTAGATCATTACACAAATGAGATCCAAATCCGTTATCTAATACCCAATATTGTTTTAAAGAAATAGAATAAGTATTTATTTCAATCATATGAATACCTGAAGTAGAAGCATCAACTTGCTTTATCTCTTTGAGAGAATCTAGATAGGCCTTGCAGTTACGCTTCCAATGACCATCTTTTCCACAATGGAATCAAATTCCTTTGCTATTCTCTTCCTTGGAAGCCTTTTTCTTGGAAACCCCACCATGCTTTGGCTGCACCTAGGTCATCTTCTTCTTCTTTTGCTTCTTGCCTTTAGCAGAGCTGATAACCATGACACTTTTTTGAATCCTTCTTGAAGGATCTATCAGTTGTTTTGAGCATATTGATTAACTCAGCAATGGTTACTTGGATCTTGTTTATGTTGAAGTTAAGCATGAAAGGTGAAAAACTTGGAGCCAATGAGTACAAGATTAAAACTATATATATATATAATTATCCATTTTATAGCCAAGTCTACTCAAATGCTCAATATAGCCGTACTTCTTCAATGCATGAGCAGCAGCTGAAATGCCTTCCACCATTTTACAGCTAAATAGAGCTCGAGCAATCTCATATTGCTCAGTTCTAGCCTAAGAAGAATAAAGCTCCTCTAGATACAAAATGATGGTTCTAGCATCCATCATCTCATGTTGCTTCTAAAGCTTTGAGAATATAGCACCCAGCATCAAACATGCCACTGCTTCACTATCCTCCATGTATTTTCAATAAGTGCCCTTGATCTCATCAATGGTATCATCTGATGGAAGTGGTGGTGGATCTTTATCCAAGACATAATGGATCTTTTCAGCTCTGAGAATAATTCTCACTTGCCTGATCGAGTTAGAATAATTGTTGCCAACCAGCTTGTTATCCAAGATTGATCGTATGTTAATGTTTGATGCACTCATGATGATGACCTAGATGTGAAAAAGAAAACATATGAGAGTATGTTCATATATATATATATGCATTAATTAGGTCTTTAATTAATCCATTTTATCCTACTATTTTATTATTAATTAATAGCCCTCACTATATAATCTAAGAAAACCCGATGGTTTTCTTAGTGGGCCAATATCCAATCCTTGGTATGTGATTTGACCTTGACTGTGGTCAACAAGCCAAACTCTAAACCCTTAAAAGGTAGGTATCTCTATACCAATTGTATCTCTACACAACTATTGGATCATTAGGTTATTAACTCTTGATATATACATATCAAATATGCATTCCCTAATCTTACCTCTAGAACCATTAGCCTTAACTATGGTCAACAAGCTAATGGGCTAGCTAAAATGATCCATTTAATTAGATTCAAAAATATTCGATATAATGTGAGCTTGACTGTGGTCAACAACCCACACTATAAAGAACTCTGGTTCTCCTCCAATTAATGGAAGGCTTATATACCTTAGTATTAGTTTGAGGGATTTTAGTTAATTAAGTCTCATCATACATGGTTGGCATACATTGGTATGCATCCTCTATCTATCACATAAATATAAACATACAAATATGGCATAGTTATGGAATTTACTACATTGATCTCCCCGAGCCAAAAGGAAAATCAAAAGGTCAAAGCTATGTAATATGCATGATTCAAACAAGAAAAAATAATTACATTATCTTCAATCTTGTTGGATCTCCATCCGACCCATCTTGCTCCTTGCTAGTGGTCTCCATTTCCATCTCTAATTCTAATTTAAGTAATCTAGTTACATATTACAATTTGAAAAAGAAATACAAACCAAAAACAAGTGGCCAGGACATGAAAGTCCTCATTGGGCCAAAACATGCATTATTCTCAATCACATTGGGCCTTTATCCATAACTATCCATCATGCCAATTATACACCCATATATGCATAAAGTAAAATCATATAATGGAATACAAACTATGTTTCAACTCTTGAAACTTACTTTTTTGTTATTTTAATAATGTGATCCAATTAGGAAACTTTTTCCATTTCGAAAACTTTCATTTTAGGAAACATTTTTCCATGCTGTGTTCTTGCCTTAATTATCAATCCAATTGATTATTAATTGATTATTTAATTAATTAGTCATATTAAATAATTAAAAAAATCAATTTTGGGCTTAAAATAAAGGGTAGGCCAAAACCCACAAATTTAAACCCTAAAGTGTGTTCACACACAAACTAGTTTTGTGTTTATTGGACCATTTGGGACTTTTAGAATGAGCCAAGCCCACTCCAGCCCTTAAAATCCATTAATAAACTTAATTAAAGTCTATAATATTTAATTTAAATCAGCTCCTTGGGTCCACCAAGTCATTCACTAATTTAAATCAAATCCGTAAACATAATTAAGCCCATTAAGTAGTTTTAATGAATTGAAATTAATTCATTAATTCATGGCCCATTTTAATTAATCCAATTAATTAAAAACACATTAATATATTAGATATATCAATTTAGAATATTAAAAATTGTTCTAAACATGAACTTACTGAGAATACACCAAGAACATACCAAGAACACCAATTTATCGAACTTTTCGATTAAACTAGTTTTCATGCAAAACTTGTTTAATTTTAATTTTGTTTGATCCTATGTCTTAATACCACATATTAAACACATAAATTATAATCAAAATCATTTTATAGTGGATCAATAAAAATTTAATTTGGAACAGGCCCTAAACTTTTTTTTAAAAATAAAACTCATTCACGCCAAACACAATGATTCTTTTCTTAAAAGAATCGTATTATTTTTTATTTTATATATCTAATCACATGCATCCAGGAATCAATATTTATCATTAATGAACAATCAAATATGATATTTTAAAGTTCATGAAATAAATAACACAAAAATAAAAATTATTCCGCGAATAATATAGAATTGTACATTCATGGTAAAACCATGGCTCTGATACCTTGTTGGAAATTATCGGTTACATACATCACATGTATGAGCGAAAATTAAAATTTTTAACCAATAAATCTGATATTTCCATGAATTAACAATATAAATATTAATGAGAATAAGAAAAATCACCTTTGATTTTTGTTGAACAGTTGATTTTCCTTCTCACCGGGTTGTCGCAAACCACAGTGTCCAAAATAGAATACCTCCAATTAGTAATCAACACTAAAGTAGGATTAATTGAACCAAGATTGATGGAGTTACAAGGCTGGAAAAAATTCCTTGATGCTAGCAAGGAATGAGGGTGGTGGCTAGGGTTAGAGAAATGAGAGAGAATTTTATTTTCTCTTAATGTTCACTTAACCCTAAATCCCTTTAACTTGGATTTTTATAGCTAGGTTAAAAATCCAACTTCATAATGGGATTGGGCTCTTTAAAATTGCTGGAAAAATATTAAATGGGCTTCTGGAATTATTAATAATTTATTTGGGCTTAATTAAATCCAATTTAAATCCTTTCATAAAGGACTATGCACAAAACCCATAAACTAGGCCCTTTATGCATACTGATAATGGTGAATTATATGATATTTTTAGTGTGTATTTAGGTATTTAATTAAGTTAATTTTGTGTTAATTAGGTTTAATTTGAGTTTAATTTGTTAGTTTTATGTTTTTGGAGTTAATTGTAAATTTTGGTGTTTTTCAGGGTTATTTTGCAAGAAAAAGGACTTAATTGTAAAAAGGGCAAAGATTTGGGCCAAAACTGTAAATTTTGAAGTTTAGGCGAGAAAACAAGCTTCAGTCCCGAGCCTTGACACGTGACCACATGAAGGCATTGAAGAATTTGAGCCGTGGCCACGTGAAGAAGTATACATGAAGAACCATGACCATGTGAAGAAAAAGAATGCAAGAACCCATGGCCACGTGATTTTCTTCACAAACCAACACGTGGCCACGTGTGAAAATACACTAGGGAACACGTGACCACGTGATGCTTTTCCAACTGGATGAAGGATTCTCCTAAGCTTCCTATTTTGGACAGAATTTGCTTCCTATTTGATTCTAAGAGTTTGAGAAGGAATCCACAACATCTTTTGCCTATAAATAGCAGTCTAAAACACCAAAGAAGGGGAATTAAGATCGGATTAGAGAATTAGGGATTAATCTTAGAATTTAGCTTAGTTTACTTTACGTGTTCTTGTATTTTTATTTTTTCTTTTCAACTTTGTCTTTAGTTTTCAATTATGTTTAGGAAGTAGTTTTTCTTCTTTTGCTAATGGATTCTTGAAATCTTACATTTTCATTGTTATGACTTTATTTTGAGCTTAATTTCAATATCGGTTGATTATTTCTTGGTTTTAAGCATATTCTTATCTTTGATTGTGTTGAGATTGGTTGTTGGTTTATTGAATAAATAACTAAGAATTAGTTTTGACATAGTTAATGATTTGCATGTTCTTGGGTTAACTCTTTAATGTTTATGCATGATTATTATCCAAAATATGAAATGATTATGTATGAATTTTATTGGTTAATACTAAGAGAGGAAAAACTAAGAATGGGTGAAAGTTAAATCTCTTGAGAAAGGCTTTAATAGACATCTAGGAGGATTAATTCAGACTTTTATGCTAAGTGTTGAATTGTTCTGAATAAAGGAGTTTAATGCTTAGAATGATAATCTTGAATAAAGTTATCTGGTCTTATTTATCTGAATTCTTCATAATCACTGGTGTTATTCTTTGAATTTAAGTCATTACAATGAAAGTTAAGGTGGATAGTTTCCTTAGCAAGAGAATTTCAATTATTGTTTTGTTTTTAATTTATGTTTTAGCTTTTGTTTTGTTTAATTGTTTCTTTTATTTAATTTTTGCTTTTAAAACAAAAACATTTGGGAAAAAATCTCGGATTAATTTAATTCATACATAGGTATTATTCTTAGCAATCCATGTTCCCTTGGGTACGATATTTGGGGTCTTAATCTATATTTCCCTATATTACTAGCGGATCTAGTACACTTGCTAGACACCGTTCAAGTTTTTGGCGCCGTTGCCGGGGAACAACGGTGTTGTTTGTTTAATATCTTTGATTGAGTTAATCTGAGATTTTTTTTTATTTTTTTTTAATTTGGTGATTGTTCTTAGCAGGAAAAATTCTAAACATCTTTCAAGATGATGCAAGATGAGGTCCAAGATTATGAAGTGTTTCTTTTAAAGCAACGAATGAATAATCTACTAAGACAAAAAGAGGAGATAGAACGATTGCGTGCACAATCATAAAATCCTTATTCATCACTATCCATTGCGGAATTTTTTTTTATTTTGTTTTAATTTGGTGATTGTTCTTAGCAGGAAAAATTCTAAATATCTTTCAAGATGATGCAAGATGAGGTCTAAGATTATGAAGTGTTTCTTTTAAAACAACGAATGAATAATCTACTAAGACAAAGAGAGGAGATAGAACGATTGCGTGCACAATCATAAAATCCTTATTCATCACCATCCATTACGGAAGATTCTTATTCTCTTTTGACTTTGAGATTACAATTGGAAGAATTGAGAAGAGAGAATCAACAACTTCGATACTCAAAAGAGGACTGTATCTCCGAGAATCAACGTCTTCATAACCAACTTATATGTAAGAACGAGCAATTTTGGGCTGAAAAAGAGACATGGGCGGCTACATCAAGGGCTCAAGAGGAAAAGTTTAGAATTCAAGAAGAAAAGATAATGGCTCAAGAGGAGACAATTAGAAGTCAGAAAAATTTATTAACGGATAAATAGCATGGAATTGAAAAATTGGAATCTAAGCTAGAACTTTTGAGCACTTAAGTTGATGGTGGTAAGGAAAAGGAACCAAATCATTCATTCATGGAGGATAAGGAACAAGAGGAACAATTCATATTTGAGGATAAGTAATGTGTTTATTTAGAGGATGTTGGATCTCTAGTGGAGAATTTATCACCAAAGGAGCAAGAAGGAAAGGATTCTCAAGTGGAGTCACTGGATTCAGTCCGCTTGGAGGATTTATTTAGGCTAGAAGAGCCGGTAGAGTTCGTGATAAATGAGCCAAAGAATGAGTCATATTTTATTGAAGATATGGAGTTTCCAACTTTGATAAACTATGACAAGTTTCTTCTACTAATGGGAGAAAATGAGGAGCAAAGTCCGGAGAGACCTACATTTGGATCACAAGCTCGACCTCCCGAGAGTAACAAGAGTCAAGCTGGGACTCATTAAACCAGAACTTCTTCTCTAACTCTTCTCTTTAAATTTTCATCTATTTTTTTATGTTTTGCATGTTATTTGTTTTGCTATTGTTTTTAGTTTAAAGTTTAATGCATGTTTGTTATTAGTTTGTGCCTTGTAAATCATGAGTTTAAGATTTGGGTAGATGTGAATTTGCATATTGTTGCTTGGTGTTGAGAATTTAAAGAGGGAACTTGCATATGCCAAATTAAGAATGGATTGGAATTTAAGTATATATTGTTTGATTAGAGCTTAATAAGAAAGGAAATGGATAAATAAGTGAGTATGAGCTGTAATTGGTTTATAGGGTTCAATGCTTGGTTTACATTGTTAATGTGATTGATTGAAAATGGTTAAAGATGAATTAAGATGAATAAAAGGTAATTTGGTGCTTTAATGTGAAGAGAAATGAAGGTAAAGAATGCAGAAGTGAAGACCATTGCGTGCCCACGTGAAGGAATCAAGCCAGCAGCTGCGTGGCCACGTGTTAGAGTTCTACCTGGAAGTAGCCTTTCGCGTGCCCACGTCCTCCCTCTCCAATTCCTATGCGTGGCCACGGGTTGCTTCCTTTCTCAGTCATGCGTGGCCACGTGAAATCTTCCAAAGGCTCCTGCGTGCCCACATGTTTGAGTGTTGCCTGGCAGAAACTTCATACGTGCCTACGTCCTCCCTCTCAAATATCCCACTATGTGTCCACATATAGGTAAGGCTACACACATCTAAGTCTTCACATGGCCACGCACACACCATGCACACAAGCACACGTGCCCACGTGAACCTTTCCCTTGTCTTTCACGTGGTCACGCACACACTCACTGCTTCCATTACACACACTACACCTAAGTCTTTCACGTGGCCATGCATAAACTATGCACAAGCACATGTGCCCACGTGTATCTTTTCCCTTGCCTCTCACGTGGCCACGCACAGGTAAAAACACAGACACCCTTACTCATACATCACACTCATACTCACATCCCTCACTCATTCACACTTGCATACTCACTTAAGCACACAATCACTTGTTCATTATTGCACTTTACTTGTGTTTATTATTTGCATTGATATTGAATAACCAAGTGCTGATATGATTGCTTAGAATTTGATTTGTTTAAGGGATTCAAATAAAGGTTTTGTACAGAAAATTTTTCATGAGTTCCTCGTGGACCGCCGTGTTATGTAATCCTAGCGCCTTAAATTTCATTCAAAGTCATTATCTGCAATTTTGATACATCAATTTTTATGTATACATTTAGTTGAGCAAGATTTCAAAATGACTTGTTTTTATTAATGTATTTATGATGCATGGCATGGCTAATTGGGACTCTTGTGATGCAGCATGTTACACTTCAAGCACATACCTTTTCACTAAGACACACACACTTAGTTTTTCATTTGCATGATTTACTTGATGAGCTTAATTCAACTAAATTGGTGCATGTTTCATTAGTGTTGAATATAAGTTTGCTTAGAGATTGATTTTCAGTTATTCATTGTATTTACTCTTAGCTACTTATTGTTTGACATTGAACTTCATTATGGCTTCATATAGGTTAAGTTTATATCTGAATTGGCTAATTTTCTTTTATGCTTACCATGACCAATTGAAATATTTCTCTTCCTTTTATTTAAGCCTAACCATCACCAAATTATATTTCACTTGAGATTATGCATTGTTCACCTTGTCACCTATGGATAGTATGCATTGAGCACTTAAGCAAGTTTGGCCTAGTTATATTTGTTCACTTGGTTACCATGATTATTAAGTCTTGTTCATTGCACTGCATTTGGTTTAGAGGCATGTTTGTTTGTTAACTTAATTCCATTGACCTCTTGCCCTCTTTTTGACTTGATTATGGTTCTAAGTATGGTGAGCTTACATTTTTCTTGGTCATTAACTTATTTCTCAAAAGTGATGAAGTGTGCTAAAATTTTCATACTTTGCTGAGGACAACAAGATTTTAAAGAGGGGGATAGAGCTAAGTTGAGCTGAAATTGAAGACCAATTTAAGGGAGTTTTTCTTACCTTACTCATTTTCTTACTCATGAATTATTTTGTTTTAGTCATTTTTGTTTTTATTTTTGTTGTTTAGTTTTATTTTTAGTTTGCATGTTTAGTTTTTTTTTTAGTTTTGCATGTTAGTTTTGTTATTCAATTATCATTTATTATACATTTAGCTTAGTTCGCCCTAGTTATTCTCAAAAATTGAACACTTTGAACTTGAATTTAGAATATGCAATGTTTAAAATTCTTGTTAGCATTAGAACAAGCATGTTGTTTAATGAATTTTTAGCTAGTTTCATATTCAATTTGACTTATATTTGTTAGTTTCTACATTTTTGAGCACTTAAAGACCAGTTTTTATACTTCAAGAAAAACAATGCATTGAAATAGTTAAGTGATGAATTTTAGAACACTAGAACCTTCCTCATCACCCTTCAAAGCATACAAATAACTCAAAATAACTTGAAAAGTGATCTAGGCAATGTTTTTCTTGTTTAGCCATATTTTAACTTATTTTCCTACCTTATATGCATATTTATCCTTTGTTAGCCAATTTTGAGCCTAATAAGGTATGCTTAATGCGTGCCATATTTATTTTTCTTGTTACACTTATATATTTTACCATATAGCCTAAAAAACTTTTATTTTTCCTTCTAAAATTGGCCACTCTAAGATAGGATGAATTAATAGGAATTGGGTATCTTGATGGGTGTGATAAGATGTGTTAAAGTCAAAGAAATAGTGAATTGTTATCTTGATATTACCCATGTTATATTATTGTATTGCCTATATCAAAGCTAGAAAAGAAAAGAGAAAAAAGTGAAAAAAAAAGAATAGAGAAAAAAGAAGAGAAAAAGAAAGAAAGAAATTTACAAATAAAGCTAGCATGTATGGCAAAATCTTAAGTATGGGGTAGTTACAAGGAAAATTTTGACTTCTAAAAGGGTATGAATGGTGAAATTGAAAGAATTTTAAGATTGAACTTTGAATTGTGAAGGGTTGGGAAATTTTGGCTAAGTTCTTTATTGAATAAGTTAATGGGATGAAATTTGTGAATTATCAGTCTATTTTATCTTAGAGTGGCTATTCTTATTGTTGATATTTTATCCATTCTTTGATAACCAATACCTTAGCCCCATTACAACCTTTAAAAGACCTAAGTGATTTTAAGTTTTTTTTTTGAGTTGTTAAGCGGAGATGACCTTCGGGTTCCGGTGCTAAAGGAGAGGCCTATAGTGTTTCTAGAGTTTCAAGCACGAAACCATGTGTATACTTATGTGTACATTCATTCTAAACTTGACTATGAATTTGCATTGGTGTTTTGGTTTTTGAAAATACTTAAAATGTTTTGGTCTTGCACACACACAAGGAAACTAACTTATATTGTCTTGGTTGAATTTATTCTAGTTGAAAATTTTATTAAGTGCTCTTGTTAATTGCTAAGCTTGGTTTTGAAATGCATGATTCTTTATTTGAGTTTGATTATTTTGAGAAGTTGGTTTGTTCTCATTTGCTCGAGGGCGAGCAAAGTCTAAGTGTGGGGTATTTGATAATGGTGAATTATATGATATTTTTAGTGTGTTTTTAGGTATTTAATTAAGTTAATTTTGTGTTAATTAGGTTTAATTTGTTAGTTTTATGTTTTTGGAGTTAATTGTAAATTTTGGTGTTTTCAGGGTTATTTTGCAAGAAAAAGGACTTAATTGTAAAAAGGGCAAAGATTTGGGCCAAAACTGTAAATTTGGAAGTTTAGGCGAGAAAACAAGCTTCAGTCCTGAGCCTTGACACGTGACCACGTGAAGGCATTGAAGAATTTGAGCCATGGCCACGTGAAGAAGTATACATGAAGAACCGTGACCACGTGAAGAAAAAGAATGCAAGAACCCATGGCCACGTGATTTTCTTCACAAACCAACACGTGGCCACGTGTGAAAATACACTAGGGAACACGTGGCCACGTGATGCTTTTCCAACTCGATGAAGGATTCTCCCGAGCTTCCTATTTTGGACAGAATTTGCTTCCTATTTGATTCTAAGAGTTTGAGAAGGAATCCACAACATCTTTTGCCTATAAATAGCAGTCTAAAACACCAAAGAAGGGGAATTAAGATCGGATTAGAGAATTAGGGATTAATCTTAGAATTTAGCTTAGTTTACTTTACGTGTTCTTGTATTTTTATTTTTTCTTTTCAACTTTGTCTTTAGTTTTCAATTATGTTTAGGAAGTAGTTTTTCTTCTTTTGCTAATGGATTCTTGAAATCTTACATTTTCATTGTTATGACTTTATTTTGAGCTTAATTTCAATATCGGTTGATTATTTCTTGGTTTTAAGCATATTCTTATCTTTGATTGTGTTGAGATTGGTTGATGGTTTATTAAATAAATAACTAAGAATTGGTTTTGACATAGTTAATGATTTGCATGTTCTTGGGTTAACTCTTTAATGTTTATGCATGATTATTATCCGAAATATGAAATGATTATGTATGAATTTTATTGGTTAATACTAAAAGAGGAAGAACTAAGAATGGGTGAAAGTTAAATCTCTTGAGAAAGGCTTTAATAGACATCTAGGAGGATTAATTCAGACTTTTATGCTAAGTGTTGAATTGTTCTGAATAAAGGAGTTTAATGCTTAGAATGATAATCTTGAATAAAGTTATCTGGTCTTATTTATCTGATTTCTTCATAATCACTGGTGTTATTCTTTGAATTTAAGTCATTACAATGAAAGTTAAGGTGGATAGTTTCCTTAGCAAGAGAATTCCAGTTATTGTTTTGTTTTTAATTTATGTTTTAGCTTTTGTTTTGTTTAATTGTTTCTTTTATTTAATTTTTGCTTTCAAAACAAAAACATTTGGGAAACCATCTCGGATTAATTTAATTCATACATAGGTATTATTCTTAGCAATCCATATTCCCTTGGGTACGATATTTGGGGTCTTAATCTATATTTCCCTATATTACTAGCCGATCTAGTACACCTGCTAGACACCGGTCACATACACTTGAATTTAATCATCCAAATGAATTCCAAATCCATCCAAATTGGATATGTAGGCTCCATAACACTTATGAAATATATTTAATTTATTTTGGCCTAAGAATTAGGCCTTTAAGGCCTTCTATATGGTTTTGGCATGTAATCCTTCCTCTAAAGGGTTTTTACTCCAAAACAAATTCTCTGGGCCTCTTTAATTTCTCCAATGGAACTATTAATTACTATATCAACCCTATAACACTTATAGTTCAATAATAATTAATTATGAAATACAATATTTCAATTAAGTCCATTTTTCAGAATATTTCTAAAAAGTTATGCGAACAATTCTACTTGGTCATAATTAATTAAACTCTTTAATTAATTATTCTCTTATTCATTTCTTTTCTCCCATAATAATATCAAATATTATTATCCTTGTTATTTTACCATTTTTATCCTTCACTCTATATGTGTGTGACCTATTAGGTTCCTGTCCATATTGGCAATATAATATGTAATTATGAGTTCTATTCAAAACTCATACGATTTAAACTTCTTTAAATCATTTTATCAATCGCTTATTGATATTTATGATACACTATTATACAAATCATGAGCGGCCTCTAGCTAGGCATCATGACAACCCATATGTCAGGAAAGTCAAGTGGTTTGACTGTACCCTTCTATAGAAATAGTTACCATGCAATTACTCCTTTTACCTCTCTTATCTCAATTAGATTCTCAGTATGAATTTCTATCAACTCATATAAATCTAATTATGTATGTTCTATTAATTTAACCATTGTTCCCAAAATGTTTTTCATGGATCTCTATCCATCTTAGCATATTACTCTTGCTAGAGATTCTCTAAACAAGGCAATTATAGAATCATGAGAGATAACTTCCCTCAATAAATCTATGATAGTGAATCTTTTATCGATTACTCAACTATCTTCAAGTAGGTCATGATATACCCAACCTCCTAACTATGTTCACTCCCAGTTGGAAGTAATCAATTATGGCGTCAAAGTATATCACTTGCTACTTAAGATAACCTTTGTGATCTCAAGTCTAAGGATACTTGCACAACTACTATGAAGAGATTCCTCACTGACATAGATTTAATATCAATGTGAGGATTCTCTTTACAGGTCTCTTATGAACTTGTTCTTCTAATAAACATCCATATGTTAGCTTTGATTATCTTCCATAATCACAATTATAAGAATCACTACTTAAACCATTCAAGAAGCATAACAAATGTTAGTCTGTCCGAATTAACAATGTCCTATCTTGTTAATTCTATGACTAGGGATATTTAGATATTAATACATTTGCATACAATAGACATTTCATATCATCAACACTTTCATGATTGCCTTTGCACTGTATTTATAATATATAGGACTTCATTTATTAATTTAAGATTTATAAAATCATGTATTTAAACATAGCATTAATAAATAAATGATGCCTTTTATTAAGAATATAAATTCATACATATGAAATACATCCCTTTTACATGAGCTCTAGGGCATAATCTCTAACAGTAAAAGCCCTAAAGGCAAATGTGCTCCTTCTATGATTAAAACATAGGGTATAGGTCTTGATGTATAAGCTGAAAAATGAGATACCATGGGTCCCAACACCATATAAAAACATATAAGGCTATACCTATTTAAATGATCGAAGATCAATAACACAAGACCTAGATGGAATTTTCTCGAGTTGTAGGGGCATCAAATTATTTGTAAAGCTTGACAGCTTGGCCATGATTAGGGTGACATGGATGAAAAGCAATGAGGATAGACTATCTACCCTAGGAATAATAAGAAGAAATTAAAAGGAAAAAAGGAAGATAAAATTGAGGAAAAATGGTCCCTAAAAGAAAGTTTGCCAAAGTTCCCACTGAAAATTGAGTTCTGAAAAGAATTTATTAGAAATAGCTAAGTCAAGCTTATGATCAAACCCTATAACCACCTAGGATGTAGTCTATTTGATTTGTATGTTGCATGTATTCATTGACACATGATTCTTTGCATATGTTTCCCATACATGATTCTTTATATATCTTTCATGTATATAAATCCTTGCATACATCCAATGTACATAATTTTTTGCATTTACTTTTGTATACTTGGGTTTGATAGGTAAAAGGCATACAAGCTCCTTACATAAAAGATTAAAGCATATCTACAATTTGATACACCTTCAACTTATGTGAGCTCATAAAAATTCAATCAACCATCACTCCGCAAATGTCTTGACCTTAGTAAACCACAACGAAGAGAAAATATGTCATGTGAAAACATTGTGATGCTTGTAGGCCTCATTGATCTGGTGGGCTAATTACACACCTTTGGCCTATCTTAGCTACTATCTTCTCATTTAAATATTGATGTGTCATTACCTCATCCATTAGGCTATAGACCATTCTAGTTGGTCCTATCAAAGGAGATATATTTTACGCATTTTATTTTATCTTATATGGCCATTACTCTTACATCCTTAATATATTAAACCAATAAATTACAAAGAGGAAAAGTATGCATAGGAAATACACATAATAACATTAATAAAAAAGAAGAAGAAAAAACTAAAGAAAAGAAATCACATTAAATACAACACTAACACCCTATTTATCCTATACAAGGGACAGCTTTATCTTTATCAACCCTAACTTGACATGCTAATAAGCTACCATAAATTAGTAGTAAATCAACATGTCGACAAGCTAACGTTGACAAGATATCAATTTTGTATAGACATGTTGATAAGCTAGCATTAATAAGATATCAATCTTGATTTGACATGTCAATAAGCTGGCTCCACTAAATTCATCACTAGAGATTCAACATACTGACAAGCTACCACCAATCATCTAAACCATCATGACTTGACATGCTAAGAAGTTGGGATAGATCATATCCCAATAAAGTCTCTTAAGAGTATTAAGCGTACAATACACAAAGCCACTTTGGAGCCTAGCATATACAAAGCCTCTCTAAAGCATTAAGCCCGACATATACAAAGCCTTTCTAGAGTATTAAGCTCGACATATACAAAGCCTCTCTAGCACATTAAGCCTGACATATACAAAGCCTCTCTAGAGCATTAAGCTTAGCATGTACAAAGCCTCTATGGAGCATTATACCTAGTATATACAAAACCTTTCTAGGGCATTAAGCATATAATATACAAATCCTTATAGAGCATTAAGCCAGGAATATATAACGCATCTCTAGAGCATTAAGCTCGACATATACAAGGCATCTCTGAGCATTAAACCTAGTATATACAAAGCTTTTCTATAGCATTAAACTCAGCATGTATAAAGCCTTTCTGGAGCATTAAGTTTGGCATATACAAAGCCTCTTAGAGCATAAAATGTAGAATAAAAAAAGCCTCTCTAAAGCATTAACCTAAGCATATTCAAAACCTTTCTAAAGGATTAAACCCAGTATATACAAAGCCTTTTTAAAGCATTAAGCTTGTCATATATAGGGCCTTTCAGGACCATTAAGCTCAGTATATATAGAGCCTCTTTAAAGCATTAAGCTGGACATCTACAAAGCCTACCAGAACCATTAAGCTCAGCATATACAAAGCCTCTTTGGATTATTAAGCCCATCTAAAAGGCACACTCAAAATCTTCAAAGATACCTGAAATTCAAATTGTTAAAAGGCATTCAAAATTCAAAAGCTCAAAGTCTCAAAAACTGAAAAACCAATGAAAAAACACATTTATAAATAAATCAAAAAAGAAAAGAAGAAAAGGGAATAACAACAAAAATGGAAAAAGGAAGAAGGAAAAACCAAAATAAAAAAAAACAAAAAAACACAAAAATAGTACCCTATTAAAAGTTGTCCAAAACCCTCTTAAAGGGCATCAATATTCAACATCCAAAGCCCTCTAAAGAGGCATCAAAATCAAATATCCCAAGTTCTCTTAGGGGCATCTTAACTAAAGACTTCTCAAGGGGTATCTCAACCAAAGACCTCCCAAGGGATCTCTCAACCAAAGGCCTTTGAACCAAAGTCCTCTCATAAGGTAACCTCTAAGTAGATAAATAAATTGTGCTAGGACCAAGATGTCCTCTAGAAATAGGACTCAAATGTCCATTGTAAATTGAACCTAGATGTTTACTCTAGATGGGACCTAAATGTCAACTCCAAAAAGGACTAAGAAGTTGGCTATAAATAGGACCCAGATGTCCAAAACCCAAATATCTATTCCAAATAGGACCCTATTGTCTACTCCAAATATGACCTATTTAAAGCAAACCCAATTATTTATGGCTCAGGTGCCCACCCTAATCACTCCTTAACTGAAGTGTAGATGCCAAATTTTGAGGTAGCTTAAAAAAGAGTTACCTAATGAGCTTATTGTTACTCATTTTGTAAATGGAGAGTGGAAGTGTCAATCCTTATCCTTAGTCATTTTTTGGGTATTTTAAAAAGGGTTTTCTTTGGCATTGCCCATTTTAATTTTTTCAAAGATAAAATGATGTTTTAAGTGCAAAATTTAAAGTATTTATTGACAGACACCTATCACTCTTGATGCCATCTATCACCTTTTTTTGGCGACCTCTCAATGGCGGGCTTCTCCATCTATCTCCCTTTCCATCCATAAATCACAAATAGTTATGCCTATGGCTTATCGAGTCACGAGCAAAAGTCAGCTTGAGTTGCAAAAATAATAGGCAGATTGGTAAATTCCTTTTTATAGTCAGTAGCATTTTTTTTATGGGGGTATTTCACTCATGTTTCTATAGCTAGAAGATAAGGGGAAAAAAAGGATATTTCTTTCAATTTTATATTGCAAAACAAATTTGATTATGATATTTTTTTGAATTATAAAAAAAGATTAACTAAAATAGAATTTAAAAGGGACTTTTAATCCATTCATGAAAGGAAAAAAAATCCTAGAGAAAAATGGTTATATTTTCTTTTGAGAAATAGAAAATGGAAAGGGTTATTTTAGAGAGAAAATAGAGTTTTATAAAAAACACTTTTAATTCTAAAAGATTCCAAAGAGGGCGGAAACACACTGAGGGTAATATTCTAAGCTCATTTCTCTAATTACTTTTATGTTAAAAATCAATTAAAAGATGTGGAAATAGTTTTCTTTAGGTTATTTGTTATTTTTTAAAAAAGAGGTGTGTTGATTTTTATAATTTTATGCATTTTTATATGCTTAGATCTCTCTTTACATTTTATTATGCATTGATGTTTGAAAACCCATTTAGATTTAGGTACAAAAAAATATGTTCATAGATTTCATTTTTTGTGAGTTCAAGAATACATTTTTATGTTTTATTTCATGACTCGAATCTTGGATTTATTTGTTCCTTTTTATGCCTAAAATGAATTTTTTATCTATCTTATGGTGAATTCAGGGTGTTTTAGGTCCTTTTATTATATTTGCTTAAGAGTATTTTGCCCATAAATATTTATTTTGTGCCTGCCAAACTTCAGATTGCTCCCAAGGCATAAGCTATTGGAAGATAACTTGAGTGACACCCATCACTCATAGCATAAGATAGGATGTCACACGATTTTCCTTCTTTTAGCTTGCACCCTAAATGTTTATCCCATCTTTAATATCTGCCTATCTGTGTGTGTCTTAGCCATATGTTTGGTCTATCAATTGCATGTTTTGTTTTCCTTTAATACTATTGTTACATCATATAATTATTATTATTTTGTTTTTATGAAATCCCTTCTTGTTGTTGTCTATGCGTTTTTTTAATTTAATTTCATATATGTTTTTTATATATTCTAATTTAGAAATATTTATTTATTTACTTTGATTATGTTTTTAATAATTTGTTTCTTTTTTTTTTGTTAATGTAATGAGCCCACATGCACACATGTGTATCCTAATGAACAAAGTGTTAAAGACTATGACGCATGTGCCATAGTGTTGAAATTTAACGGTTACATGCATCACATACATGAGCGGAATTTTAAAATTTTTTAACCATTAGATCTGATCTTGCCATGAATACACAATATAACTATATGAGAATAAGAAAAATCACCTTTGATTTTTGTTGAACAGTTGATTTTACTTCGCACCGGATTGTCGCAAACCACAGTGTCCAAAATCGAACACCTCCAATGAGTAATCCACACTAGAGAGGGATAAATTGAACAAAAAAATTGGTGTTCAACTAGGGCTGGCCGAAATTCCAAGAAGCTAGCTTGGAGTTGGCACAAAAAGGAGAGAGAGAATAGAGAAAAAGACTTTCTTTTTGTTTTAATCACTTAACCCTAATTCCTCATTAGTTGGCCTTTTATAGTTAGGTTAAAATTCCAAATCCTTAATGAGATTGGGCTCTTTAAAATTGCTGGAGAATTATTAATTGGGCCTCTGGAATTAATTATAATCATTTAGGCTTAATTAAATCCAATTTAAACCTTTTAATAAAAGACTATGCACAAAACCCACAAACTAGGCCCTTTGTGCAACTAATTCGATTTAAATACCCAAATGGATTCCAAATCAAACCAAATTAAATATGTGAGTTCCATAACACTTATGTAACATATATAAATTAATTTGGTCCAAGAAAAATCCCTCTAAGCCCTTCTGTATGTAGTTGGCGTGTGGCCCTCAATGGGTTTTATCCCTTCAGGTGGTTGAGCTAAAGTCCATACTTTGTTCTCATACATGGAGTCCATTTCAGACTGCATAGCCTTAAGCCATAAATCACATTCTGAACTGTTCAAAACTTCTTGATAGCTTGTAGGCTCATTGTCCTCTACTACAGTTGTGCCTCTATCCGAATCAATGTGAAATCCATATCTCACAGGGATAGAATGCATCCTAGTAGATCTTCTAGGATTTTTTGTATAATCAGGTTCAACTGTAATCTCATCATTATGAAATTCAGTTTCGGGTTCAATCAGTTGATCATCTTCTATTTGTGGGTCTTGAACTTCACCAAGTTAAATTTTACTCCCATTGTCTGCTCGTAGGAGAAATTCTCTTTCCAAGAAGTCAGCATGCCTTGAAACAAACACCTATTGTTCTAAGTGATGATAGAAATATTATCCAAACGTTTCTTTTGGATATACCACAAATAAACATTTGTCAGACTTAACATCCAGTTTGTCTGACATTGTCCTCTTCACGTAAGCAGGACAACCCCATACTTTCATATGAGAAAGCGTGGGTTTCTTGTTATTCCACATCTCATATGGAGTAACATCAACCGATTTACTAGGAACTCTGTTTAACACATAGACAGCAGTTTCTAGTGTATATCCCCAAAAGGACTTAGGCAAGTCCGCTCGGCTCATCATTGATCGAACCATATCTAATAGTGTTCGATTCCTCCTTTCAAATACACCATTGTGTTATGGTGTATATGGAGGAGTCCATTGAGATAAAATCCCATTATCTCTAAGATAATCCTGAAACTCTGGCATGTGTAGTCATTGGACCACATACATCTGAATGTATTAAGTCCAAAACCATTTTAGCTCGTTCTCCTTTACTAATAAAGGGAGCTTTTGTCATTTTTTCCCAATAAACAAGATTCACATGTATCAAATGATTCATAATCAAATGATCCCAAATCACCTGACTTGTGCAATTTGGTCATGCGTTTTTCATTTATGTTGCCTAAACGACAATGCCATAAGTATGAGGTATTTAGATTATCATGTTTCATTCTCTTGGTATCCACATTATGTACTTCTTTAATTAAATCAAGAAAAAATATACCATTCTCAATGATAGCTTTTGCATAAAACATATTGTTCTTAAAAATGTAACAACATTTGTCCTTTAAAGAAATATCATAATCGTTCATCAAACAACTGAAAGAAATAATACTTTTGGACAAAGCTGGAACATAATAACAATTATTTAATTCCAGTACTAATCCACTAGGAAGAGGCAAATAGTAAGTCCCCACAACTGTTGTAGAGATGTTCTGTCCAGTAGCTGACTGCAAACATATCTCTGCCTTTCCAACTCTTCTAAAGCTTCTAAGCCCCTGTAGATCATTACATAAATGAGATCCACATCCGGTATCTAATACCCAAGATTCTTTTGAAGCAATAGAATAAGTATTAATTTCAATCATATGAATACCTGAGGTAGAAGCATCAGCTTGCTTCTTCTCCTTGAGAGAATCTAGATAGGCCTTACAGTTACGCTTCCAATGACCATCCTTTCCACAATGGAAGCAAGTTCCTTTGGGATTCTCTTTCTTGGAAACCTTCTTCTTGGAGATCCCACCATTCTTTGGTTGTGCCTTGGTTATCTTCTTCTTCTTCTTCTGCTTCTTGCCTTTAGCAGAAGTGACAACCATGACACTTTTTGGATCCTTCTTAAATGATCCATCAGTTGTCTTGAGCATATTGATTAACTCAGGAATGGATACTTGGATCTTGTTCATGTTGAAGTTAAGCACGAAAGGTGCATAACTTGGAGCCAACGAGTACAAGATTAAATCTATGTATAGATCATTATCCATTACATAGCCAAGTCTACTCAAATGCTCAATATACCCATACATCTTTAATGCATGAGTAGTAGCTGAAGTGCCTTCCACCATTTTGCAGTTAAATAGAGCTCGAGCAATCTCATATTGCTCAGTTCTAGCCTGAGAAGAATAAAGCTCCTCTAGATGCAAAACGATGGTTCTAGCATCCATCATTTGATGTTGCTTCTGAAGCTCTGAGGATATAGCACCCAGCATCAGACATGCTGCTGCTTCACTATCCTCCATGTATTTTCGATAAATGCCTTTGATCTCATCAATGGCATCATCTGATGGAAGTGGTGGTAGATCTTTATCCAAGACATAGTGGATCTTTTCATCTCTGAGAACAATTCTCACTTGCCTGATCCAGTCAGAATAGTTATTGCCAACCAACTTGTTATCTAAGATTGATCGTATATTAATGTTTGATTTGCTCATGATGATGACCTAGATCTGAAAAAGAAAAGTTATGAGAGTATGCTCATATATATGTATGCATTAATAAGGTCTTTAATTAATCCATTTACTCCCACTATTTTATTGCGAATTAATAGCCCTCACTATATAATTCGAGAAAACCCGATAGTTTTCTTAGTGGGCCAATATCCAATCCTTGATATGTAATTTGACCTTGACTATGGTCAACATGCCAAATTCCATACCCTTGAAAGGTAGGTATCTCTATACTAATTATGTCTCTACACAACTATTGGATCATTAGGTTATCAACTCTTGATGCATGCATATCATATATGCATTCCCTAATCTTGCCTCTAGAACCATTAGCCTTGATTGTGGTCAACAAATTAATGGGCTAGCTAAGATGACCCATTTAATTAGATTTGAACATATTCGATATAATGTGAGCTTGACTGTGGTCAACAACCCACACTATAAAGAACTCTGGTTCTCTTCAAATTAATGGAAGGCTTATATACCTTAGTATTTGTTTGAGGGTTTTAGTTAATTAAGTCTTATCATACATGGTTGGCATACATTGGTATGCATCCTATATCTATCACATAAATATAAGTATACAAATATGGTATAGTTATGGACTTCACTACATTGATTTCCCCGAGCCAAGAGGGAAATCAAAAGGTCACACCTAGGTAGTATGCATGATTCAGACAAGAAAATAATTACATTATCTTCAAGCTTGTTGGATCTCCATCCGGCCCATCTTGCTCCTTGATATTGGTCTCCATCTCTATTTCTAATTCTAATCTAAGTAATCTAATTACATATTACAATTTGAAATGAAATACAAACCAAAAACAGGTGGCCGGGACATGAAAGTCCTCATTGGGCCAAAACATGCATTATGCTCAATCACATTGGGCTTTGTCCATAACTAACCATCATGCCAATAATACACCCTTATATGCCTCTCTAATGCATAAAGAAATGAATTACTAACTTTGTTTCAACCTTTGAAACTATATTTTGAGTTATTTTAATGATGTGATCAAATTAGGAAACTTTTTCCATTTTGGAAACCTTTTTGCATGCATGTGTTCTTGTCTTAATAATCAATCCAATTGATTATTAATTAATTATAAATTGATTATTTAATTAATTAATCATATTAAATAATTAAAAGAATCAATTTTGGGCTTAAAACAAATGTAGGCCGAAACCCACAGAAGAAAAACCCTAACTGTGTTCACACACAAACTAGTTTTGTGTCTTTTGGACCATTTGGGCCTTTTGGAATGAGCCAAGCCCACTCCAGCCCTTAAAACCCATTAATAAACTTTATTAATGTTTATAATGTTTAATTTAAATCAGCTCCTTGGGCCCACCAAGTCATTCACTAATTTAAACCAAGTCCGTAAACATAATTAAGCCCATTTTAATTAATCCAATTAATTAAAAACACTTTAATATATCATATATATCAGATTTAGAAGATCAAAAGTCTTTCTAATCAAGAACACATCAAGAACACACGAAGAACACTAATTTATCGAACTTTTCGATTAAACTAGTTTTCATGCAAAACTTGTTCGATTTTAATTTCGTTCGATCCTACGGCTTAATATCACATATTAAACACATAAAATATCATCTAAATGATTTTTGAATGGATCCATTAGAAATTAAATTAGAACAGCCCCTACATCACCTAGGGTTTCACGCCAAACCCTAATGGGTTTCACGCCAAACCCTAATTACAATCATTCAAAAATTTCGTTTTTGTTTCCACCAAATTTATTTGATCACACATACAACCACAAATCAATATTTCTCATTCATGAACAATCAAATCTAATATTTTAAAGTTCATGAAATAAATAACTCAAAACAAAACAAAACTTATTCCGCATAAAAATATAGAATTGTATATCCATGGCAAAACCTGGCTCTGATACCATGTTGGAATTTAACGGTTACATGTACCACATACATGAGCGAAATTTGAAAATTTTTTAACCATTAGATTTGATCTTGCCATGAATACACAATATAACTATATGAGAATAAGAAAAATCACCTTTGATTTTTTTTGAACAGTTGATTTTACTTCGCACCGGGTTATCGCAAACCGCAGTGTCCAAAATCGAACACCTCTAATGAGTAATCCACACTAGAAAGGGATAAATTGAACCAAAAAATTGGTGTTAAACTAGGGCTGGCCAAAATTCCAAAAAGCTGGCTTGGAGTTGGCTTAAAAAGGAGACAGAGAATAGAGAAAAAGACTTTCTTTTTGTTTTAATCACTTAACCCTAATTCCTCATTAGTTGGCCTTTTATAGTTAGGTTAAAATTCCAAATCCTTAATGAGATTGGGCTCTTTAAAATTGCTGGAGAATTTTTAATTGGGCCTCTGGAATCAATTATAATCATTTGGGCTTAATTAAATCCAATTTAAACATTTTCATAAAAGACTATGCACAAAACCCACAAACTAGGCCCTTTGTGCAACTAATTCGATTTAAATACCCAAATGGATTCCAAATCCAACCAAATTAAATATGTGAGTTCCATAACACTTATGTAACATATATAAATTAATTTGGTCCAAGAAAAAGCCCTCTAAGCCCTTCTGTATGGAGTTGGCGTGTGGCCCTCTTCTGGAGGGCTTCCTCCAATTTCTTCATTCCTTTGGCCCTTTATAATTTCTCCAATGGACCTATTAATTATTGTATCAGTCCTATAACACTTTTAGTAGTCTTATAACACTTATAAGATAATAATAATTAATCATAAAATACATTATTTTAATTAGGTCCAATTTTGCAGAACATTTCTCAAAAGTTTCGCGGACAATTTTATTTGATCATAATTAATTAAACTCTTTAATTAATTATTATCTTATTCACTTCTCTACCTTCATAATAATATCAAATATTATTATCCTTGTTATTTTACCATTTTACCCTTTTCTCTATATATGTGTGACCTATTGGGTTCCTGTCCATGTTTGCAGTATAATATGTAATTGTGAGTTCTATTCAAAAATCACATGATTTAAACTCCTTTAAATCATTTTATCAATATATATTGATATTTTGATACATCATTATACAAGTCATGACTCGCTAGGCATCATGACTACCCAAATGTCAGAAAAGTCATATGGTTTGACTGTACCCTTCCATAGAAACAGTTACCGTGCAATTACTCCTTTCACCAATCTTATCTCAATTAGATTCTGAGTATGGATTTCTTTCAACTCATATAAATCTAATTATGTATGTTCTATTAATTTAACCATTGTTCCTAAAATGCCCTTCATGGATCTCCATCCATCTCGGCATATTACTCTAGCCAGAGATTCTCTGAACAAGGCAATTATAGAATCATGCAAGATAACTTCCCTTGTTAAATCTGGCATGGTGAATCCTTTGTCAATCACTCAACTATCTTCAAGTAGGTCATGATATACCCAATCTCCTAACTATGTTCACTCCCAGTTGGAAGTAATCAGTTATGGAGTCAAAGTATACCACTTGCTACTTAAGATAACTTTGGTGATCTCAAGTCTAAGGATACTTGCACAACCACTATGAAGAGATTCCTCACTGACATAGATTTAATATCCATGTGAGGATTCTCTATGCAGGTCTCCAATGAACTTGTTCTGCTAACAAGCATCCACATGTTAGCTTTGATTATCTTCCATAATCACAGTTATAAGAACCACTGCTTGAACCATTCAAGAAGCATAACATGTGCTAGTCTATCCGAATTAACAATGTCCTATCTTGTTAATTCTATGACTAGGGATATTTAGATATTAAGACATTTGCATGCAATAGACATCCCACATCATGAACACCTTCATGATTGCCTTTGCACTGTGTTTATAATATCTAGGACTTCATTTATTAATTTAAGATTTACAAACTCATGTATTCAAACATAGCATTAATAAATGAATGATGCCTTTTATTAAGAATATAAATTTCATACATATGAAAAACATCCCTATTACATGGGCTCTAGGGCATACTCTCTAACACATAGTAAACCATTATTTTGTACTTTAATTTTAGCTTTTGTAGTTTCCTTTTCATTTGGTTTTGTTTTTGTAATGATAAAAGAGTTTTTAGTATGCTAACATAAAAATTCACTTGAAGGTTTTGTATAAATAAGAAATATAATTTTCTTAGTAAATAGTCCAAATGTCTTTCTTTCTTTCTAATATTCACTGAAAAAGCTATTTTTTTTCAAACATACATACAAGAACCCACATTCCTATCTAAATAAATTTCCTATTTTTTGTATGTTTTACATTCCACTTTGTAATATAATATTATTTTATGCTTTATAGCTTTATTTATATGCTTATGTATGCCTTTTTATCCACTTATTATCTTTATAAGTCAAGTGAGAGAAGATATAGGAAATTAATCTTAAAAACCTATTTATATAAATATTAACCAAGGTATGAATAAAAGCAAATTCCCAAACCATCATTAATTTTGGCTTTATAAGTTTAGAATTATATTCCCAATGTTTTATTGGGTTGTAACTCTATGACACATGTCCTATGGTGCCCAATAGATGCCCTTGTAGGTTAATCAGCAACAATGGAATTGGGGTACCTTAAAACATTATCTCATGCCTTTTTAAATCCTAAAGTTTGATAAATTGTGTTAAATCCCTATCTATTTAAATGCAACTAATCTTTAGAAGTGCAATAAACCTTTATCCAATATTAGACCCAAAAAATGAGCCATTGAGAACAAATCGGATACCATGAAAGGGGATTTGGTCCACATCATAATGGTGAATCCAATGGCGAGCAATAGACCTTACTACTAAAGTACCTTGGTTAATTTATATAAATGAATTTATATATTAAAAATTTACCTCTTTTTGAAAATAAGATAAATTAAAGCATGCTATGGACTTAAAATTATGCTGGCCATCCCTTTTTGACCTTGGTGCATTCCTAAAGCTTGACCCCATATCACTCAATGTAGAGAAGTGTTAAAGATGGACACCATATTAATCCTTGTACCCTTGGGTATATTCAACGGTAATCTGATTGGTCATCATGCTTATAATGAGCAAGACCCAACCATGCTTGGATAGTCTTAAAGTTTCATCACTAAACTAATATGCCCATGTAATGACAAAAGATATTTCCTCAAGGTAGCATAAACCATAATACTTTGCTTGCTATGTGGGCTATTACATACTAAACAAATTAAATTAAATTAAATGGCCACTCATCAAAGGATTTCATACCTTGATGAGCCCATTCTGATTTATTTGAATTGTTTGAATATATAATGGCCAAAAATCATTTGCATGTAGTTTAAATAATAGATTTTATGTTGCCAAATTTTTTATATGCATTATATCCATATAGTTTAGGGATTCTGATGACCACTTATCATAAAATCTCCTACTGGGTAGCCAAAATTGGGATTGGGATCAAAACCATGTTTGGTTGATAATTTTGATAAAGACTAAGAATCTTTACCAAAACACTAAAAAGAAATGGAAATGGAAAATATATCACAATAGGCTGGTGATATTACCTCATAAGATCTAGATATAAGATTTGAGGACTTTTAAAAGATGGTTGGAAGGATAGTTGCTACCTTGGCGCTGACCTTTGGATCACAACCTATAGCACTTATAATAGGGCAAGTGGAGATGAATGCTATCGGAGACACTCTTATGGTAGCTTATACAGTATATCCTATATCTACTAAATCTAAGGGTGTGGCATAATAGGTTCCACCTACTAAGCAGAGAAGCAATAAGGTTCATGTTCCTAAAGAGGATTTCATAGCAAAAATAAGGAGGAACCAGTAGTTACTTAAGTCATGAAAAGTACGGTGTCTAGAATGAAAGATACAATATTAAGGAAGATGGAAAAAAGGATAGAAGTAATGTCCCACATCCTATCGATAGGAAGAAGAATTATTCTTGAAGATAGAGATCTTAATAGAGAAGAGTTATTACCTTAAATTTTCAAAATGCATGAATTACCTAAGTTTGATGGTAATTTAGATTTATAGGCACATATAAAGAAATATGTATTGGTAATGAAAGGAACTGGTCTTACCAAGAACCAAAAGGTTGAATGCATCTGCCTTAGCTTAACAAGCCTTACCATTGATTGGAATCACGGATTAGATCATAGGACCAAGGAGGATTGGGATATATTTACCAAGTTCTTCAGATAATATGATTATTAAACCATAATGAAAGCAAATTTGAAGGATCTCGAACTGTTACAATAGAAACTTGTGGAGTCTTTTCATAAGTATCTTACCAGATAGGGAAATTAGGTTATGGAGATGAAACAAAAACCTTTATACCCTAAACCAGATTAGTTTATTCATAAGGCATATGAGTCCATATTTAAAAGAGGGGCTCAAGATGAAAAGCCTTAAAGATAGGGAGTCCCTTAAATACATTACCATTAAAGTTGAAGGGGATTATTGATGAAAGTTATTGTACAAGTTGAAGGAATTACGATAATCCTTGAGCGAGTAAGTTAGTAGAAACTAGTAATTGAAATCGAACTAGAGATATAGCAGAAGTGTCCACCACTAAGATGAGTTAAATTCACCATTCTAACTTGGGTAGGTTTGTATTTTAGGTGCTTGAGAGGTTGATTAAAGAAAGGAAATTACAACCATTGCCAGTTTGGCCTGCTAGAAGCTAGGTGCTTTCATCAGCACACCAGCATTTAATATATCAATGTCAAACATTAAAGGACCAAATTTAAGATCTTATTGACAATAAGCAAATTTCTACCAAGAGACATGAGCAAAAAAGAAAAAAACAAATTACAATGTTGCTCCACTACAAGTATTTAATTTAGGTTTGAGCATACTTGCATGGTATGTGCTTAGGGATTTGTATGATAATAAATATGTAGGTATCACCCATTATATTCACCAAAAGATAAATGAAGTAATGTAGTGTGAAAATAATCAAACCAATTTCAAGGCATCATCCAGGAGATGCATGGTAGAATCACCAATTGGTCTTGTTGATTGTTAGGGGTCAAATAGTGAGAATGAAGATTATGCAGAAGTAAACCCTATAAATGTATAGGGTTCTGAAAATGATGTGAAGAAGGAAGAATTAAAAGTTGTAACAGGAAGTGGGAGAGTTTTACCCAAAGTAGAGAATAGCAAATGCTTATGCCCTTCCCTATAGGAAAAGAGCAATAAGAGGATTAAATTTTGAAGTAACTAAAGAAAGCTCCTTCTTGAATTTCTATATGGGATTTCCTTAATTAGTCACCTTTCTATAGGAAAAAATTAATTAAAGCTCTATGCGAGTTGAATATGGCTACCGCTATCTCTCCTTTAAAATTGCTTGACTTCTTACATTTACACTGACACAGACTTACCTGTCGAGGGTCGTAACTAAAATTTCGCTTTGTATATAAGAACTTAAGTTAATGGTAAATATATAGCTTGCATAATGGTTACTGATGGTTCCTCAATAAATGTTTGCCAATTAGTTGTAATTCCTATAATTGGTTTGAATAAAACCATGTTATGTAAGTCTGATTTAATCATCTTTACTTATGAGAATTCTTAGAGATAAGTAGCTGGTACCTTCAAGGCAATTGTTAAGATAGGACTGATTGAATCAAAAGCTATATTTGTAGTTTTACCAATCCCAAATAATTTTTCAATGTTATTGGGGAGACCTTGGTTTTATAAGCTCAAAGGAGTTCCATCCACCTTAAAATATATGATAAAGATACTGCACATTGGTTAGGTGGTTATAATAAAGGTTGCTAGGAAAACCTAGGTTTTTTTGTATTGGGAATATCCAATTAGCCTTTTATTGTTTTTCATGTAGCAGTAATTGATGTCGATAAGGAAAGCAATTTCGTAGAAAACACTAAAGTCATTAATATGATGAAGAAGATGAATTTCCTGCCAAGTACTGGATTAAGAAAATATTCACAACAACTACACCCTATAATTCTTATAAAGGGCCAACTAGCTAAGAAAGGCTTAGCTTTTTTTTTTGTAATGGGTAAATATGGTAACTCTAAATTGAAATTGGTTGAGAGACCTCAGATCCTGGACAATTTTGTGCTAGATTTGCAAGAATGCAACTACTATAGAGAGCCAAAGTATTTATTGGTTAAAAGTAAAATCATCTTTGGATTTGAAATGTTTAGTGATGTAGTCAACTGCTCGATTAGAGTTATCAAGCCAGTTGATGGTTTTTCGGATGAAAAAATCATGGCATAGCATTCTAAATTGGATTACGAGGTCCCAAATGAAATTGTTGCCCCTAACCTATTGGCCATTAAGAGAAAAGTAAAAGAAAAAGTGAAGTTTGAAGCACCAATGACCAAGCTGGATAAATAAGTTATGAAAACTATTCCAAAGGTAGATATGAAGGCTCCATTGCACATAGAAAGTATAAAAACATCGGCTAAATTGCCCTCATTACCAGAAGCAAATGAGGATGCTTTCCATGACATACTTTCTATACCTAAAATTTTGTAGTGATGATGTATGTGGCACTAGTTATATTAATAATATGAATACTTTTGCTTAATTATGTGATGTTTCCCGTAATTTCACAATGCATGATCATGACCATAAATCATTTATATTTGATATTAACTCAATGAATACCGCTCTATTTAATCTTAGTACTTTACAAAATCAAAAAGAAATCCTAACAATATCGAACATAACTCTTCAAGAGAGAATAAACTTTAAGAGAATATTAAGAAGATATGAAAAGGTCTTTACCTTAACCTATGAAGATATGCTGGGGATCGATTGTGAAGTTATTAAACATGCCATTCCTATATACCTAGATTACAAGCTAGTTAAATAGATGCTTCGAAGCTCAGACCATAATGGGTGAAAAGGATCAAGGAGGAGTTGAATAAATACATTGAATCCAAGTTCCTAGTACAAGTCCAGTATTTAACTTAGATAGGCAACATAATTCCTATAGCCTAAAAGGATTGAAGGGTTCATTTATGTGTTGCTTATGGGGATTTAAACAAAGCTTGTTTGAAAGATAAAATCCTATTGCTTTAAGTAGACATCTTGTTCGACAACGTTGCAACGTGTAGTATGTACAACTTTGTTGATAAATATGCCGATTACAACAAAATTCTAAACAAGATTATGGATCGAATCAATATAGCTTTTATTATAGAATAGGGAACCTTTGCTTATAGGGTGATGGCTTTTAGGTTGAAAAATACAGGTGCCACTTATCAAAAGATGGCTATAGGATCATTGATAACCTAATTCATAAAGTAGTAGAGGCATATGTTGAAGATATGATGATCAAGTTAGCAGCCCGATAAGGTCACTTTGAAGCTTTAGATAAGTTATTTTGAAGAATTAATAGGAATAACCTTTGCCTTAATTCTATGAAATGTATATTTAGAATTACTTCAGGAATGTTAATGGATCATGTAGTGAGTTAGAGGGGAATCAAAGTGCATTATGATAAAGTTATAACTATAAGAGAAATGTTGGTACCTTAGAAAGAGGAAGAAGTTAGAGGGTTCTTGGGAAAACTACAAGATATAAATAGGTTCATTACTAAGCTCACCTCAATTTATAAATAAATCTTTAAGCTTAAATCAATCTTTCAAATGGAATGATTATTTACTAAAAGCCTTTGATACCATAGGGAATACCTTTTTCACCTCCAATTCTATGACCACTATAACCATTGAAGCCTTTAATTTTATACTTAGCAATAAAACAAAACTCCATGAGTGCAATAATGGCCCAAGAAGATAAACTTGGGGTTGAATTTAAAGTATATTATCTTAGTAAGAAATTCCTTCCTTATAAAGCCAAATATGTAGAGGTTGAAAAGATCTATCTAACAACAATATGGGCTTTTAAAAAACTAATGCATTATTTCCATTCTTACAAAGTGTAAGTAGTTGACAAGAGAAATCCCCTTAGATACCTTCAAAAAATATCCTGTTTGTTAGAAAGATAAAAAGATTTTTGGTATTGTTGTAAAAGTTTCACATATAATACATCACTAAAAAAATTTTAAAAGGGTGCACCATAGTAGAATTCTTAGTTGAATACCCTCTAGTTGGGTACACTGTTAAATATGAATTTCCTAATGAAGATAATGTAACTATTGTAGTACAGGGATGGCATATGTACTTTGATGAAGCTGTTAACAGTAAGAGAGCTACATTAGGGGTAATTATTGTCACTCCAAATGGTGAGAAACTCCCTTCAGCTGAGAACTTGAGATATAAGGCCATTAATAATGAAGCTGAATATAAAACCTATATTTACCAGTTGGAAGCGTTGTTAGCTATTGGGATAAAAACTGTGAAAGTTTTTGGAGATTCATTATTGGTAGTTTATTAGATTAATGGTGAGTTGTCCATTAGGGAAGAATGGCTATTATCATACATCAAGTGTTTGAAGACTTTAAGCAATCAATTTAAAGTCTACATTTTTAGTTACTATCTAAAGATAAAAATTAATTGGTAGATTCTCTTGCTTCTCTAGTTTTTATATGGGGTAATACGAAAGGGATAATTTTGATGCCAATTCAGATAAGCCATGTTTTAAATCTAAGGAGGTTATGGATGTTGAGATAATTAATGGGAAGCCATAGAATTATGATTTTCAAATTTACTTAGAGAAGTTAATATTCCCATAAGAAGCTACCGAAAAAGATCAAAGGATGTTCTTTAAGTTATCCATTTAGTTCATCAATATAGATGGAGTACGTTACAAAAGACAACCTAATGGTATCTAACTAAGTTGTCTAGGTGACAAAGAGGCTACGAAAGTTATGGAGAAAACACATGCTGGTGTTTGCGATGCTTATATGAATGATTTAGCATTGGCAAAGAAAATCATGCCCCAAGGGTTCTTTTAATTAACTTATAATGGATATATATTGTTCCATTTATGTGAAGCAATGTCACCTATGCCAGTAGTATGTAGACTTAAGAGATTATGGATCTCAAAATTGTACAACCTTACATCTTAATGGCCATTTGTAACTTAAGGAATCGATTTCATGGGACACATACATCCAAAAACCTTGAATGGGCATAAGTACATTGTTGTCACTATTGATTATTTTATCAAATGGGCAGAAGCTTAATCCTTTAAGAAATTGGATCCCCAAGAAATGGCCATATTCATTGAATGACATTTGACATATAGATATGGTCTTCAACATCATATTGTATTTAATAATAGTGTAATTCCAAGCCCAAGAAGTATGATATCTAAGCTATAAGTCTTCTCCTTATCGACCTCAAGCTAGTGGGGAAGTTAAAGTGCAAACAAGAATGTGAAGAGGATTTTATCCAAGATAGTGCAGACATATAAAGGTTGGGCATAAATGTTACCTTTCACACCTTGGGCTTACAAAACAACTATTATAACTTCGATAGAGGCTACACTATTCTTTTTGGTATATGGAATAGAAGCAATGCTACCTATAAAGGTCAAACTTCAATCCTTATGAGTAGCTTTAGAGGCCAAGTTACTAGAAGCAGAAGGGGTATAATATGGTTTATTGCAATTGAACTTGCTAGATAAGAATTGAATGCAGGCTTATTATCACAACCAGATTTATCAAAAGAGACTAGCTCATTCATATGGGAAGAAATTTAGAAAGCATCCCTTAAAAAAGGAGATTTGGTCTTTAAATAAATGAGACTATGTCTCCTTAATTATCAAGTCAAATTCTAGCCTACTTGGGTAGGTCCCTTTGTGTTAATGAAACTATTGTAAAAAAGAATGACAATCTTAACTACTAATGATGGAAATGAGTTTAAGCAACAAATAAACAACAATAGATTGAAGAGGTTCCATAGATAAGACTAAAATTAAAAGAAGAGAATACATGCCTACAGGTTGAAAACCTAAAAAAGATGATCTTACTAAAATTAGGTACCCCATTAGGGTGAAAATTAAAAAAAAATAGCTTTTGGGGAAAAAAATAGGTACTGAGTGAAAATGTTTAATCATGAAAACCCAAGAGGGATGATTGATAGTAGGAGTTTGATGCTTTTAGGATTTAACCAAAAATTGGATGAGGTTTTGTATTTTTCAGCTTAATACCAAATTATGATCATGTGTAATAAAATCAGATTGAAAGATACATATTTATACAATGATATATTAATATAAGTAGAACAGTTCATTTTAAATACTCAAAGTTGTCTAGTTCTATATAAAAAGTAACACACATTTTATTTATTGCATATGTGTAATCCACTATCTATCCTCTACTACCCTCGCTATTATGGTACCTCAGCCAATTCACCCTATTATCAATAGTGGGGCTAGTAATCCAACTTTGTACTCATCGAAGTAGTAAAATTGTGATCCCCAATCCTTAGGATGTTGATTTTCACAAATAATTATGCCTAGAAGTGATGATAACTAGACATGAAAACTGTAGATAGAAGACCGCCCAGAAAAAGACAATAGGCATCTCACAAACCTTGTTGTTCTTTAAACTATCGGGTGCAATGAGCAGTAATGTAGAATAAGCTCTGTACAATATGCATAGTGCCATACATCCAGAAGGCCCATCATGATTCAAAGAATGAAGAGTCGACCATAGACACATGAAGCTAATAATGTCGTTCACCACCGTGGCTAACTATACAGCAACTTCATAAGGAGAATCAAACTTATATAACCATTGTCTTGTTAGAGAGTATGCCCTAGTGCCCACGGAAAAGGGGATGTACTTTATATATATATATACACACACACATATTTATGTTGTTAATGAAAGGCACCATTCATTTATTAATGTTATGTTTAAATACATGTGTTTGTATATCTTAAATAAATAAATGATGTCCTAGATATTATAAACACAGTGCAAAGGCAATCATGAAAGTGTTCATGATATGATATGTCTATTGCATGCAAATGTGATAATGTCTAAATATCCCTATTCATAGAATTAACAAAATCGTATATTGTTAATCCGAACAGACAAGTACATGTTATGCTTCTTGAATAGTTCAAGCAGTAGTTCTCATAACTGTGATTATGGGAGATGATCAAAGCTGATATGTGGATACTTATTAGAAGAACAAGTTCACTTGAGAACTGCCAAGAGAATCCTCACATGGATATTAAATCTATGTTAGTGAAGAATCCCTTCATAGTTGTTGTGCAAGTATCCTTAGACTTGAGATCACCAAGGTTATCTTAAGTAGTAAGTGATATACTTTGACTCCATAAATGCCTACTTCCAACTGAGGGTGAAAATAGTTACGAAGTTGGGTATATCATGACCTACTTGAAGATTATTGAGTAATTGATAAAGGATTCACCATTCCAAATTTATTTAGGGAAGTTATCTCGCATGATTCTATAATTGCCTTGTTCAGAGAATCTCTAGCCAGAGGTGTATGCCAAGATAGATAGAGATCCATAAAAGGTATTTTGGGAACAATGGTTAAATTAATAGAACATACATAATTAGATTCATATGAGTTGACATAAAACCATACTCAGAATTTAATTTAGATAAGAGTTGTGAAAGGAGTAATTGTACGGTAACTATTTCTATGGATAGTCAGAACAACTTGACTTTCCTAAACTTTGGGTAGTCATGATGCATAGCTAGAGGCTGCTCATGACTTGTATAATAATGTATCATAAATATCAATAAGGGAATGACAAAATAATTTAATGAGGCTTAAATCATACGAGTTTTGAATAGAACTTTTAATTACCTATTATACTGCCAATATGGACAGAAACCCAATAAGTCACACACATACAGAGTAAAGGATAAAATGGAAAAATGAAAAGGATAATACTATTTGATATTATTATGGAAGAAGAGAAATAAATAATAGAATAATTAATTAAAGATTTTAATTAATTATGCATAAGTGGAAATGTTCATAGAACTTTTTAGAAATGATTTGTAAAATGGATTTAATTTAAATATTATATTTTATAATTAATTATTATTGGACTATAAATGTTATATGGCTGATATAATCATTAATAGGTCTATTGGAAAAATAATTAGAAGCCAAGGGATTTGGTTTTTATGTAGAAGCCCACCAGAAAATGGGTTCCACGCAAATTCCATATAAAAGGCCTTAGAGGTCTAATTATTGGACTAAAATAAATTAAATATATTTCATAAGTGTTATAGAGCCTATATATTTAATTTGGATTGATTTAGAATTAATTTGGATGATTAAATCCAAGCGTATGCATAAAAGGCCTAATTTGTGTGTTATGTGCAGGGTCCTTTATGAAAGGACTTAAATTGGATTTAATTGAGCCCAAATAAATTATTAATAATTCAAGAAGCCCATTTAATATTTCACCAGAAATTTTAAAGAGCCAAGTCCTATTATGAAGTTGGATGTTTTAACATAGATATAAAATCCAAGATAAAGGGGTTTTAGCATTAAGTGAGTTTTAAAAGAAAAGAAATTCTCTCTTCTTCAAAAACCCTAGCCACCACTCTCCTTGCTAGCTTCAAGGGGTTTCAGCCACCTTTTGATTCCAATAATCTTTGGTTCATTCAATCCTTCTCTTGTGTGTATTACGATTGAAAGTGTTCAATTTTGGACACTATGGTTTGCGACAACCCGATGCGAAAGAAAAATAACTGTTCAACAAAAATCAAAGGTGATTTTTTCTTATTATCATTAATATTTATGTTGTATATTCATGAAAAAATCAAATATATTGGTTAAAAATTTTAATTTTTACTTATGCAATTGATGTATGTAACCAATTAATTTCGAACATGGTATTAAAGCCTATGTTTTGCCATGAATCTATAATTCTATATTTTTCGCGAAATAGTTATGTTTTTGAGTTATTGATTTCATGAACTTTAAAATAGAAGGTTTGGTTGTTCATGAATAAGAAATATTGATTTCAAGATGCATGTGATCAAATAAATAAAAAAACAATTCTTTTATGTAAAGAATCATTCTCTAGGTGTGGAGAATTTTTAATTTTTTCAATAAAGTTAAGGGGCTGTTCCAAATAAAATTTTAATTGATCTACACATATTAAGCCATTGTATCAAACAAACTTAAAATCGAACAAGTTCGACAAATTGGTGTTCTTCGTGTGTTCTTGGTAAGTTCATGATTAGAATGATTTTTAATCTTTTAAATTTTATATATCTGATATACTAATTTTTTTAATTAATTATATTAATTAAAATGAGCCTTGAATTAATCAAACTAAATTTAATTCTTTAAAGCCACTTAATGGGCTTAATTATATATACAGGTTTGATTTAAATTAGTAAATAACTTGGCCGGCCTAAGGAGCTGATTTAAATTAAATATTACAGACTTTAATTAATTTTATTAATGGGTTTTAAGGGCTGGAGTGGGCTTATCTCATTCCAAAGGCACATATGGTCCAAGAGATATAAAACTAGTTTGTGTGTGAACACACTTTTGGGTTTAAATTGTAGGTTTCGGCCTACCCATTGTTTTAAGCCCAAAATTGATTCTTTAATTAATTAAATAATCAATTGGATTGATAATTAAGGTAAGAACACATGCATGCAAAAGGTTGCCTAAAATGGAAAGTTTTCTAATTTGATTACATTATTAAAATAACTCAAAAAGTAAGTTTCAAAAGTTGAAACATAGTTTGTATTCCTTTATATGGTTTTACTTTATGCATTAGAAATGCATTTAAGGGTGTATTATTATAATGATGTATAGTTATGGATAAGGCCTAATGTGATTAAGCATAATATATGTTTCAACCCGATAAGGACATTCATGTCCCGACCACTTGTTTTTGGTTTGTATTTTCTTTCAAATTGTAATATGTAATTAGATTACTTAGATTATAGTTAAAAATAGATATGGAGACCACTATTAAGGAGTGAGATGGATGGGATTGAGATCCAACAAGATTGAAGATAATGTAATTATTTATATTTCTTTGAATCATGCATATTATCTAGGTTTGACCTTTTGATTTTCCTCATGGCTTGGGGAGGTCAATATAGTAAAGTCCATAACTATGCCATATTTGTATGCTTATGTTTATGAGATAGATATATGATGCATATCAATATATGCCAACTATGTATGATGAGACTTAATTAAATAAAATCCCTCAAACTAATACGAAGGTATATAAGCCTTCAATTAATTGGATGAGGACTAGAGTTCTTTATAGTATGGATTGTTAACCAAAGCCAAACTCACATTATATCAAATATGTTTGAATCTAATTAAATAGGTCATCTTAGCTAACCCATTAGGTTGTTAACCATAGTCAAGGCTAATGGTTCTAAAGGCAAGATTAGGGAATGCATATATCAAGAGTTGATAACCTAACGATCCAATAGTTGTGGAAAGATACAATTGGTTAAGAGATACCTACCTTTTAAGGGTATGGAGTTTGACTCATTGACCACAGTCAAGGTTAAATTTCATATCAAGGATTGTATATTTGCCCACTAAGAAAACCATCGGGTTTTCTCGGATTATATAGTGAGGGCTTTTGATTTGCAATAAAATAGTGGGAGTAAATGGATTAATTGAAGACCTAATTAATACATACATATATATGAACATACTCTCATAACTTTTTCTTTTTAACATCTAGGTCATCATCATGAGCACATCAAACATAAACCTAAGATCAATCTTGGAGAACAAGATGGTTGGCAGCAATTATTCTAACTAGATTAGACAAGTGAGAATTGTTTTTAGAGCTGAAAATATCCATTATGTCTTGGATAAAGATCCACCACCAATTCCATCAGATGATGTTATTGATGAGATCAAGGGCATTTATCATAAATACATGGAGGATAGTGAAGCAGTGGCATGTCTGATGTTGGGTGATATGTCCTCAGAGCTTTAAAAGCAATATGAGATGATGGATGCTAGAACCATTATTTTGCATCTAGAGGGGCTTTATTATTTTCAAGCTAGAACTGAGCAATATGAGATTCCTTGAGCTTTGTTTAGCTATAAAATGGTAGAAGACGCTTCGGATGCTACTCATACATTAGAGATGTATGGCTTCATTGAGCATTTGGGTAGACTTGGCTATATAATGGATAATGATCTATACATAGATTTAATCTTATACTCGTTGGCTCTAAGTTTTACACCTTTCATGCTTAACTTCAACATGAACAAGATCCAAGTAACTATTTCAAATTTAATTAATATGCTCAAAATAACTGATGGATCCTTTAAGAAGGATTTAAAAAGTGTCATGGTTATCACTTCTGCTAAAGGCAATAAGTAGAAGAAGAAGAATAAGATGATGAACAAGGCACAACCAAAATATGGCGGGATTTCCAAGAAGAAGGTTATCAAGAAGGAGAATGCCAAAGGAACTTACTTTCACTGTGCGAAAAATTGTCATTGGAAGCATAACTGCAAGGCCTATCTAGATTCCATCGAGGAGAAGAAGCAAGCTGATGCTTCTACTTCTGGTATTCATATGATTGAAATAAATACTTATTCTTTTGCTTCAAAACAATCTTGGGTTTTTGATACCAGATGTGGATCTTATTTGTGTAATGATCTATAGGAGCTTAAAAGTAGTAGAAGAGTTGGAAACGCAAAAATATGTCTATAGTCAGCTACTGGACAAAACATCTCTACAATAGTTGTGGGGACTTATAATTTGCATCTTTCAAGAGGATTAATACTAGAGTTAAATAATTGTTATTATGTTCCAACATTATCCAAAAGTATTATTTCTTTCAGTTGTTTATTAAATGAATATGACATTTTCTTTGAAGGACAAATGTTGTTACATTTTTAAGAACAATATATTTTATGCTAAAGCTATCAATGAGAATGGTATATTTGTTCTCGATTTAATTAAAGAAGTGCATAATATGGATACCAAGAGAATGAAACAAGATAATCTAAACACCTTATATTTATGGCATTGTTGTTTAGGCCATATAAATGAGAAATACATGACCAAATTACACAAGTCAGGTGATTTAGGATCATTTGATTATGAATCATTTGATAAATGTGAATCTGGTTTATTAGGAAATATGACAAAAGCTCTCTTTATTTGTAAAGGAGAACGAGCTAGAATGATTTTGGACTTAATACATTAAGATGTATGTGGTCCAATGACTATGCATGCTAGAGGAGGTTTGTAAGGCCCCAATCATGACACTAATTGGATTTTGGTAAATTAATCAGGATTAAGGTTTAATAAGGCAAAATTATATTATTTTGCATTATTAAAGTTAAGTCATATAAAGGGTATATTGGTAATTATACACATGTGTATTAAAGTATAGCTAAGATATTAAGGAAGGATGCAATTGAATTAAAAAAGAAGTTTAGGGTTAAATGTTAAGAAAATAAGTTTTAAGGGTTAAAAATGTATAAGGGCATTATGAGATTTTTCTTGGGAGATATTTACCCTACTCGCTTATTTAGGGTTTATAGAGATAAGGAGATAGGTAATTTTGTGGGATCTCTCTCTCTCTCTCTATCGTATGAGGAAACTAGGGTTTTGGTGTTTGGCTTCATGAAGGAGAAGAGAGGAACCATCATTAGTAGAGCTAGATCTTGAGGATTGAAGGAGATGAAGCTTGAATATAAGGTATGGGATTTTTTTTAGCTTTAACTGTATATATTTTCCCTTTTCTGTTTTATGTGTTTTCTTAGTGAGATTAAGGGCTCAATCTAGTAAGTTTTGATGAGTATAATATGGTTTGAGACTTAAATGATCATTTAAGCAAGTGGAAAGGTGAGATTTGTGATTTAAATTAATGTCTACATAATCGAAATTTCTAGTTTCTTATTATCTACTACGTGCAAGGCCAATCATGCTTTTGTTCTTTAGAATGCCCGGCCACTTGTGTTATTCTTCTTCTCCATACATTGCCAAGCATGGCCTTTTGTCGTTGATGTACACGGCCATGTATGGCATTTTGTCTTTGATGTATATGGCCAAGCATGGCCTTTTGTCTTTAATGTGCATGGCCACTCACTCTTCTCTTCTTTTGGATTGCACGACCACTCACTCTTTTCTTCTTTAGGAGTGCATGGCCACTCACTCTTTTCTTATTTGGGAGTGCACGGCCACTCACTCTTTTCTTCTTTGGGAAGTGTATGACCACTTATATGATTCTTCTTGGAAGTGCACGACCATGCATGCTTTTGTTCCTTGAAATGCATAGCCACCTGGCTATTTTTCCTCATACAAAGCATGACAGCTTATACATTCTCCTTTCAATTGTTCTTCTTTACCTCAAGCTACAAATCATTCATAAATCAAGAATTGTGGTATATCATTTAGATAACCAAGTTAGTAATGAATAATGATGAGGGTGATTGTATAATAAAGTGGTGGATAGTATGTTATTGGATTGATGATGAATCAAATAGTTTTAAAGCCTTCTCAATGTTAAAGTAGTAAGATATAGTAAGAATGGTGTGACCTTGGGATGAGTTGTTATCTGAATTTGAATGACATCAACATATTTATACGAGGGAATGGATTGAACTAAATTGTAAGTCATCTAAGCCATTGATATGTTGTATTGGACAAGATCATTTAAATAGAGAATCCCTATGTATGTATATAAGAATTGAGAATTAGATTAATGCACCTGCTATATTATGGTATGGGATTCCCTTGAAAATTGATTTTAGAAGGGCTTGTATGAGGTAATGCTTATATGAATTATGTTGTTGGGATGGGGTTTGGTGCATGATAAGCACATAAATAAGGACATTAAAATGTAACCTAGTAACTTTAAACATAAATGCTAATTAATTTATTTTTATATGTGGGTATAAGGTATGTAATGTGCCTAAGTTAAAAAGAGAAGGAATGTCATAAGGGATACTTAATTATAAAACTATAGAAGCTTGATTATACTTCAAGTGATAATGGTATTTGATGGTGAGCCTTGATATAAAGGAACATACTCACCTGTTATTCATACCCTATGATGTAATATGAAAGTTACAAGTCTACAAGTAATGTGCTAATGATTAAGATGAAATAACCTTATACAACTTACCTGGGAAATAATGTTATAAAATAGAAAGTACAAGCAAGATGATCATTGTATATGTGATAATGTTAAGATAGATAACCTATTGCCTATGATCTAATAGACTATAAAAGTGAGCTAAAAGGGCTAAAGATGAATAAGTGTTGACCTTAAGCTATAAGAGAACCTATTTATTCTATTATATGGATCATGAATGCTTGGAAGCTGCTATATATGATTATGTTGTAATGTGATTAATTATGAGAATAGGGAAACTACTCACGACAAGCAGTAACAAGGTACGTCATTGAGAACTATTCATGAGTTATGTAAGTTTTATATGGTATAATTGATTTGAGCATGCTATGATGAGTAGCTTGACATAATATATGAACAAGTATCAATAATAAAAACATGTATTGCCATATTTAAGTTGCATATATATATGTACGAATGTATGGGGATACGAGCAATGTTAATCATGAAAGATGACATGTTGCTATTGTTTGCATAAACATGTAACTCTTATGATATAAATGAAAGAAAATTGATGAAACCATATGATCATATGACAACGTCCATGTGTAATGGAGCCTAAAGCACAACTTCTTGTTTAACTACATTTATGACCTCTTTTATGCATAATTTACTTTTTGGTCCCTATTTTCTTGCTTAATGACAATTTTGCCTTTTTTGAACTATTAACTACATTCTCACATTATTTCTTATTTAATAAACTTTATGGCATCCTTCATGCATGATTTACCATTTTATCCTCATTTCTCTTATATTTATAGCTTTTCCATTTTTGCTATTATTAATCACATTTGTCACATTATTTTTTATTTAATCATCTTTATAGCATTCTTTATGAATGATTTATCATTTAATTCCAATTTTCTAGTGTATTATCATTTTACCCTTAGTTTTAACTAGTGGATATCCTGAAATTGGATATGCAAGATGAGAGCCATATAACAATATGAATTTATTATATGGATGTATGTGAGGTGACTACTTAAGCATAGACATCCCTCAGTACTATATGTGTGAGGTGACTACTTGTACGTAGCCATCCCCTATTGAAAATCTGATCTCATGGTACCTCCATGGTATATACATCCTTATGGCTAGCCATTATATCCTATAATCCTAGATTACCTATCGTACCCCTAGGGAAACTAATTATTTTACTTTATGTTATATTTTTATGCTAAACATTATGTTATTTATATTTTGTATCATATCATACTTCCTCATTCTTCATGCATTCATCAACATTACATGTGAAACCATAATGTACATAATAAATAATATTCAAACATGATGAAAATATGGCATTTTCATAAGGGATACCATTCGGGCTCAATAACAATTCAAACATGCCATATGTTTTCTTCTTTCTTTTCATGTTATATATATTTCTAAATCCATTCCATGTGTTCATAATATTGATATACATTTATTACACTTGATAATTCTAAGTTAAATTAAAGTATTTCATTATGTATATAAGATGAACATCATGTCCACACATTATTTTATGATGAAATCAATCATATACTATTTATTCAAGCTAGTAATACATGATTTATGCTTAATATGCCAAATAACATCAAACAATCATATTGCTTATTTTAGTACGTAATTCAAAATAAGTATATTCCTCCTTATATGCTTTATTTTTACTTCAATTCGTTTCTATTTCATGTTAGAAAACCTCCAATCGTAATCCACGCAAGAGAAGGATCAAATGAACCAAAGATTATTGGAATCACAAGGTAGCCAAAATCTCCTTAATGCTAGCATGGACAGTGGTGGCTAGGGTATATTTAAAGAAGAGAAAATTTATTTTCTTTTAAAACTTACTTAGCCTTAAATCCCCTTATCTTAGATTTTATAGCTAGGTTAAAAAATCCAACTTCATAATGGGATTGGGCTCTTTAAAATTATTGCAGATATATTAAATGGGCTCCTAGAATTATTAATACTTCATTTGGGCTCAATTAAATTCAATTTAAATCCCTTCATAAAGGATCCTACACAAAACACATAAACTTGGCACTTTATACATACACTTGGATTTAATCACTCAAATTAATTCTAAATCATCCAATTAAATATATAGGCTCTATAACAATTATGAAATATATTTAATTTATTTTAGCCTAAGAATTAGACCTCTAAGGCCTTTTATATAGAATTTATGTGGAACCTATCTTTTGGTGGGCTTCTGCACTAAAACCAAATCCCTGGGCCTCTAATTATTTCTCCAATGGACCTATGTATTTAATCACATTGGTTACATAAATTATGCATTCAAGGTTTAATAAAAAACATAAGGGAGAGCATATGTCATGTAACATATATAAAGGATACTGTTAGGCACAATTACTTCACTTATATCACACAACAGTATAGAATACATTCATAATTCACATTCCTGCTCATAATTATATATCCTTTAATACTATATTAGCATGGTAAACTAAATATCATATATCATCATATTATGTTATACAATATCCTTTGGTTTATGTCATAGTTATTAGTATTATATATGTAAATATTTACATATATAGACTCATGGATTTGCATGCGATTTCAAAGAACAAGAATTTCATATCATAATTACTCTATAAAGTCCCAACATCACATGCACACATTTCATAAATTTCAAAGCACCTGAAACTCAGTGTATATGCTATAGCCCATACAATTGCTAGTGTAATATTGTACGCTTTGGGGCCCATCTATTCACTGTGGAACCCATTGGTAGAACCAACTCATAGATTAGGACATTCATCATACTTATATTTTATAAGCGAAGTAATCACTGCATGTATTTCGTTATTTTGTGTACATTTTATAATATTTAATATCTTGCCTAAGTACTAGTTCAAAGGGTGGGAAAAGGGAGAAATGGATACCAATTGGTATCGATGATGGATACCCGAAGATATCAAATAATGGATATCCGAAGATATTAAATGATGGGCCCAAAAAGGTCGAGCTATGGTTCCATTAAAGGAACAAACAATAGACCCAAATGAGGTCAACTACGATAGTTGCAACTATATCCCTCTTGGCATGCCTATCTAATCTACAAATGAACTAAGATCTGCAGGCTTTACCATTTGTTAAAAACATCTTTGATTCAACATATTCTTCTTTACTCAGTTCAACATTTTGCTCAAAGCCACAATTCATATAAGAATGCACATTATTCTTATGATAGTATTGAGCTTTAGGCTTCAGTATACATGGATGCCGTTAATATGATCACATAGTTGCATCAACATTCATTCATTCATTCATATCATAGAAGTTGCTTGATTATGCAAACAATAATAAGGTATAATATTTCATTGATATATCTCGTCATAAGTAACATTATGCATGATGCTAATAAGGCAATAATAAAGTGTAGTTCTAGCTACTAAAAGTCTTTATAGGGCTATATGCATGTCCAAATATACACATAAATACAACTTGAATCCTGGCAATACATGTTTTTGTTACTCATACTTGTTCACATACTGAGTTAGACTACTTATTATAGCATAGTTTCATTAACAATAAGATATTAAACTTATGTAACTCATTGATAGTTCTCAATGATGTACTTTGTTATTGTTTTCCATGAGTAGCTTCCATACAACATCATAGTTATTCACATCAATATATAATCACTTGAACAATATTTAAGCATCTATGGTCAATATAATAAGATGAATAAGTTTTTTTCATTTTAGGTCAACCCTTTTTCCTATTTAACTCTTTAGTTCACTTTTATAGTCTATTAGATCATAGACAACAGGTTATATATCGTAACATGATCATATATGCATCAATCATCTTACTTGTACTTTGTATCTTATAACATTTTATACCTAGGTAAGTTTATATAAGATTATCCCATTCCTTAACTTAGACATGTAACATTGCAACAATCTTCTTATTGCCACTAGGCTATATCATAGTAGTTTCATGCCATTGTAAAGACACATCAATGGGTAGTATTTGGGTAAAACGATTGAATTTTGTAGGGTACACACCTTGTACCTAACTATTTAGGACATTAAATAACATATAATTCTAAGGTTACTATGTTGTCTATTCCTCTCTTTAGTTCTATGCTTGATATGAACCAAAACACATTATGGCAAAACAATTCATATTAGAATTGCCATATGCAAGCGACTCTAAACCAGATTTCAAGTGAACCCCATATCTTAACTCATTAGGTTACATTACTCTAAAACTTCTCACTCATTATATAGATAAATATACATGCATAGGGATTCTCTAATTAAGTGACCATGCCATATATAACATATTGTTTTCTTTAAATGACTCACATCTTAATTCAATCTACTCCCTCTTACAATATCACTCATGTCATTCAAATTCTGATAATATCTTATCTTGTAGTCATACCTTTTCTAACTATATCTTTCTAAACTTTAGCATTGGGAAGACTTCACAACTTTATTATTTTATAGTATTTGGGTTGTGCATTGCAAGCAGAATAAGACCACTTGGTAGTGCATTGGAAGAAATAAAGGGTCGGTTGGCCATGCATCACAAAGAACAAAAGGCCATTTGATCATGTAAGGGAAAACAAAAGGGCATGAGCGACCGAGTAGGGGAAGAAGAAAAGGCATAAGTGGTCGTGGATGGGAAATTCAAAGGGGCTGAGCAGCCATGCATAGGAAATTCAAAGGGGCTGAGCAACTATGCATCAAAAATTCAAATGGGCTGAGTGATCGTGCATTGGAAATTCAAGGATAATGCACGGCCATACACTAGGTCTTTACTAAAAAAATCTAGATCTTGCTATACAGATCAAACATTTAAACTTAAAATCTCAACCTAACAACCTATAGTGATGTCCACTAAACCTTTAAATCTTTCAAACTTATCTAAGTTGCAAGATTTAGCCTTAAACCTCATCAAAGAGGACACATATACAATAAGAAAGGGAACTTCCTATAAGAAACTTTTGTGAACAGTATAGTAAACTTACTTTTCGTACCCGTTATTGAAGCTTCATCTCCTCTAGCTTCTTTGATTTATTTTCTTCCTTCCCTACCCTTGATCTGACTCATAAACCCTACGCTTTACCTTTTTCAATTCTCAGTCCATAACCACAGAGAGAGAGATTATCTCCCTTCTTTGCCCTATATTTGATCTTCACCTTCTTCAGGAAGCTTTAAAAGAGTGAGTGGGGTAAATATCTCACTAAGGAAATTTGACAAATTACCCTTAAACACTTTAACCCCATAATAACATGTATTTCTTGCATTTGAATCCAACTTCTCTTATTTAATTCAATTGCATCCTTCCTTATAATTTGACAATACTCCATTTCTCACATGTATAATTAACAAAATACCAATCATGGGACTTAACTTTAATAATGCAAAATAATCTAATTTTGCCTTATTTAACCATAATCCTCATTAATTTACTATATCTGATTAGGGACAATATTTGGGCCTCACACTCTTCCCTTTTTTGTATTATAAGTTTCTTATGATAATTTTTGTTATTAAATTTAATATGATTTGTTTAAAATGCCTAATTATGTTTTTCCATAAATTTTCTTATTTATGCCTTTTAATTTTTAATGCCTATAAGAATTTGATCAAGTTTTAGCTTGTAATTTTGTTATTTAACAGCCTTTTAGATTTAATTGGCTATACATAAAAGTGTATAGATAAACATGTAAATTGCAAATTTAATATTTAGTTTAGTGTATTTTACTATAAAGTTTAACTTAATGCACCCAATGTAGATAAATTTTAAATTAATCTTAGAATTAGTAAGTGGGTCTTTTGGACACATTGTGATTAAAATTAACAATGCATCAATGCAGGTTAACTGAAGTTTAAATTTTTAGATTAACATGTAGATAAAACTACTTATGAAATGAATAAAAGGACAAAATGAATAGACCTTCTGCCTTGTTATTTTGAGCATTGGCATAAAATTTCTTGAATTGGATTGCTTGGTCGCTACTGATAGCCTATGGTGTTGCAAAAATTTTTTTTATGCAGGAGAGCAGGCACATTCTTAGCTAGAATGTTGTAAAACTTTTATAAATTGCCTTGATTATTATGTATTACCTAGTAACGAGCTTAAGACATTGTAAATTGTTGTGAAATTTGATGTGCATTTCTATGCAAATTGGCTAGCACTTGTTTAAGCCAACATGTTGCCAAAATTTTGCCAAAATTTTCATAAATTTTAATTTCAAATTACATACAATGCAAGTTAACTATGGAAAACTAACACTTAACCTTCTAACAAGATGCCATGTAGAGGTGTTCAAGCTACAGCAATGACACCTATACCAAGATGGATTACTCCTCGATAGGCTGAGAGATATTGTGCCTTATCTCGAGTGCAGTTCAAATCCAACCAATTCATATCTCAACAGTTCTTGTATAATATAGAGATAATTGATGAGGTTGATAGATTATTTTATACTACAAAACGGATTATGTTTCTCACTTCAACCTTCCAGATATACCCTAATGTAACCTGAGAGTCTTTTACTACTTTTTAATTTAGGGGCTACCAAAGGTCCGACATAAAGGAGGGGGTAGTCCAATTCAGGGTGAGTTACATCTAGTACAACATCATATGTCAACGCTTGATAGAGGCTATAAGGATTCTAATTAGACCAGATGTCCTGATCTTAGATAGGGAAGTAGAAAATGGGCATTAGGCAGCTATAATACTTTCAGGAGCCATGTACCAATTGAACATAGCTAATAGTATGTTGGTAGCCACACAGGCCTTGAGTTACATTCAAAAAATTTTAGCCACATCATATCTCGGCCACACCAATAGTCCTGGGTCAATCAAAATAAATGACATAGTCTATTTATGGGCCATATGTAGAATTAGGAGGGTAGATATTAGGCATGAGATCATTGCTACCCAGCAAACCTCATAGATATGTAATTAGGGGAGTGGAGACTTGACTATTGCTTGACCTAGGGTAGATGAGAGGACATTTGGCCAACCACTCTAGAAGGATATTTTTGTAGATATGTAGGCTGCCCTCATCATAAGGATGGTCAAGTCGGTGCAGGGTAAGAGGGCCAGTATAAATTAGTGACCATCCCTAAGACTAAATAGAGGTTTGGCCTATATCCCATTATGCCAGAGCCACCAATAGAGTGAGAGGAACAGGGTCAGACTCAGCTACCTCAACCATTATAAGCACTGCCAGCACCACCAGTGTAGTATGATGACAAATGAAAGAAGCCACATGAGCTTTAAGAGGTAGTTATGGACTTTGATTTTGAGATAGACATATAGGTAGATCTCAATAAGCTTTTTAGCTAATCACTTCAGCCACCAGTATATCCATTGTAGCCTATTAAGTGACGACAATCACCTTCCAGGTTATTGGGTTGATATTCACTGTATGGCCACTTGGAGCTTCCACCCCCACTACTCCTAGGACATATGATCACCTTGGCATATCGACATCCATTATTCCACCACTAGTGTAGCTGACATCAGTACTAGTACCTGGTGATATCTTAGAGAGGTTGTCTACCATAGAGGATGCTATTAATAGGTAGGGCTAGGCTCTACAAACCATGTTATTATTGGATTAATCCTTATAGGCTCAGTATTAGGTCGATGTACAAGGCATTAGAGAAGATTTAATAGCTATCAAGGAGAGATTTGATACACCTTTATAGGTGTTTAATGAGTCACTCAAATCAAACAACACAAGAGTCATATTGAGGTAAAGGTCCTAAAGGGAGATAAGCTATAGTTAAAATAGATGAGCAGCTAAAGAGATATATGAAGGATCTAAGGGATGATTTAATGAGATACTTACAGTAGCACTATAGGGCAATCATAAGGATGAGCTAGAGCTTGAAGTGCCTACCCGAGATGATAGCAAAGATTTTACAGCAACTATCCACTACTTTACCTATATTTAAATTCAAATTTAGACAACAGGGGAGCAACCACCAATACCACTGCAGGCAGTGGCACCATATAGACCTACCAAACCTTTAGCTTTTCATCCTTCATCTGGACCTTCCTACTGCAAATGACTAAGTTCCTCTTGGTAACTTATTATTTTGTATTTAGGCAGTTTAAAACTATTGGACATTTTGAAGTATATAAAAATTATGACACGTATTTATGCATTTCTTTCATGATTTATTTATGATTACTATATCTAAAGCAAAAATACATTATAAAACTGACAAAAAAATGCATGATCAAACTAATAACTTTGAAATTGAAGAAGAGAAAATAATAAGACAAATGACAAAAATAAATCAACCATAGTGTAAAAATAACAAGAACAAGTTCAATGAACAAAGCACTAATATCACACCTTTTTATAGTTATTTAAAACCTTATAAATAAGGACCCCGTATTCTATAGAATTCAAAGGAGACACCCACACTAAACCAAATTAGAAGGATAAAATTTTCATGAATGAGGAATGGATAGGAACTTATATAGGCCTTTAGTTTTGGTCATGACTCCAAGATGCCTACAAACTTATAAGAAACCACTTGTGTAGGTTGAAATAAAAAAAAGATACTCATAAGTCCATAAGAAGTCACTTAAATATGTTGAAATCAAAATAGATGCACATTAAAGAGAAGTATGAATATTTTTTGATCTTGGGAAGATTCTACGGAAGATGGTCGGAAGTCATCCCTATTCCACTTAGACAAAGGAATAATTAAATTGATGGGAGACTTCACCAATAGTTGGTTTGCATGGATAAAAATAAAGTGAGAGACTTCGCCAATTATTGGTCCATATGCTTGAAGAGAAGGTGAAAGACTACAACGATAATTGATCACACATGGCTAAAGCCAAGATCATGGTATAAAATCGAAGTATACTAAAAAAGGGATAGTCCAAAAAGTTATTTTAATTTCTAATGATGAGGGAAAGAATTATGTCATAGCATCTTCAAGATAGATCTACTAGTCCAGAAGGTTATTTTGACTTTCAATGATGAGAAAAACAATTATGTTGTAGTGTCTCTAAGGTAGACCTATATATGTGGAGTAAGCCTATAAATATGTGCTATCAGTGAATCCTCACAAATGCATATTTGCTAGAAATTCTTCAATAAGAATATTGATTCAAAGGGGGCATACACACCTACAAACAACTTCAACCACTATAACGACAAGGTCAGGCATGCGTACAGATGGCATTAACTAATCAACAATCTTATCTAATTTTTCATGCTGAGAAACTAGAGTTAATTAGATATAAAAAAAACTCATCTTGATTCTGCATGCCAAAAAACTAGCACTAATTGAACAACTGGAGACTTTTCACCTTAGATGGAGTGCATCCCAAACTCTAATTTTGCATGTCATGAACTTGGTGCTAATCAGATATAAACAAACTAATCTTGATTCTGCATGTTGAGAAATTGGCACTTATTGAATGATTGAAGGCTTATTGCCTTAGTTAAAGTGCATTCCAAACTCTAACTCTGAATGCCAAGAATTTGGCTTTAATCAGGTATAAACAAACTTATCTTAATTTTTCATGCCGAAAGATTAGAGCTAATCAAATGACTAGAGATTCACCACCTTTAATTAAGCATATCTTATAACATCAGAGACTTATTGCCTTTAATGAAGTATGACTTAGAGATCCACCACCTTTAATGAAGTGTGTCCTCAAAGATCCATCACGTTTAATATAGTGTAACTTATATCAGAGACTTATCGCCTTCGATGGAGTGTGTCTTAAAGATCCATCATTTTTAATAGGAGCATATCTATAGATCAGAGACTCATTACCTTCAATGAAGTGTGTCTCAAAGATCTACTTCCTTCAATGAAGCATGTCTTTAAATTTTTTAATTAGAGATTTGCTACCTTAAGTACGTATTTTTTTCTTTTAATCTGAATTTTATCTCACTTTAGCACTAGTACACCAATTCACCAAAGTTAGTGGTAACTATACACACGGTAACCCGAGGAAGCCCAAATCAAGGTTACCTGATGATGAGGAAATTGTATAGTTCTAATAAAGAACATGAACTCTAACCTCAAATTTCACATTTTTATAGAAACTTTAATATTTTCTAAGTATTTTTAAAAGATTTTCACATTATAAACCTTGACTTTATCTTTCAACTATGATCGATGGACATCCATCATAAGTGGGATGGTCTTCGGTATCAAATTCCCATAAATTTTGGTCAAATCAAGGGAATTTTTGTAATTTTAGAAGAATTATATGAGGGAACGGGTGTCTGTCCATGATGGATGCTCATTTGTGGCGTTATTTTCATATTTTTCATATTTTCCAGTTTTAAAAGATAGAGGATAGGATTCGATTTTGATTTGATTTAAGATTTCAAAGGGTTTAATCTTTCCATATCTAGGGAATTAAAGTTAGAGTGGGTTTCTAACTATCCTTTATGTATAAAAGGCCAAAATTAGGGTTTTATAGGGGAATCTCAAATTGGGATTTAAAAAAAAGAATAAAGTTTTTATAAATAAAGAAATTAATTCTTTTATCTTTAAAACCAATAATTCAATATAGACTATTCATTTAAAAAAGGCAACAGAAATATCTTTGTTTTTTTAAACATAAAAATCAAGGATTGAAATAGAGATTAACATTTTAAATCATATAGAATTAAAACATTCGAAGGGTAATATTCTAGATTCCTCTCTTTCTCTCTTTAGCTCATCTTCACAATCATGTGAATATACAAGCATAATTATGGTATTGTAATGGATGTTTTTACGTTATTCTATTTGATTATATTTAATTTTATAATGCCATGATGATTTAAGGTAGTTCTATGCATTGGAATAACATGTTTGAGTTTATTTCTCTCCATGAATGCATAAGTAATTTATTATGTTAGATTTCTTCTTTACTGGTTATTTGCTACCATTATTTAATTAAAACCATGTTTTAAAAGTTATATTTAGATTTGGCATGCTCTAGGACTATAAATTGTTTATTTAGGGTTTATTTAGTTTTTTGATATTTGTTATGGCTTGAATATGCTTTCTGTGTCTATTTTTGGGTGGTACATATTAAGAAAGCAATATTTGTTATGCCTTGAATATGCTTTCTATGTCTATTTTTGGGTGGTACATAGTAAGAAAGCAATATAGATGTCCCATTTGTCAATTCGATAGATGGGACATCATGGGGTTTTCTCCTTGTCCTATCCCTCTTTTTGCCTAGGATGTCCGTCAGCTCCTAGAGGCATCTATAGCTTAATTTCCTCTCATTTTTTTTAATGTTTCTTTTTATCTTGATTTATTTCATTTTATAAGTATTTTTTCTTAATTCATTTTTGCTCCTTTATATGTGTATTTCCCATTCTATATGCATGTTTAGTTTTGGTATGATTATTCTGTTCATTATTATCTTAAGTTATTTTAATGTCTATTTCCTATTAACATGCTATTTAATTGATTTTTTTTTTTGTGTTGTGAGAGCATTTCATCTTTACATTTTTTGAATTCTCAAGGGGTGATTATGCATTAGGAGTTATGCCCCAATCGATTTTCCCTCTCTCTTTTTATTATTTTACATTTAGATTTATTTTATTTTGTCTTTTGTTATATATTTAATTTTTGTATTTTTGTTTGTTTTACTCATTTTGGATGTATATTCCTTTTGTTGATGTAATAGGTAGTAATAAAATGATTTTTTGTGCAGATTAAATGAAAATCTCACTTCAGTGATTTTTACTAATTAATTGGTTTTTTCTAATAAAATGGACTAATGTCATATTTTAACCCAAAATACACTAAAAAAAGAGCATTATTTTCTCTTGAAATAGGATCACTCATTTTGTGTCTTTATTAACATCAAAGTCATGCATGAGGGAATCAATATTTGACAAAATTTTGATTAATTTTCTATTTTATGTATGCTATTCATTTTGCATATTATTATATTTTTAGAAAAATTTGCTTATGTAATAATTTAAGTAGGACTTTTATTTAATTATTGCTTTCCTACTTGATTGAATCATTTATTTATTACAATGCATTGTATGTAAGGGAGGTAGTGCCTTAATATTTAAAACTTAATTATAAAACAACATCTAATTGAAGTGCCGAGTAAGAGTGATGTCCCGAATATCATTCTCTTTTTGGGCATTAAAAGGTCAATATTCATTTCCCAACATTCTGTTGGGTGGTGATTGAATGATGTCTACCTCTTTGAGACGACATTAGAGGCTTTCATAAGTTGACCATCAATAATGAGCTGGGTTTAGAACCCTCTCTATTGTGAAGTGGCCAATTTATGGTTAATAGTGAGCCTCATCCAATATTAAACCCTAAAAGTGGGCCTTTGAGGACCTAATTGGATACAAGCGTCCTTCAACGTGCATCACATTATTATTATTATTAGTCTTGTGGATAACCTTTTGTGAATGCAGTCGGGTAAGCACTACAAGTAAGTTCATATTTCCCTCCTTTTTATTTCCAAGATGCCTTTTTAACCACATATGGAAAGTGACACAACAATATTTGTAGTAAAGAATCGAGGCTTTTTGTTTATAAAATAGGACCAAAGTCCTATTTCCTACCTAAGAAACTAACCCAAAAAAGTTAGCTTTAATAATATAAAAGATTTTTATATGACTAAATAGCATGGAAAGTTTCTTACTTCAACTCTTGCAATGAAACACCACGTCATAATTCACATATAAGGACCAACATCCTTATTAAAAAAGGTCACAATGAATAGCCCAATTTTTAGATGTCGTTTTATCACTTTATTCTATGCCATGATTTACCATTTTTTATGTGTTTAAGTGCACTTTTAATTATTTGTTTGCTCTAATTTTGAACATAAGAAAGTATATAATGTAAATATTATGAAAGCAATTATGTCACATCCACCAAAGTTATAAATAAGAGTAAAGTTTTGAACTCTCTTCGAGTTTTAGCCTCAAGGATAGGAACACCTTTTTCAAATGTTCTATTAGGTGGAACAACTTATATCAACCTTGTGGTGCCCGATAGATGCCTTTCGATAGTCCATCATTAATAATAAGATAAGGATACCTCAAGATGCTATCCTATGCCTTAAAGGTCCAAGAATTGGCAAATTTGGTTGAGCCCTTTAACTAATATGAAGTGTCGATCAGCTCAGGCAAGGAAGCCTTAATCTATCTGGACCCTAAAAGTGGAATTGAGTTGCTAAGGTGAAGGTGAGACAATTCATGACCTGAAGATTGTTTTGAGGAATAGAGATGAGTCTTGACTTCATTGCTTGATGAGACTAAAGGCAAAAGATTTCCTCAATTATTTTGCAATAAGATCCTCATTTGGTTTCGAGTGTATAGGTCCTAGATCTCGATGCACATCATAGTGGTGACTCTATTGAGGACTTTGAGACTTCACTCCGAAATTACTTTTGATTTATGTTACATAAAAAGGCTTTAAGTTAAGAAATTTTATCTCTATAAAAATTTACATTGGAATCATGCTAAAGCCTTAGAATAAGTTAGACATCCAAATTTTTTAATCCCAATGCATTTTCAAAGTACTCTTTTTGTGACACGTGTTAAAGCCATTGTTATTTTTTGTTTTATTCTTGAAGGCTCGTCTTTAGGGTCTATGACCAAAAAAAGCTTATTATAACTCATAAATTTGCTACTTCACAATAAAAAAGGAATAAAACCAAATTATTGTTGGTAGTTAATCCATGAAGGCATCTACTGATGGGCTCAAAGGGGTAGGTGGAATAGAGTTTCCACCCACTAGTGAGTGACTTTGAGACTTCACTCCGAAATAAATATTATAAAATATCAATCTTTATTTCGGAGTGATATTTGGGACATCATTCTTATTAGGAACCTTATAGTTATGTGTTATTTCTTGAATAGATTATAAATTTTAATCCACTATTATTTCTCATACAATGAGAAGCTATAAAATTAAATAAACATCCCAAGCAAATAATCAAAAGTGATAAATAAAAAAATAAATAAAATCTAACTACTTAAACTTATTACAGAAGAAAATTGTCCAAAATTAAAAAACATAAAATGATACACATACATAAATTAGGGTATTCATTTGTGTAGAATTATTGGTTCCCTCACGCATATTTTTACAAACAAATCTCTTTTGTCCTTTATTTATTTTTGGATGAATAAATAGAAATCATTTTAAGTGCCATTTCCTTTTAGATGAACACAAAAAGCCCTTTTTTTACTAGTTATTACATCCTCGAAACAAAATTCATCCAAAAATACAAAAAATTAAATAATAAAAAATAATAAACTAAGTAATAAATAAATGAAATAAATGAAATAAGTAACCAACTAGTAGGGGGTGGTCATCATCCAACTAGGGTGTGACTCCCAATGCAAAATGCCTCTCAAAGTCTCCCAAAAAGAGTAAAATCACATACTCGCATAAACCACAAAAGGTAAATAAATTAGCATTATTATAAAAAAATACAAATAAATAATAAAATATAAAAAAGAGAATTATTCATTCAACCCTATGTATAGAGTTAAAATATGTACATAATAAAAAATAAACATTTTAGTGATCAAAGTTTTAATGCAAATAATAATAAAATACATAAAATATACGAAAAAAAGACCTAAAAATTGGCCATCGATGCCCTTGGAACGGTGATAGACAATCGCAGCTGAAGGAAGGATGGCACGAGAAGGAACTCTCATCACATCCAATCCGTCGATTTCATAGATGGTCATTTATAAAAGCATTTTCCCATCTACCACTCAAAAGATGAAATATAATGCATAAAAATCACCCAAAAATCAAACAAATTTGTTAATTACCTAAAATATTGTATTATTAAAACCTAAAACATGTCAAAATAAGATTATAACCCTAAAAGATGCATTAAATATTCTAAAAACTAATTAAAATTGAGAATAACAAAATAAAAGTAAAGGTTGAACATATATAACAATAGAGGAAGCCCTAACTTGATCACATCATTAGCATATGATAATTATGAATTATATGATGTTTTTAGTTTGATTTTAGGTATTTAATTGAGTTAATTTAGTGTTAATTTAGTTGAATTTTGGTTTAATTAGTTAAATTTGTGTTTTAAGGGTTAATTGTAAGTTTTAGTATTTTTCAGGGCCAAAATGAAAAAAAAAGACTTAATTGAAAGAAATAGAAAATTATGGGCAAAATGTGTACTTTTGAGAAATTGAAGCAATATTTCTTACGTTCATTCAAGAGGCAATGAACTCAGCCGTGCATAAAATTTTAAATGACCTCGTATGAAGAAATTATGAAAATAAGCCAAAAGATGAAAATTGCACAAGTCACAGTATGCATGTGGTTGGCCATGCATCTCAAGAAAGAAAAACCTACTTGGCTGTACATGGGTAGTATTTTTCTTCCAAATGATAGTGCATGATTTTAGTCTTCAACATACTTAGCCATGCAACAAAGACTTAAAGTTTAATGAATATTCCTATTTAGCATAGTCCTTTTCCTTCTGTTATTGGGAAGCAATGAAAGGAAGGATTTTTGTTCAATGTCTATAAAAGAAAGGATCAAAACACCAGAATAAGAAGGTCATCAATCAAAGAGAACACAACAAGCTTTAATTACGATTTTTCTTTAGTTTTCTCTCTAGTTTTATTTAGTTAGTTGTGTGCAGTAGTTTTCTATTTTCTTAGTTTGTTGTTCTCTTTATTATAGTTGTTTATTGGTCTTTTATTTTTATTATGAAGTATATTCTTCTTTTGCTAATGGATACTTGAAATCTTATATTTTCATTATTATGTCTTTATTTTGAGCTTTAATTTCAATATCACTTGATTATTTCTTAGTTTTAAGTGTATTCTTATACATAGTTATGTTGAGATTGATTATTGGTCTATTGGTTCAGTGACAAAAAATTAGTTTAGACATAGTTAATGATTTACATATTTTTGGGTTAACTCTTTAGTGTCAATGCATGATTATTTTCTGGTTTTGAGGTAATTATGTATTGAAATTATTGATTAATGTTGAGAGAGGAATAACTAAGAATAAATTGGATTTGAATTTACATGCAAGAGAGTTTAACGAATATTTAGGACTTTAAACTGGATTTTAATGCTAAGTGTTAAATTGTTCCTAAAAAAAGAATTTGATGCTTAAGAATGATATTCTTGCATAAAGGTATCTGGCTTTATTACTAATTTTTTCCATAATCATTGTGTTTCTATTGAAATTAAGTCATTATAATTAAATTTAAGGTGGATAATTCCTTTAGCAAGAGAATTTAAATTATTTTTTTAATTCATGTTAGTTTAATTTTAGTTTTTGTTTAGTTTAATTGTTTATTTAGTTAAATTTTTGCCATTAAATCAAAAATATTTGGGAAACAATCTTAGATTAATTTAATTCATACATAGATATTTTTCTTAGTAATCCATGTTCCCTTAGGTACAATATTTGGGATCTTAATCTATATTTTTCTATATTACTAGTTAATCTAGTATACTTGCTAGACACCGGTCAGCATACACATTGATCTAGATTTGTACATCATTAGATTTTAAACATATATATCATCAAAATAACATATAAACACTTTTATTTCAGCAATAATCAACACAATTATGAATGATTATTTTTAGAGAGACAAAATAAAAAAAAAGTCTAGAATATTATCCCTAGGAGATATTCTAACTCTAAATTTCTTGAAGTATAAATCTTTACTTTGATTGTATTCTTTATGTTTCAAAAAATTCAATAATTCCTTTTGTGTGTGTGTGTTTGGATCAAAATAGTTGTTAGAGAGTTTTTCTTCTGAGAGAGAGAAAATTAGTTTTTCTTCTAATCTAAGAATTTTCTATATCCTGATTAATCTTCCCCTCTGAAAACCCTAAAATATTTTTCTTTTATACCTCGGGTTGAGTTGGAGTTTAATTCCAACTCTATCTTTCCAAATCTTGAGGGATAGACACCATGAAATTTTGATTAAAATCCCATAATATCTATCTTTTATTTTTGAATTTCTAAAAACATGGGAAATTTAGGTAGTTAACCACAGATGGCTACCTCTCATGAAAGACAACTGCCTCTCAAGAAAAAAATCTAAAATTTATAAAAACATTATTGATCTAACCTGGATAGGAGTTAGATAGCCATACATGACCATCACTTACAGGACTGACAACCGTCTGTCACCACTAAAGGCCAAAATTAAGGTTTTTCATGCTTTTTTGTTAAAACTATTTGAAAACACTTGAGAAATCATAAAATCTTTGAGAAAACTTTGAGAAAATTTACAATTGGAGTTTTGGTACCTACACCTACTGTCAGAAATATAATATTTCCTCATCATCAATTAACCCTGATCCAGGCTACCTCAGGTCATAGTGTCTATAACTGCCTTAAATTTGTTTGAGAAGGTGTATTGGTGCCAAAGTGAACAAAAATTTAAAGTTAGAGGAAAAAGATGCGTACATGAGGCATTGAATCTCTTATTTGGTTAAAACACGCATCATCTAAGGGAGTGAGTCTCTTAGTTGGATAGTTATCATCAGCTTGTCAATGCATTAATCCTGGCTTGGGTAGTTAAAATTAGTTTATCGATTTGTTAGCCCTATATTGACATGCAAAATTAAGATGATTTGATTGATTAAGTCTGATTAGCGCTAGCTTATCAGCATGCAAGATTAGGTTGTTTAAGTGTGTCTGATTAGTGCCAGCTTGTTGTCATACAGAGTCAGATTGACTTGTTGTATTTAATCAATGTTAGTTTTTTAACATGAAAAATCAAATAAGATTGAGTAATATTTGGTTGGTGTCATCGGTAGACATACCTAACCTTTTAGTTGTGTTGGTTGGAGCCCCCTGTAGGTGCAACTACCCTTATTGACACATCATTCCACTTAGGGAATTTCTAGGAAATATGCATTTGTGAGGAGTCAATGATATGCTTAAAGATTGTGTTTCATGAGTATATATATGTGTTGGAGATATTTCAACTTAATACTATAATCTTGGCTAAATTTCGTACACTTCCCAATGACTATGTCACTACACGATGGTTTGGTACCAATATAGGGGAAACCATCATCATTAAGATTGTTGACTTGCCAAATCTTACTTTATGTCTTCCTAGAATTTGCATTGTCATCAAGATTTCACCTTTCATCCATTAGTTCCTTATTGTTAACAATAGTTTTATTACTTCTTATGTTTTCAGATCAAAACATTCTATCCTCTAAAGAGTATGGTTCATTTTCTAAGGGTCTTATTGGTTGTTGCCTAAATGAATATTGACTACTACAATGGCATTCTGACAATTATACAACTTTGGCTTTAGTAGTATTCCATTTTAACCTCATGATAATCCAAATTTTGTTAGACAATCAATAGTGAAGTCTCCAAAGGATGGCCTTTTCATAACTTATACCTAACAGCAAAGACATGTTTTGTTCAAAGTGATTATACTTTGTATCTTACCTCCTATCAACTTTAGCAAAAAGGTATTTGACACCCCAATAAATGGTACAAACCTCTTCATGTTCAATAATTTCCTAGTCCAAAAGAGATGGAAGGAATGTGATTCCGCTATTAAATGGCTTAAGTTTGTGTGGATTCTCAACAAGTAAAAAGGGGCATTGTAGACAATGGGTCTTGAGGCACCTCTTGATCAGAGTTACTTGATGAAAAAATGGTTTCTCATCAACGGATAATGAATAGAGATGCCAGGCTCTCTTCTTAGGTTTAATGTTTTCAAAATATTTTTTTGATCTCTCTTATGGGTTTTTGATATTTAAAAATACTTTTTTGGGGCCTTTTCCCTCCTTATCTTTTTTAAACAATGCAAAACAAAAAACCGATTTTCATAACTCAAGGTAGTTTAGAGTGTTTCGATTTTATCTCAGCCTATAGACCTCATAATTAAATATTTCTATAGCCATTTAAATCTTAAGACATAGATAAACAACATTGATGAAGACACCTAAACCTATTTTAGTCCTTAAGATTCTTAAAATTAGGCTCCAACATATATGATCTGAAGTTGTCCCTATTCCTGGATTAGTCTATACTATTTTAGGCATAACTCCCTCTGTAGGTATCTTATTGAGATGAATCTAATTTTAATAGAACATGGACTTATTTTTTAGCAACTTAATATAAAGACCATGACTTAATTTTAAGCAAATTGTTCTCAGTAATTTTCCAAAATCAAAATATCAATTTTATCCCTAAAATTATATTAGGAGCAGTCATCAGTATTTTGCCTATAAATCCCACTCTACAAATCAAAATTAAGTGATGTTTTATTTATTATAAATCTAAGAAATATGGCAACAAATGTCTAGAAGAAATCTAGTTTAAAAAAATCATCTTCTGGCCTAAAATGGTAAAATATTTCGAGTTGGAGGTCGATCGACTAAGAAAAGAGAAAAAAGTAAAAGGAAAAGTCAACATTATTGACTCACGGATCAAGCTCGTGAGTCAAGGACCATGAGCCAATTTTTGACTAATGGGTTAAGCCCATGAGTCACGGTCATGGATTACTTATCGGGTGTTAAATTTACACCCGAAAAAAAAGGAAACAGTTAAAAAATAATGTAAAAACCTTTTTTTCTTTCTTCATGCAAATCCCATATTTGGGATATTTAATTGGGATTTGAACCCAATTAAGGGGACTTCATCTTCTCTTTTGCTTACATGCGGGGACTAGTGCTCCTTCTCCTCCTCCACCTCCTACTCCTCGTCTTTTTCTTCTTCTTCTATTACTTTTCTTTCTTTCCATTTCAATGGAAAATCATCTTTTCTAAGTTTAAAAAAAATTCTAAAAAATCACCAAAAATTAAGAAAAGTTCACAGGGCACCAAATCTTTGTCCGATGAAAAATCAATACTAAAGGTAATCTTATGGAGTCTCTAAACTCGAAAAATTTGATATTCAATTTTAATTAATTATGTAAATAATTTATCTTCATTTATTGTTTAGTTAAACTTGTAGATCTACTTTGATTTAGGTGAATTTAATTTATCAACTCAATTTTGTTAATATTTTTCCAATTAATTGTTTATTAATTGTCAATTTATTATCTAGTTTTGTCGATTAATTTGTTATTTTAGTCAATAAATTGATTGCTTAATTTTGTTAATTAATCTTTCATTTTATTATTTATTATTTAAGTTTTTTTTGTCGTGAATATGTAAATTATTTGTTTAATTTCACTATTTGTTATTTAATTGTTTTATTAATTTGTTATTGGTTTATTGAATATGTTAATGTAATTGTTCTATTTATTAATTTGTTAATTGTATTATTTTAATTAAATTATTTATTTTTGTTTTATTTTTATAAAATTTTTATAACTTTTAATTAGTGTTTTATTTTGTGTTATTTAAAATTTTTTGGTAGATTTTTTAGGTTAAAAATATATGTTTTCCTTGGTTGCTGTATGAGGTGTATTTCTAGGTCCTTTAGTGATGTCATAATTTCACCATTTGTTGGAATTAGACCTTTAGCGATAGGAGATTGTAGTGATAGTAAAAAATTTCTGTCACTAAAAGCACTAGTTAAGGTCTCCTTCCATTACTCATTAAACTCTCGCCTCACTCAATTTCTTCCCTCTTTTTGTGCTTTTATGTTTATTTTTTATTTTCCTTTTTATTATATAAATTAATTATTTATAATTATTAATTGATTCTTTTAATTTCATTATTTATTTATTGTTATTCATATGTTTATTTATTATTAGTGTCATTATTATTACTGTGATTATTTTTAACATTATTTATTATTATTATTATTATTATTATTATTATTATTTTGTTGTTGTTGTTGTTATCATCATCATCTTTGGTATTATTAATTTGTGTTAATTTTATTATTGTGACTATAATTATTAATGTTTTTTATTGTCTAATGATAATATTTTTAACTATTATAATTTAACATTATCATTAATATTATTGTTTTACTTTTATTCATATATTGACTAATTATATTTTCTTGACATGCTTTATGTATAACTCCCTTCTGGATCGGATCGGAGAATACGACAAAACAAGTTAGCTTAGGATTTCTTTCAATTATTTGTATATTTCGGCCTATATCTTTATTATCTATATGTAACAACGTAGTAAAAAAATGAATTTTGGCACGATAATTAGAAATAACACCAAAATATTTTCTACCTAATTAATTGGATTTTTCTCATAAAATGGATTGATGTCCTATTTTTTTCTAAAAAACACATAAAAGAATATCATAAATATGCATGAGGGAATCAACGTTCTCAATTCAATTAATAGCCCGATTTATGCATGTTTTACTTATATTTTCCATGTTTTTTAAATAAAAGTTTTCATTCGAACAATGAGCTAAAAACCTATCAAACGATTTATATATATTCGAGTAGTCTATTTCTACAATAAGGGATCAATGTGTCAATTTTCACCCACAAAATAATATGTAAATTAAGTATTTTTATTCATAAAAAAATATTTTCTATTTAAAATTGACTAACACAATTCCTTTTTTTCAATCCCTCAAGGGATCAATTATCCCATTTTTATCTAAAGTACACCTTAAATTATGCCTTTTGTAAATATGCATGCAATGACCAACACCCTCATCAAAATTAACATCATATACCAATTCCCTGATTTTTGAATGACTTATCTTTAAATTTATTCATTTATTCTTTAATGCTTTTTATATCATATTTTTACAGCTTTCATGTACATGATTTATAGTTTTTCCAATGTGATTGAATGTGATTTTATTTTTATACATAATAACTTATGTGAGGAAAGAGATAAAATAAATTAATCATTAAAACTTGTTTATATAATATTAACAGAAGGTTTAAATAGGAGTGAGGTCCAAAACTATCTATAGTTTTGGTGTCACAAGGTATAAAAATAATTTTTCCAATATTCTATTAGGTGGTAACTCCTACAATAAAATGCCTTGTGATGCTCAGCAGACACCTCGTAAATTAGTTATTAAAAAATAAGTTATGATACCTCGATGTTGTTTCATCCTTTTAGGGAATTGAGGCATTGCATACCAAGTTAAATCCTTGCTCATTGTAAAGTAGTTGATTTTTATGAGTTAAATGAACCGTGCTCTAGTCTTCAGTAATAAAAGTGGACATTTGAGAACAAACGGGTGACTACAGGATTTGGCTCACATCACAATGGTGACTCAATTGGGGATTGCAAGATTTTTCTCTAAAAGTACCTTTGATTGATTTGATATACATGGGTTTAGTAATTAAAATATTTTCTTTTTTGAAAAATTGTATTGCATTCATGCTATAGCCTTAGAGTTAAGTTAGGAATCCCTCTTAGCCCCGGTGCATTCCCAAAGCAAGACCCTACGTTCACTCAATATAGGGTAGTGTTGGGCAGGACCACCAACCCAAGCATTATATCTTGTGGTATATCAAATGGTGATTCGATCGGTCGTTATGCTCGTGATGACCTAAACCCATTGGCAGGGACCATACTTGGGTAGCCCTAAAGTTGTATCATCATACTAAAGCCTATGTAATGTTATAAATACTTCCACTCGGGGGCATGCGCCATAATACCTTGCTCGTGATATGGGCCTTTATGTACTGAATAAATTCTAATAAACTTAGATGTATACTTTTCAAAGGCTTTCATGCTTAGATGGGTATATGTTAATTTATTTGAATTGTTCAAATGCACAATTGCCAAAATATATTTATGTGCGCTTTAAATAAAGAGAGGTTATGCGATTGATTTGCCATCGTGCACCATACGCGTTCATCAGATTCCTTGTTAAACCATGAGCTAATCTCACCTAGGAAAGAGATCTCACAACCTTTTTTGTGATAGCAATAAGGTATGAAGCATGTATTTCTTTTCTTTTGCATGTGATTGTCCATGTTGTATATATATAAATGCATTTCTAATTAATTGCAAATTAAAATAATAACTAACAAAATTTGCATGTTTTGAATATATGTTGTTTCTTGATGTATGTACATCATGTCTTGCGTATAATTTATGCTTGCATGCATCGCAACCTAAAATGTAAATGTAAATTAAAATATGTAAATAATGTGTGTAAAACTTTGTGCATATGCATACATCTCATTTTGCGTACAAATCATAATATGATAATGTGAAATATGTGCATTCTATGTGCAAATTTTCTTTACTGTAAAAATGTGTATGTTTAATATTGTGTGCTATAAAATGAGCATCCTACATTAGCTTTTACATCTTTCTTTGTGTATAGAATAGTTCCATTCATCATATGTATGTCATGTGCATTCATCACCTGTATGTTACACATCATGGCATTCTATGTTAACATTTGAGTCACGAATCATGAGTATGCCATTTATGTGTATTATTCTCATTCATTGATGTGTAACATGTTCACCATGTGTCATGTATGTAACACATTCATACATCATGCATCACACATATGCCATGCACCATATGTTTGCTTAGCGTATCCATGTATTATGTGCATTTTATATATCACACATTATCACATGTATAGATGAGAGTGAACGTACTTGAGATGCGTGTGATGTGTGGGTTAATCATTGTATTATGATGGAGATGTATCATAGCATGTGTGTATATATGTTCTCCATTACATTGTCATTACATCCATTATCATGAGTATGTATTAAAAAACATTTTAGCATGTATATATAAACATCCATCATCACATATGCACAATCGATAGGTATCATGGCATGAATGTATCGACATGCATCATGACATATTCATATTAGTCATTCAGTTAGTTCCTCATGCATATGACTATATGCATAAGCATATAGACATCATATTTGCCGTGTATTGAGTTAGGTATACAAAATGAGTGCCATGCATGTTTTGTGCAAAACTACATGCTATGTTGCATGCATTTGAACATGTTACATTTTCTCTTCTCATAATTGTATATGTATACACCATTTTTGCGTATCATTATGCATGAAGTATGTCATGAATATGTATCTTAAATTGCTATACCATGTACCATAAGGAACCTATGCTGTAAGGACCCTAAATAGGCCCTAGTAGAATTCAAAGGCAATTATACATTATTAAAGTCTAATTATGCATTATTGGATGAATTATTAGTAGTTATGATCCAATGAATTCATGGTCTTATGTGATAGAGTATATAATAGTCAATTGATATTATAGTGTATAGTGTGTATAATTGGAGCAAAAATATAGTAAAGATATTGTTTGGGGCATAAATGTTATTAAGTTATCATTAATTATGTGATAAATGTGTGAATTATATGGTATGAATTTTATAAAGGCATAATTAAATTGTTATTGCTGGCTTAATAATATTCAAGGGTGTAATTGAAGTATAATGTATTAGTTTAGGGGTTAATTTATAAATTCAGCATCTTAATGGTCAAATGTGAATAAGAAATGATTTGAGAGGTTGATTTAAGAGAAGTATAAAATATATAGGTCAATGTTAAGTATGTAAGAAGATGAGAGGCATTGGTGTAACATGCAAAAGCTAGAGAGAAATTAGTGGAACATGCAAAATTTTTGAGGGACAACAAAGGAAATGTTCCTTTGTAGTATAAAAGATGAAAGTGGTATAAAAGAAAGGGAAAATTCAAGAAGAGAGAATGAAGGGGATGACATTCTTGAAATGGAGTTATAGAATTTTTTTATTTTCCCCTCTTTCACTCTTGGTTAATCTCTAAGAAATCTTTGAAGAAATCCTTGCATGTGGAATTAATCAAGGGCAACTAGTGTAAACATTAAGGTTAATTGTTGTTAAAGGAAGAAGAAGAAGGAGGAAAGGGCAAAGGCATTTTGATCAAGTAAGAAGAGTAGATGTTTGATAGAGGTATGGGATTTGAACTTTGAAATTAATTTGCATATATATGATATTTTTCAACTATAAGGTATGAGAATTATTTTAATCTTGCATGTGTTTATAGTGATGAGGTATATATTGAGAATGGCAGGTCATGCATGTGTAGATCATCAAATGATGTTGCATGTAAAGGAATTAAAATGTTAGGCAGTGTTGTCAAGAAAATTTGGATTGACCTCCAGTGACTATTTTGATCATAAGTTGAGTTTTTGAATTCTGAATTTGATGATTCTAGTTGGGATATAACTGGGACATATGTGCCTACAAATGTTATAGAAATACCGATAATGAACTTTTGCCTTAAGGCCCTAAAAAATGCCCAAAATAGTAGCCCTTTTTTAGTTGGTGTGTCAATGGAGCAGTCCTTAGTGATTTGCTAATAACTTGAGTTAGAGAGATGATATTAAGATGATTTTAAACGTTATGAAAAATAGAAACATAGGGGAATAATTTTTATTGAGAGTACTTGGCCTAAAAATGATGTTTCATATTTTTAAAATTGGTAACAAAATGAAATTTGAAATCTGATACTATGCAAAATGCATGTCATGGCTCCCTTGTTTCACATAAAATTTACCAAAATATCTCAAAATGATAGTAAAGCTTATTTAGACCTTCTTGAATGTTTTAGAGCATCTTTATTATATAAATGAACATAAGAGAGAAATAAATACATGAAGTATGTGCTGATATCATATTGTAAAGCAATAGGTATAATTAAAAGATATATGAAGCATGTTTATGGGAATGACAAGATTATGTATGTTAACAACATTTATCTATTTAAGAGAAAGTACATGTATGATTAATTTCATATGAGCACGTTTATTGCTTACTTGAGATAACATAAGCATATGAGAATGTATGGACATGAATAAAGAATGATCATGCGTGAATGAGATCAAATCTTAACATATGAGTGACATGTATGGGAATAGCTTTTATGAACCTATTTCACAAGCTTAGTGATGAAGAGTACAAGTATAATAAACATGCATACTTATATATGTGTAATATTTAAGAGTATATATATACATAATACATGAAGTTTATGCATAGTAAAGTGAACAAATGTACATTTTAAATTAATATTATTCCTAAAAGAAAATACATAAAGCATTATGAACTCATGGCTATAATTTCAGCATAATTTGAGTCAGAAAACTTAAATTGAGATCATTTTGATTTCTAAGGTTACATAAAATATATGCCTAAAAAATTGTAGAAGGAACCTAGCATTGAAATTGCCCTTAAGACATCCAAATAATTAATTGAATTTTCTGTAAGATGTTAATTTCAGTTCTGGAACAAGCTAAAGTAAAAATGATGTATCTTTGCGTATATTGCTCAGAAGGCTATGAGGTTGAATCCTATTAAAAATAGACTTATAAATGAACATTTTTTATGAAGGAATCTTTGTTTAATTATGTTTTGATGAATTTCTAATGTTAGCTTGAAATTTGTGAAAACTGGTTGTACTGTTAAGGAACGAATTGTGGTATTTTGGACATAAATCTTAGTAGGGGAGTCAAAATGCCATGCTGTAAAATTCTGGCTAAGTTAGACACCTAGGATCAGGACTTCGTTGTACAAAAGTTAGGTTGATTCATTCCAATCTTATTCTAAAAATTTTACAAGTGGTTTCAATAAGTGTTTTTGAATTTATGAACATCCAATGGTGTTTCTTGAATATCTTGAATTATATATGTGATATTGTGACAAATTTTGATATTTTAGAAATTGGAAATATAAGGGAATGAAATTGTAGAAGGCCCCATGGCCTAAAAATAACATTTTCTAGACCAAAAAGGGCACGTAAGTTGATCCATAATGCTGCCCCTGTGCAGATTTGTGTAGGAAGAATTTTAATTTGTTTTTTATATTTGGTTTAAATATAGTTATGTTAAATATGTGTTTATATGATTACACATTGGATTGAATATAGCATGTGATATGATTATTAATAAAAGTCCTTATATATATATATACACATGTTCACATATGTACTTAAGTAAAGGTGGTTGACAATTATATCAAATGTTCATATGTGATTGAATTTTTATACTTGCTTATTATATGAAAAATGACTTACAAGCATGTACTCCAATGAAGAGTAAATGTGTATTTTTAAATGCACTCATACTATGAAATAAGAAATACATTAGTGTAACCATGTTCACATGTAGTGCCTTCATGATAACATGCTAAAGTACTTATTATGATGATTTATGCTTAATGCTTCATACTTGTATTGTTATATGCCTATACGAATTCATGTGTTTATACATATACTATTAATTATAAACCTTGTTACATGATCATAAACATATGATGTGTTATAATGCAAAATTCATATGTTAAGGCATGCTTATGATGAGCACTTGAACAGGTATGGTACATTATGTGATATTTGATGATAGCATGATTTTAAAGTATGTGAAGCATTATATGAATTTTCGTATATAAATACACCATGGCAATAATATAGTTATCCTATTAGTGTACATGTGTAAAATGATTAGTTAAATGCAAGCATGATATATGAAAATAGAATTAAATAAGAGTATTGCCCGCACTAAGAGTTCAATTGTGGATAGATAGGCGCCTATAGGGATATTGCAGTTGCCACCATTGACCTTTTTAGGTTTAAATTACCGTTGATCCTAATAATCATACACAACCCCATTCGGGTTGTTAGCTGACCCCGTTTGGTTTCATTTGATAGGTCCACCATACAGTCGACCCCATATGGATCTATAGTCTTGATATCCTCGAATATCCACCATTTTGATACCCTCGGGTATCCACCGATCCCATTATCCGCCTTTTAAACTTAGGCAGGCTAAACTGTAAGTACAATATAGACATTAAAATATAAAGTACAAAGCAAGCATGATATACGAGTTAAGGATATTGTTTGATTACATGTCTAATAAAATTTGCTTGTATTGTTTAATAAGTTTAAATAAATAGAGGTTACCAAGTAGCACTTGATATGTATGCTATTTATAGTTGGTTCCAAATGTTCGAAATTGCTTAAATGAGTTAAATGCATGAAGAATTCTCAGTCGGTATACAATACAAGCGTGTTAAGTTAACTGTTAATCTTTTCAAATGCTTTTATTGTTTACTACGTGAGGTTGTTAGATTTGTCAAGATTTTCTAATCCATTGATTACATGTTAAATACATGTATATATATAAAGTGTGCTAAGTGTGATTACTGATGAAGTAATGGTAATATCGAAATGCTTTAAAAGTTGAAAAATATACAAGGTAAAGATATAATAGTTTAATAAAAATAATAAGTATTCAAATGAATAATAATGCATCTTATACATGGAATATATTATACATATGTATAAGGAATAGAATTTATTTGAATACAGTACCATGTTTCTAAGATAGTTAAGTATATCAAAGTGATCACTAAGATCAAAATGTGGGAACTTATAAAGTATAGAAGAAGTATATATAAATATTTGTAAATAAGTGATAGAAATATGGCATAGTTAATAAATGTTTGGCAATTAATATTAATACATGAATAATATTGTCATCAATGTTTGACAACTAATAATTCAAAGTAATTGGTCAAGAGTAACATATAGAAATCCAGAAAGTAAGCTTGATGTATAGTATTCAAAGTAATGAATGAATAATGATAAAGGTAATAAATTGATAAGCAAAGGAAATATCAATAGATATTGATATTGGTTATAAGTATAGCAAAAGAGAATATAATTATGAGAGATTATTGTGAATATTGTTTATAATGATTGGTTTATTTGCTTTAAGATGTGTATATATGGGTTTTCATCTTGACGACCTTTAAAAGGGGTCGTCCACATGTTTTATGTTCCCCACTAAGCTTTATAGCTTAGCATGGGTGTTTAATCCATATAGGTTGCAAGTAAGTATTTTTCCCTACGATGATATCTGTAACAGGATGGCCAACACAAGAGAGAGATTAAAAGTATAGTCTACTATTAAGTGAATTTTGATTACAAGATTCTTATTTACTTTGACAAGGATGTGATGTACAGATGATTCATAAATGTAAATATTGTATTGCTTAAAGATACTCCTAAGTATGCAGTAAAGTATTAATAGTGTAGTTCATATGTTGGATTTATGTTTTGAAGTTTGACAAAAAAAATAATAAATACATATTTTTCGAGCATGAGAACCTGGCTAGCATGCTTAATGACATAGGATATAGTGTTTACAGCTCTGTATGGGATAAGGGTGCTACATATGCCATGGGTGTACATGCCATATATCATAGGCACATGATTTCATATCATGTCATACATTACATATGTGTCCGATTCATTATATACTCGCACACTTGCAGTACATATGCATGTCATGCACCGTATGCACTCATCCATATACTATACCGTGTTTCACATCATGAGTATTTTGTATACATCCACTTGAACTTGATCAACATTGTAGCATCGGCTACCAATTTTCTATCTTTAACCTACATGTAGTTAAAAAACTACGTATTGAGCAACGAAATGTCTAATAGTGGATATATATCCCAAACTTTCCATAAAAATATCATTCATGCATACATATACTTGCATGCTTCAATGAGCATTTTTTAACATTAACTATTCATTTTCTCATTTTGATATGCATCATAAAATCATATACGCATGCATTCAATCATGGAAAACTATTTCGATCATTCAGAAAAGATACAATTGTCATTTTCATTTTTATGCTTATCTTTCAGTTGTTTACCATATTAACTTTCAATTATAATTAATTACTTTAATATTAATAACTAAACTTATTTATACATTTCATTTACTGCTCATTATGTAGTTTACAAATTTTGATTCTTAATATACTATTTTCTTATCATTTTACATTTTAATACCATTTCTTTGCACTCTTTACAGATATGTTTACTCACATTTCGTTTTCACTTAGGAATATATCTTCATTCTTTTATTCCTTAGAATATCATTCGATCATTTAGATATACATTCATTCACCTAGACATTTAGACATTTATTTAATTACTTATCTTAAAAGGGACCTTCTTAGTTCAGTCACATATGTTCTTAAGGTTTAATTTTTCCTGTCTTTCACTTTTAATACATGTTATGGCATGAACAATTTTAATTTAGTCCCTATTTTTACTTAAGTGTAAAAATTTTGCTTTTGGTCCCTAAATTACCATATAATATGGTTCATTTAGAGTTTCATTTTTCAATTAACATTTTATTTGTTAAATTACAAATTAGTCCCTACACTTTTGTTAAATCACAATGGTGCCTTCTTTTATAATTTATTTATACTAATTTATTTATTTGACATGTAACTTATCATTTTGCTACAATTGCACCACTATATGGACAATTATATATAGATTCCTTAATTTTTCAATTATTTCCAAAACTATCATTTTATATTCTTTTTACAATTTTTCTATCAGTTCACTTATTTTCATTTTAAGTCTATTATTTTGTATACAAATTATCAATCAGTTATCGTTTGAATATTTTCATATCAATTTGCATTTTAGTCCTCCATGACTATAAGGGATAACTTTTAAGTTTTTCATTTATTATTTTATCATTCTCTTACATACTTTCATTATTTCATTACTTTTACCCATCAAATGCATTATTTGGGTAAATTATCATTGTGATCTTAATCTTTCATTTTCTTTTATATCAATCCTTTTTCACTTTCATTTTCATTCACACATCACATTTTACACTTATATGTCATTATTACCATTATGCCCCTAGTACACTTCTGGTAGAAATCTTTATACCAAATATATAGGATGTAGACCCCACGGGCCCATAACAGTACAATACATTAGGGGATAATCCCAAAAGACCAATCCATCTTAGATCATATCAGAACAGAGTAGATAATAAGACAGAAACTATGTGAGGTCATTATGATCCTACTATAACAAACTAGGTCACCATGACTTGCACCAAGGTATGGGTATCCCTATGGCTAACCAATTATATCCTAAACTCAATTAAACCGCCAGACCACTATTAAGGGCAACATTCTTTGCTCATTTCAGAATCGCTTTTGCATATTTCACTTTTTTACTTGCTTTTGTATGTTAGTATATTAATCACATGATATGTTTATCATTCTCACCCATTTCAGGAATGATTTATTTTTTAAAATTCACTTCTACATTTTTAACACTTTCATGTATTTTTACATTTTCATTCACTTACCAGTTGACTTTTCTGTCACTTTTACATATATTATGAATTATCTCATTATAATTCTTTGCTTTTAATCATTTATGAATTATTGACCATAATTCAACAATTTTATTTTCAAAAATATTTATATAAATTTCATATTAATTAATACCATTACTTTGATTTACTTTTCAATTTAGTCCTCAATTTTTAATTTAATTGCAAAATTATCCTTTTTGCACATCAATTACAAAATTGCCACTAATTTACTTATTTTCACTTCACAATCATTTATTGGCATATATGATTTCCTTTTGGTCCTCATTTTAACTTTTCATAGAAAATTTCACTTAGTCATTTAACTCATAAAGGTTCATTTTACACTATTTGTTCACTAAATTACTATTTTACCTTGGTCTAGTCATTACTTTATCACTTTTACTCATGAATCTCAATATTTGGGAAAATCACCATTTTATCCCTAAACTTTTCATTTATATTCAATTAGATCCTTTTGCATTCTAAACTTCATTTTTACTTTTCCTTTTGCATTTTTCACTAATTTTTTACATTTGTTTCTTTCTTTCTCAAGCTTAAACTTTTAAATAAGAGAAAATTACTATTTAGCCTCTAAATTTAAGTTTCAGGAAAGAAATTAAGAGATTATGGTAGATTTTTTGGTTGAAATTTAGATGATTCTAAACCCCTCTCGGCTCCACCAAATTTAAGGCCTACTGGCTTATTTTTAAGCCACTTATCATGGTTTCATTAGTCCCTATACATCTTTATGTTATACTATGTATGTATTGATTGTAACTCATTTTCCAATGATAATTATGCCCCTAGATAAATTGAATATAGCTTTTAAGCATACTAACTAATTTAACCTCGGTTCTTCATCATTTTTTTGAACTTGATATTTTGCTTTTTAAAATGCTTTGAAATTTTAGCCCACATGCAATACCATATGCAAAAGTGTGTGGTTAAAATTTAAATTCATTCTAACATTATTTTGATATATTTTCGACTCTAGAGGCAAAGTCTTCCGTTCCAAAATTTAAAATTTTAAAACTATCAAAAAACTTATTTTTCAATTCCAATAGCTCATTTATGCTATCTATAATGGTCCTATATGATTGAAAAGTATATAGAATCATTAGAATATTTTGAGATCTGATCAAACTTTTAGTCAATCCTATTTAAGGTACCGAACAATACTTTCATTGTCTACTTTAAATGCCTATTTAAGGTTATTTAATTTATAGGTTATACCATTAGACTCTATTTAACACATATTTCCTCATCTATTAGTTAAATAAAATTTGTCGCTGAGTCACCCATCCTAGTATTTCTCTAGGCTAAGCATGTTTAAAACTTATGTACTTGTAAATATTTTTATGTTGTAATGACACCACAAATTATTTTAGGGTTACTATTCATGCTATAAAATGGAGCATACATGTCAAATACAAATTTTTGGATGTTACAATTAATGAGCAACATGGAATAGGTGCAAACGGTGCTCATATGAACGGTAAGGTTGAAAAAAAGAAAAAAGGAGAAAAATAATAAGTAAAAATGGAGGAAAGACCATGTGCTAGGGGCTCTTTTAGCTTATCATCAAGTACTTGATGTATGTGTAGAACATTAGTTATTTTAGTAATGTGTAGACTTGAGACAGTTGCTAATTTCAAAGTTATGCAATCTTACAATGCCTTGGCCATTAGCTGCATAGAGCATAGACATCATGGGTATGATCCATCTGCCAGCCTCAAATGGGTATGGGTTCATTATACTCTCCATTGGCTACTTCATAAAGTGGATAGAAGCAAAAATCCTTGATCAAGGTGGCTACTAGGCATATTAAAAAAAATATTATATGTGAGTATGGTCTATCTTACCAAATAGTGTTGGACAATGGATCACAGTTATTTGGGAAACTAAGTAGATGCTTAGGAAATATGGAGTTCAACATCATAGGTGCTCTCTATTGAGAATTATTTAGGTTACATACATCACATGTATAAGCAAAAATTAAAATTTTTAACAAATGTATATAATCTTTCCATAAATATTCAATATAAATATTAATGAGAATAAGAAATATAACTTTTGATTTTTGTTGAATAGCTGTTTTTCCTTCTCACCGGGTTGTCGCAAACCACAGTGTCCAAAATTGAACACCTCCAATCGTAATCCACACAAGAGAAGGATCAAATGAATCAAAGATTATTGGAATCACAAGGTGGCTGAAATCTCCTTAATGTTAGCATGGAGAGTGGCGGCTAGGGTATATTTGAAGAAAAGAAAATTTCTTTTCTTTTAAAACTCACTTAACCCTAAATCCCCTTATCTTGGGATTTTATAGCTAGGTTAAAAAATTCAACTTCACAATGGGATTGGGCTCTTTAAAATTGCTGTAGATATATTAAATGGGCTTTTGGAATTATTAATACTTCATTTGGGCTCAATTAAATTCAATTTAAGTCCTTTCATAAAGGACATTGCACATAACACATAAACTTGGCAATTTATGTATACACTTGGATTTAATCACCCAAATTAATTCTAAATCCATCCAAATTAAATACATAGGCTCTATAACAATTATGAAATATATTTAATTTATTTTAGCCTAAGAATTAGACCTCTAAGGCCTTTTATATGGAATTTACGTGGAACCCATTTTCTAGTGGGCTTCTCCATAAAAACCAAATCCCTGGGCCTATAATTGTTTCTCCAATAGGCCTATTATTTATTATATCAGCCTTATAACATTTATATTCCAATAATAATTAATTATAAAATACAATATTTCAATTAGGTTCATTTTGCATAACATTTCTAAAAAGTTATGCAAACATTTCTACTTATGCATATTTAATTAGACTCTTATTTATTTCTCTTCTCCCTTAATAATATCAAATATTATTATTCTTCTCATTTTAGCATTTTATCCTTTACTATGTATGCGTGTGACCTATTGGGTTCCTGTCTATATTGGCATATAATATGTAATTTAAAGTTCTATTCAAAACTCATATGATTTAAATTTCTTTAAATCATTATATCAATGCTTTATTGATATTTATGATCCATTATTATACAAGTCATAAGTGTTGGATTTTAACGGTTACATGCATCACATACATGAGCGGAATTTTAAATTTTTTAACCATTAGATTTGATCTTGCCATGAATACACAATATAACTATATGAGAATAAGAAAAATCACCTTTGATTTTTGTTGAACAGTTGATTTTACTTCACACCGGGTTGTCGCAAACCACAGTGTCCAAAATCGAACACCTCCAATGAGTAATCCACACTAGAGAGGGGTAAATTGAACCAACAAATTGGTGTTTAACTAGGGCTTGTCAAAATTCCCAAGAGCTAGCTTAGAAGTTGGCGTAAAAGGGAGAGAGAGATTAAGAGAAAAGACTTTCTTTTTGTTTTAATCACTTAACCCTAATTCTCATTAGTTGGCCTTTTATAGTTAGGTTAAAATTCCAACTCCTTAATGAGATTGGGCTCTTTAAAATTGCTGGAGAATTATTAGTTGGGCCTCTGGAATTAATTTTAATCATTTGGGCTTAATTAAATCCAATTTAAACCTTTTCATAAAAGTCTATGCACAAAACCCACAAAATAGGCCCTTTGTGCAACTAATTGGATTTAAATACACAAATGGATTCCAAATCCAACCAAATTAAATATGTGGGTTCCATAATACTTATGTAACATATATAAATTAATTTGGTCCATTAAATAGGCCATTAAGGCCTTATGTTCTGAGGTAGGTGTGTGGCCCTAACAGAAGGGCTTCCTCCAACTGCTTCATTCCTCTGGCCCTTAATAATTGCTCCAATGGACTTATTAATTATTATACCAGTCATATAATACTTATAGTAGTCATAAAACACTTATAAGACAATAATAATTAATCATGAAATACATTATTTCAATTAGGTCCAATTTTGCAGAATATTTCTCAAAAGTTCCGCGGATAATTTTATTTGATCATAATTAATTATTATCATATTCTCTTCTCTACCTTCATAATAATATCAAATATTATTATCCTTGTCACTTTATCATTTTACCCTTTTCTCTATATGTGTGTGACCTATTGGGTTCCTGTCCATGTTGGCAGTATAATATGTAATTGTGAGTTCTATTCAAAACTCACATGATTTAAACTCCTTTAAATCATTTTATCAATCTCTATTGATATTTTGATACATCATTATACAAGTCATGATTGGCCTCTAGCTAGGCATCATGACTACCCAAATGTCAGGAAAGTCATGTGGTTTGACTGTACCCTTCCATAGAAATAGTTACCGTGCAATTACTCCTTTCACCACTCTTATCTCAATTAGATTCTGAGTATGGATTTCTATCAACTCATATAAATCTAATTATGTATGTTCTATTAATTTAACCATTGTTCTTAAAATACCCTTCATGGATCTCCATCCATCTCGGCATATTACTCTGGCCAGAGATTCTCTGAACAAGGCAATTATAGAATCATGCGAGATAACTTCCCTTGTTAAATCTGGGATGGTGAATCCTTTGTCAATCACTCAACTATCTTCAAGTAGGTCATGATATACCCAATCTCCTAACTATGTTCACTCCCAGTTGGAAGTAATCAGTTATGGAGTCAAAGTATACCACTTGCTACTTAAGATAACTTTGGTGATCTCAAGTCTAAGGATACTTGCACGACCGCTATGAAAAGATTCCTCACTGACATAGATTTAATATCCATGTGAGGATTCTCTATGCGGGTCTCCAATGAACTTGTTCTTCTAACAAGCATCCACATGTTAGCTTTGATTATCTTCCATAATCACAGTTATGAGAACCACTGCTTGAACCATTCAAGAAGCATAACACGTGCTAGTCTATCCGAATTAACAATGTCCTATCTTGTTAATTCTATGACTAGGGATATTTAGATATTAACACATTTGCATGCAATAGACATCTCACATCATGAACACTTTCATGATTTCCTTTGCACTGTGTTTATAATATCTCAGACTTTATTTATTAATTTAAGATTTACAAACTCATGTATTTAAACACAACATTAATAAATGAATGATGCCTTTTATTAAGAATATAAATTTCATACATACGAAAAACATCCCTATTTCATGGGCTTTAGGGCATACTCTCTAACAATCTCCCACTTGCACTAGAACAAATCACTCATATGTCTCAGACCCATGCTATTTATATGGTGATCTTGCTTAATCTGGGAAAGTGCTTTAGTGAGGGGATCCGCCACATTGTCATCTGTGGGAACCCTTTCTATTTCTACATCATTTCTAGCTACTATTTCCCTTATAAGATGGTAGTGTCTGAGAACATGATTGGATCGCTAACGAGACCATGGTTCCTTTGCTTGCGCAATGGCTCCATTGTTGTCACAATATAAAGGAATCGAATCAACAATGCTAGGCACCACTCCTAGTTCGGTTATGAACTTTTTGATCCAGACTGCTTCTTTGGTTGCTTCTGAAGCAGCAATGTACTCGGCTTCCATCGTGGAATTAGTAGTTGTTTCTTGTTTGGATCTTTTCCAACTAACTGCTCCTTCTCCCATTATGAACACATAACCAGATTGTGATTTACAATCATCTTTATCAGATTGGAAGCTGGCATCTGTATACCCATTTACTTCCAAACTGCCCTCTCCATATACCAAGAATATATCCTTAGTCCTTCTCAAGTACTTAAGAATATTCTTGACAGCTGCCTAGTGTTCCTCTCTAAAATTGGATTGGAATCTGCTTGTGACACTCAAAGCAAATGCTACATCTGGACGTGTACATAACATAGCATACATGGTAGAACCAATTGCAGATGCATATGGTATTCTATTCATGCTCTCTCTATCCTCTAGTGTCTGTGGACACATAGACTTAGAAAGGTGTTTCCCATGCACCATGGGTATAAACCCTTTCTTAGAGAGATCCATATTGAACCTCTTCAATACTTTATCTATATATGTACTCTGAGAAAGACCTAACAACCTATTGGATCTATCTCTATAGATCCTTATTCCCAGAATATAGGATGCTTCTCCAAGTTCTTTCATGGAGAATTGCTTGGATAACCATATTTTAACAGATTGGAGAAGAGAAATGTCATTTCCCATGATCAATATGTCATCTACATATAGAACTAGGAAGACAATTGCACTCCCACTGACCCTTTTATACACACAAGGTTCATCTTCATTCTGTGAGAAACCAAACTCTTTGATTGTCTCATTGAATCGTATGTTCCAGCTCCTAGAGGCTTGCTTCAATCCATAAATGGATCTTGGAAGCTTGCATACCTTTTCGCCATTTCCTGATGTGAATCCTTCTGGTTGTGTCATATACACATCCTCGGTAAGATTTCCATTAAAGAAAGTTATCTTCACATCCATTTGCTAAATCTCATAATCATAATGAGCTGCAATGGCTAAAAGTATTCTTATAGACTTAAGCATCGCTACAGGAGAAAAAGTTTCGTCATAGTCAATACCTTCTTTTTGACGATAACCTTTTGCTACTAAGCGAGCTTTATAGGTAACTATATTACCTTCCATGTCAGTCTTCTTTTTGAAGACCCATTTGCACCCTATGGGTTTTATCCCTTCAGGTGGTTGAGTTAAAGTCCATACTTTGTTCTCATACATGGATTCCATTTCAGACTGCATAGCCTTAAGCCATAAATCACGTTTTGAACTATTCAAAACTTCTTGATAGCTTGTAGGCTTATTGTCCTCTACTATAGTTATACCTCTATCCGAATCAATCTGAAATCCATATCTCACAGGGATAGAACGCATCCTAGTAGATCTTCTAGGATTTTGTGTATAATCAGGTTCAACTGTAATCTCATCATTATGAAATTCAGTTTCGGGTTCAATCGGTTGATCATCTTCTATTTGTGGGTCTTGAACTTCACCAAGTTCAATTTTACTCCCACTGTCCTCTCGTAGGACAAATTCTCTTTGTAAGAAGACAGCATGCATTGAAACAAATACCTTTTGTTATAAGCGATGATAGAAATAATATCCAAACGTTTCTTTTGATATCCCATAAATAAACATTTGTCAGACTTAACATCCAGTTTGTCTGACATTGTCCTTTTCACATAAGAAGGACAATCCCATACTTTTATATGGGAAAGCATAGGTTTCTTGTTATTCCACATCTCATATGGAGTAACATCAACCGATTTACTAGGAACTCTGTTTAACACATAAATAGTAGTTTTTAGTGCATATCCCCAAAAGGACTTAGGCAAGTCTGCTCGGCTCATCATTGATCGAACCATATCTAATAGTGTTCGATTTCTCCTTTCAGATACACCATTGTGTTGTGGTGTATATGGAGGAGTCCATTGAGATAAAATCCCATTATCTCTAAGATAATCCTGAAACTCTTGACTTACGTATTCTCTACCTCGATATGATCTAAGTGTTTTAATACTTTTGCCAAGTTGTTTCTTTACTTCATTTCTAAATTCTTTGAACTTTTCAAATGCTTCAGACTTATATTTCATTAGATAGATGTATCCAAACCTGGAATAATCATCTATGAAAGTAATGAAGTGGGAGTAACCTCCTCTGGCATTTGTAGTCATTGGACCACATACATCTGAATGTATTAAGTCCAAAACCATTTTAGCTCGTTCTCCTTTACCAATAAAGGGAGCTTTTGTCATTTTTCCCAATAAACAAGATTCGCATGTATCAAATGATTCATAATCAAATGATCCCAAATCACCTGACTTGTGCAATTTGGTCATGCGCTTTTCATTTATATGGCCTAAACGACAATGCCATAAGTATGAGGTATTTAGATTATCATGTTTCATTCTCTTGGTATCCACATTATGTACTTCTTTAATTAAATCAAGAACAAATATACCATTATCAATGATAGCTTTTGCATAAAACATATTATTCTTAAAAATGTAACAACATTTGTCCTTTAAAGAAATATCATAATCGTTCATCAAACAACTAAAAGAAATAATACTTTTGGACAAAGCTGGAACATAATAACAATTATTTAATTCCAATACTAATCCACTAGGAAGAGGCAAATAGTAAGTCCCCACAACTATTGTAGAGATGTTCTGTCCAGTAGCTGACTACAAACATATCTCTGCCTTTCCAACTCTTGTAAAGCTTCTAAGCCCCTATAGATCATTACATAAATGAGATCCACATCCGGTATCTAATACCCAAGATTTTTTTGAAGCAATAGAATAAGTATTAATTTCAATCATATGAATACCTGAAGTAGAAGCATCAGTTTGCTTCTTCTCCTTGAGAGAATCTAGATAGGCCTTGCAGTTACGCTTCCAATGACCATCCTTTCCACAATGAAAGCAAGTTCCTTTGGGATTCTCTTTCTTGGCAACCTTCTTCTTGGAGATCCCACCATTCTTTGGCTGCGTCTTGGTTATCTTCTTCTTCTTCTGCTTCTTGCCTTTAGCAGAAGTGACAACCATGACACTTTTTGGATCCTTCTTAAATGATCCATCAGCTGTCTTGAGCATATTGATTAACTTAGGAATGGATACTTGGATCTTGTTCATGTTGAAGTTAAGCACGAAAGGTGCATAACTTGGAGCCAACGAGTACAAGATTAAATCTATGTATAGATCATTATCCATAACATAGCCAAGTCTACTCAAATGCTCAATATACCTATACATCTTTAATGCATGAGTAGCAGCTGAAGTGCCTTCCACCGTTTTGCAGCTAAATAGAGCTCGAGCAATCTCATATTGCTTAGTTCTAGCTTGAGAAGAAAAAAGGTCCTCTAGATGCAAAAAGATGCTTCTAGCATCCATCATTTCATGTTGCTTTTAAAGCTCCGAGGACATAGCACCCAGCATCAGACATGTTGCTGATTCACTATCCTCCATGTATTTTCGATAAATGACTTTGATCTCATCAATGGCATCATCTGATGGAAGTGGTGGTGGATCTTTATCCAATACATAGTGGATCTTTTCAGCTCTAAGAACAATTCTCACTTGCCTGATCCAGTCAGAATAGTTGTTGCCAACCAGCTTGTTATCCAAGATTGATCATATATTAATGTTTGATGTGCTCATGATGATGACCTAGATGTGAAAAAGAAAAGATATGAGAGTATGTTCATATATATGTATGCATTAATAAGGTCTTTAATTAATCCATTTACTCCCACTATTTTATTGCGAATTAATAGCCCTCACTATATAATCAGAGAAAACCCGATGGTTTTCTTAGTGGGCTAATATCCAATCCTTGATATGTAATTTGACCTTGAATGTGGTCAACAAGCCAAATTCCATACCCTTGAAAGGTAGGTATCTCTATACCAATTGTGTCTCTACACAACTATTGGATCATTAGGTTATCAACTCTTGATGCATGCATATCATATATGTATTCCCTAATCTTGCCTCTAGAACCATTAGCCTTGACTGTGCTCAACAAACTAATGGGCTAGCTAAGATGACCCATTTAATTAGATTTGAACATATTCGATATAATGTGAGCTTGACTGTGGTCAACAACCCACACTATAAAGAACTCTGGTTCTCCTCAAATTAATGGAAGGCTTATATACCTTAGTATTTGTTTGAGGGTTTTAGTTAATTAAGTCTCATCATACATGGTTGGCATACATTGGTATGCATCCTATATCTATCACATAAATATAAGCATACAAATATGGTATAGTTATGGACTTTACTACATTGATTTCCCCGAGCCAAAAGGGAAATCAAAAGGTCACACCTAGGTAGTATGCATGATTCAAACAAGAAAATAATTACATTATCTTCAAGCTTGTTGGATCTCCATCCGGCCCATCTTGCTCCTTGATATTGGTCTCCATCTCTATTTCTAATTCTAATCTAAGTAATATAATTACATATTACAACTTGAAATGAAATACAAACCAAAAACAAGTGGCCGGGACATGAAAGTCCTCATTGGGCAAAACATGCATTATGCTCAATCACATTGGGCTTTGTCCATAACTAACCATCATGCCAATCATACACCCTTATATGCCTCTCTAATGCATAAAGAAATGGATTACTAACTTTGTTTCAACCTTTGAAACTATATTTTGAGTTATTTTAATGATGTGATCAAATAAGAAACTTTTTCCATTTTGGAAACTTTCATTTTAGGAAATCTTTTTGCATGCATGTGTTCTTGCCTTAATAATCAATCCAATTGATTATTAATTAAATATAATTGATTATTTAATTAATTAATCATATTAAATAATCAAAAGAATCATTTTTGGCTTAAAACCAAGGGTGGGCTGAAACCCACAAAAGTAAACCCTAAATGTGTTCACACACAAACTGGTTTTATGTCTTTTGGACTATTTGGGCCTTTTGGAATGAGACAAGCCCACTCCAGCCCTTAAAACCCATTAATAAACTTAATTAATGTTTATAATGTAAATTTAAATCAGCTCCTTGGGCCCCACCAAGTCATTCACTAATTTAAACCAAGTCCGTAAACATAATTAAGCCATTAAGAGGTTTTAATAAATTAAAATTAATCAAATTAATTTAAGGCCCATTTTTAATTAATCCAATTAATTAAAACACTTTAATATATCATATATATCAGATTTAGAAGATCAAAGTCTTTCTAACCAAGAAAATATCAAGAACACACGAAAGAACACCAATTTATCGAACTTTTCGACTAAACTAGTTTTCATGCAAAACTTGTTCGATTTTAATTTTGTTCGATCCTACGGCTTAATATCCCATATTAAACACATAAAATATCATCTAAATGATGTTTTAATGGATCCATAAGAAATTAAATTAGAACATCTCCTTAAATCACCTAGGGTTTCACGCCAAACCCTAATGGGTTTCACGCCAAACCCTAATCACAATCATTCAAAAGTTTCATTTTTGTTTCCACCAAATTTATTTGATCACACATACAACTAGAAATCAAATATTTCTCATTTATGAACAATCAAATCTAATATTTTAAAGTTCATGAAATAAATAACTCAAAACAAAACAAAACTTATTCCGCAGAAAAATATAGAATTGTATATCCATGGCAAAACCGTGGCTCTGATACCATGTTGGATTTTAACGGTTACATGCATCACATACATTAGCGGAATTTTAAATTTTTTTAACCATTAGATCTGATCTTGCCATGAATACACAATATAACTATATGAGAATAAGAAAAATTACCTTTAATTTTTGTTGAACAGTTGATTTTACTTCGCATCGGGTTGTCGCAAACCACAGTGTCCAAAATCGAACACCTCCAATGAGTAATCCACACTAGAGAGGGGTAAATTGAACCAACAAATTGGTGTTTAACTAGGGCTTGTCAAAATTCCCAAGAGCTAGCTTAGGAGTTGACGCAAAAGGGAGAGAGAGATTAAGAGAAAAGACTTTCTTTTTGTTTTAATCACTTAACCCTAATTCTCATTAGTTGGCCTTTTATACTTAGGTTAAAATTCCAACTCCTTAATGAGATTGGGCTCTTCAAAATTGCTGGAGAATTATTAATTGGGTCTCTGGAATTAATTATAATCATTTGGGCTTAATTAAATCCAATTTAAATATTTTCATAAAAGTCTATGCACAAAACCCACAAACTAGGTCCTTTGTGCAACTAATTGGATTTAAATACCCAAATGGATTCCAAATCCAACCAAATTAAATATGTGGATTCCATAACACTTATGTAACATATATAAATTAATTTGGCCTATTAAATAGGCCATTAAGGCCTTCTGTTCTGAGGTAGGCGTGTGGCCCTTACAGAAGGGCTTCCGCCAACTGCTTCATTCCTTTGGCCCTTAATAATTTCTCCAATGGACTTATTAATTATTATACCAGTGATATAACACTTATAGCAGTCTTACAACACTTATAAGACAATAATAATTAATCATAAAATACATTATTTCAATTAGGTCCAATTTTGCAGAACATTTCTTAAAAGTTTCGCGGACAATTTTGTTTGATCATAATTAATTAAACTCTTTAATTAATTATTATCATATTCTCTTCTCTACCTTCATAATAATATCAAATATTATAATCCTTGTCATTTTACCATTTTACCCTTTTCTCTATATGTGTGTGACCTATTGGGTTCCTGTCCATGTTGGCAGTATAATATGTAATTGTGAGTTCTATTCAAAACTCACATGATTTAAACTCCTTTAAATCATTTTATCAATCTCTATTGATATTTTGATACATCATTATACAAGTCATGATTGGCCTCTAGCTAGGCATCATGACTACCCAAATGTCAGGAAAGTCATGTGGTTTGACTGTACCTTTCCAAAGAAACAGTTACCGTGCAATTACTCTTTTCACCACTCTTATCTCAATTAGATTCTGAGTATGAATTTCTGTCAACTCATATAAATCTAATTATGTATATTCTATTAATTTAACCATTGTTCCTAAAATGCCCTTTATGGATCTCCATCCATCTCGGCATATTACTCTGGCCAGAGATTCTCTGAACAAGGCAATTATAGAATCATGCGAGATAACTTCCCTTGTTAAATCTGGGATGGTAAATCCTTTGTCAATCACTCAACTATCTTCAAGTAGGTCATGATATACCCAATCTCCTAACTATGTTCACTCCCAGTTGGAAGTAATCAGTTATGGAGTCAAAGTATACCACTTGCTACTTTAGATAACTTTGGTGATCTCAAGTCTAAGGATACTTGCACAACCGCTATGTAGAGATTCCTCACTGACATAGATTTAATATCCATGTGAGGATTCTCTATGTAGGTCTCCAATGAACTTGTTCTTCTAACAAGCATCCACATGTTAGCTTTGATTATCTTCCATAATCACAGTTATGAGAACCACTACTTGAACCATTCAAGAAGCATAACATGTGCTAGTCTATCCGAATTAACAATGTCCTATCTTGTTAATTATATGACTAGGGATATTTAGATATTAACACATTTGCATGCAATAGACATCTCACATCATGAACACTTTCATGATTACCTTTGCACTATGTTTATAATATATCGAACTTCATTTATTAATTTAAGATTTACAAACTCATGTATTTAAACACAGCATTAATAAATGAATGATGCCTTTTATTAAGAATATAAATTTCATACATATGAAAAACATCGCTATTACATGGGCTCTAGGGCATACTCTCTAACAATATGCGGCCTCTAGCTAAGCATCATAACTACCCAAATGTTAGGAAAGTCAAGTGGTTCTGACTATACCCTTCTATAGAATCAGTTACCGTGCAATTACTCCTTTCACCAGTCTTACCTCAATTAGATTCTAAGTATGGATTTATGTCAACTCATATAAATCTAATTTTTTGTGTTATATTAATTTAATCATTGTTACCAAAATGCCCTATAAACCTTGGCATACTACTCTAGCTAGATATTCTTTGAACAAGGCATTTATAGAATCATGCGAGATAACTTCCCTTAATAAATCTAGGACGGTGAATCCTTTATCGATTACTCAACTATCTTAAGTAGGTTATGACATACCCAACCTCTTAATTATGTTCACCCCTAGTTGGAAGTAAGCAGTTATGGAGTCAAAGTATATCACTTACTACTTAAGGTAACCATGGTGATTCAAGTCTAAGGATACTTGTACAACCGCTATGAAAAGATTCCTCACTGATATAGATTTAATATCCATGTGAGAATTCTCTTTGTAGCTCCAATAAACTTATTTTTCTAACAAGTATCCACATATTAGCTTTGATCATCTTCCATAATCACAGTTATGAGAACTACTACTTAAACTATTCAAGAAGCATAACATGTACTAGTTTGTCCAGATTAACAATGTCCTATCTTGTTAATTCTATGACTAGGGATATTTAGATATTATCACATTTGCATTCAATAGACATCTCATATCTTGAATACTTTCATGATTGCCTTTGTTAGAGAGTATGCCCTAGAGCCTATATAATAGGGATGTTTTTCATATGTATAAAATTTATATTCTTAATAAAAGGCATCATTCATTTATTAATGCTATGTTTAAATACATGAGTTTGTAAATCTTAAATTAATAAATGAAGTCCTAAATATTCTAAAAACAGTACAAAGGCAATCATAAAGGTGTTCATGATGTGAGATGTTTATTGCATGCAAATGTGTTAGTATCTAAATATCCCTGGTCATAGAATTAACAAGATAAGACATTGTTAATTCGGATAGACTAGCACATGTTATGCTTCTTGAATGGTTCAAGCAGTGGTTCTCATAACTGTGATTATGGAAGATAATCAAAGCTAACATGTGGATGCTTGTTAGAAGAACAAGTTCATTGGAGACCTGCAAAGAGAATCCTCACATGCATATTAAATCTATGTCAGTGAGGAATCTCTTCATAGTGGTTGTGCAAGTATCCTTAGACTTGAGATCACCGAAGTTATCTTAAGTAGCAAGTGGTATACTTTGACTCCATAACTGATTACTTCCAACTGGGAGTGAACATAGTTAGGAGATTGGGTATATCATGACCTATTTGAAGATTGTTGAGTGATTGACAAAGGATTCACCATCCCAGATTTAATAAGGAAAGTTATCTCGCATGATTCTATTATTACCTTGTTCAGAGAATCTCTAGCCAAAGTAAAATGCCAAGATGGATAGAGATCCATGGAGGGCATTTTGGGAACAATTGTTAAATTAATAGAACATACATAATTAGATTTATATGGGTTGGCAGAAATCCATGCTCAGAATCTAATTGAGATAAGAGTGGTGAAAGGAGTAATTGCACGGTAACTGTTTCTATGGAAGGGTATAGTCAAACCACATGACTTTCCTGACATTTGGGTAGTTATGATGCCTAGCTAGAGGCCAGTCATGATTTGTATAATGATGTATCAAAAATATCAATGGGGATTGATAAAATGATTTGAAGGAGTTTAAATTATGTGAGTTTTGGATAGAACTCACAATTACATATTATACTGCCAACATGGACAGGAACCCAATAGGTCACACACATATAAATAACATGATAAAATGGTAAAATGACAAGGATAATAATATTTGATATTATTATGAGGGTAGAGAAGTGAATAAGATAATAATTAATTAAAGAGTTTAATTAATTATGATCAAGTAAAATTGTCCGCGAAACTTTTGAGAAATGTTCTATAAATTGGACCTAATTGAAATAATGTATTTCATGATTAATTATCATTGTCTTATAAGTGTTATAGGACTACTATAAGTGTTATAGGACTAATATAATAATTAATAAGTCCATTGGAGAAGTTATAAAGGGGCCAGAGGAATTGAGCTGGTGTGGAAGCCCTTCTATAGAGGGCCACACGTCAACTCCATACAGAAGGCCTTAATGGCCTATTTCTTGGACTAAATTAATTTATATATGTTAAATAAGTGTTATGGAATGTACGTATTTAATTTGGTTGGATTTTGAATCCATTTGGGTATTTAAATCCAATTAGTTGCACAAAGGGCTTAGTTTTTGGGTTTTGTGCATAGTTTTTTATGAAAAGGTTTAATTTGGATTTAATTAAGCCCAAATGATTATAATTAATTCTAGAGGCCCAATTAATAATTTTCCAGCAATTTTAAAGAGCCCAATGTCATTAGAATTTGGAATTTTAACCTGACTATAAAAGTCCAACTAATGAGGAATTAGGGTTAAGTGAAAAAACACACAAGAAAGTATTTTATTCTAACTCTCTCTCCCTTTTACGCCAACTCCTAAGCTAGCTCTTGGGAATTTCGGCTAGCCCTAGTTACACACCAATTAGTTTGTTCAATTTATCCTTCTCTAGTGTGGATTACTCATTGGAGGTATTCGATTTTGGATACTATGGTTTGCGACAACCCGGTGCGAAGTAAAATCAACTGTTCAACAAAAATCAAAGGTGATTTTTCTTATTCTCATATAGTTATATTGTATATTCATCGCAAGATCAGTAATATTGGTTAAAAATTTTAAATTTCGCTTATGTATGAGATGTATGTAACCGATAAATTCCAATAGTCTTTGCATTGTGTTTATAATATATAGGACTTCATTCATTAATTTAAGATATACAAACACATGTATTTAAGTATAGCTTTAATAAATGAATGATGCCTTTCATTAATAGCATGAATATATATATATATATATATATATATATATATATATATATATATATATATATATATATATATATATATATATATATATATATATATATGAAATAATCCCTTTTTACATGGGCTCCAGGGTATAATCTCACAATCTCCCACTTGCACTAAAGCCAATTACTCATATGTCTTAAACCCATGTTATTTATATAGTGATCGTGCTTAATCTGGAAAAATACTTTAGTAAGGGGATCCGCCACATTATCATCTATGGGGACCCTTTCTATCTTCAGATCATTTCTAGCGACTATTTTCCTTACGAGATGGTAGCGTCTAAGGACATGCTTGGACCATTTATGAGATCGTGGTTCCTTAACTTATGCAATGGATCCATTATTGTCACAATGTAAAGGAATTGGTCAATAATGCTAGGCACCACTCCTAGTTCAGATATAAAATTTTTGATCTATACTGCTTCTTTGGCTACCTCTGAAGCAGTAATGTACTTAGCTTCTATCATGGAATTAGCAGTTGTTTCTTGTTTGGAACTCTTCCAACTAACTGCTCCTCCTCCCATTATGAACACAAAACCAGATTGTGATTTACAATCATCTTTGTCATATTAAAAAATGGCATTAGTATATCCATTTACTTCCAAACTACCCTCTTCATATATCAAGAATATATCCTTAGTCCTTCTCAAGTACATAAGGATATTATTGACAACTATCCAATGCTCTTCTCCAAAATTGGATTGGAATTTGCTTGTGACACTAAAAGAAAATGCTACATCTAGATGTGCATATAACATATATAGAACACATGATAGAACCAATTGCTGATGCATATGGTGCTCTATTTATGCTCTCTTTATCCTCTAGTGTCTGCGAACGTATAGACTTAGAAAGGTGTTTCCCATTCACCATGGGTATAAACCCTTTCTTAGAAAGATCCATATTGAATCTCTTCAATAATTTATCTATATATGTACTTTGAGAAAGATCTACAACCTATTGGATCTATCTCATAGATCCTTATTTCCATAATATAGGATGTTTCTCCAAGGACTTTTATGGAGAATTGTTTGGATAACCATATTTTAACTAATTGGAGAAGAGAAATGTCATTTCCCATGATCAAAATGTTATCCATATATAAAACTAGAAAGATAATTGCACTACCACTGACCCTTCTATACACATAAGGTTCATTTTTATTTTCTGAGAAACCAAACTCTTTGATTGTCTCATTGAATCGTATGTTCTAGTTTTTAGAGGCTTGCTTTAATCCATAAATGGATCTTTGAAGCTTGCATGCCTTTTCGCCATCTCCTGATATAAACCCTTCTAGTTGTGTCATATACACATCCTCAGTCAGATTTCCATTTAGAAAAACTATTTTCACTTCCATTTGCCAAATCTCATAATCATAATGATCTGCAATGGCTAAAAGTATTCTTATTTACTTAAGCATCGCTACAGAAGAAAAGGTTTCATCATAGTCAATTATTTCTCTTTGACTATAGCCTTTTGCTACTAAGCGAGCTTTAAAGGTAACTATATTACTTTCCATGTTAGGCTTCTTTTTTGAAGGCCCATTTGCACCTTATGGGTTTTATCCCTTTAGATGGTTAAGTTAAAGTCCATACATTGTTCTCATACATGGAGTCCATTTCATACTGCATAGCCTTAAGCCACAAATCACGTTTTGAACTATTCAAAACTTCTTGATAGCTTGTAGTTTCATTGTGCTCTAATACATTTATGGCTCTATCTGAATTAATGTGAAATCCATATCTCACAAGGATAAAACGCATCTTAGTAGATCTTCTAGGATTTTGTGTATCATTAGGTTCAACTCTAGTCTCATCATTATGAGATTTAGTTTCGGGTTCAATCAATTGATCTACTTCTATTTGTGGGCCTTGAACTTCACCAAGTTCAATTTTACTCCCACTGTCCTCTCGAAGGAGAAATTCTCATTCTAAGAAGATAACATGCCTTGAAATAAACAATTTTTATTCTAAGGGATGGTAGAAATAATATCCAAACATTTCTTTTAGATATCCCACAAATAAGCATTTGTCAGACTTAACAACTAGATTGTCTGACATTATCCTCTTCACATAAGCATGATAACCCCATACCTTCATATGAGAAAGTGTGAGTTTCTCATTATTCCATATTGTATATGAAGTAACATCAACCGATTTACTAGGAACTCTGTTTAACATATAAACAACAGTTTCAAATGCATATCCCTAAAAGGACTTAGGTAAGTCTACTTAGCTCATCATAGATCAAACCATACCTAATAGTGTTCCGTTACTCTTCTCAGATACACCATTATGTTGTGGTGTATATGGTGGAGTCCATTGAGATAAAATACCATTATCTCTAAGAGAATCTTGAAATACTTGGCTTAAGTATTCTCCACCTCGATCTGATCTCAGTGTCTTAATACTTTTGCCAAGTTGCTTGTCTACTTCATTTCAGAATTCTTTGAATTTTTTAAATGTTTCTAATTTATAGTTCATTAAATAGATATATCCAAACCTGAAGTAATCATCTATGAAAGTAATGAAGTACGAGTAACCTCATATGGCATGCATAGTCATTGGACCACATATATCTAAATGTGTTAAGTCCAAAATCATTCTAGCTCATTCTCCTTTACCAATAAAGGTAGCTTCAGTCATCTTTCCTAATACACAAGATTCAAATGTATCAAATGATTCACATTCAAATGATCCCAATTCACCTGACTTGTATAATTTGGTCATGCATTTCTAATTTATATGGCCTAAATGACAATGCCATAAATATGTGGTGTTTAGATTATCTTGTTTTATTCTCTTGGTATCCACATTATGCACTTATTTAATTAAATCAAGAAAAAATATACCATTCTTAATGGTAGCTTTAGCATAAAATATATTGTTCTTAAAAATGTAACAATATTTGTCCTTCAAAGAAATATCATAACCGTTTCATAAACAACTGAAAGAAATAATACTTTTAGATAATGTTGGAACATAAGAATAATTATTTAACTCCAGTATTAATCCACTTGGAAGAGGTAAATGATAAGTCTCTACAACTGTTGTAGACATGTTTTGTCCAATAGCTGACTGTAGACATATTTCTACCTTTCCAACTCTTTTACGGCCTTTAAGCCCCTGTAGGTCATTACACAAATGAGATCCACATCCGGTATCTAATACCCAAGATTATTTTGAAGCAATAGAATAAGTATTTATTTCAATCATATGAATACCTGAAGTAGAAGCATTAGCTTGCTTATTCTCCTTGAGAGAATCTAGATAGGCTTTATAGTTACGCTTCTAATGACCTTCTTTCCCACAGTGGAAGCAAGTTCCTTTGGGATTCTCCTTCTTAGCAACCTTCTTCTTGGAAATCCCACCATACTTTGGTTATGCCTTGGTCTTCATCTTCTTCTTCTTCTTCTGCTTCTTGCCTTTATCAGAAGTGACAACCATGGAACTTTTTGAATCCTTCTTGAAGGATCTATCACTTATTTTGAGCATAATGATTAACTCAGGAATAGTTACTTGGATCTTGTTCATGTTGAAGTTAAGTATGAAAGGTACAAGACTTGGAGCCAACGAGTACAAGATTAAATCTATCACTACAAAAAAAATACAAAATAGCGAGGAAAAAAAGTCATCGCTAAATGATACTTTTTTGTAGCTAAATCTGTTTAGGGAGGATTTAGCAAGGAAAAAAATTTTGTAACGAAAGTCATCCTAGCAGAATTTGACTAGGACAAATATCATCGCTATATTTTAGCGAGGACATAATTTTGTCGCTATTGATTAATTCCTTGTTAAAATTTAGCAAGCACTTTTGCAACCAATATTTTTATCGCAAAATTTAGTGTGAAATTTATTCTCGCTAAATGATAGGATAAATTTTACGATGACATTTTTGTCGCTAAATATTTTATGAGGAGATTATTTTTGTCACTATTTTACTCATTTTTCTCTATCTCATAATCATTTGGCGATATAATATTCATCACTGAATGCTCGCTATTAAATTATCGCAAAATTAGCTTCAATTTTTTTACAGCTACTTTATAGCTAATTTGTACTTATCTGAATATAATAATTTCTTACTAAATTAAAAGTACTTTTGCTTAAATTAATATAAAAATTTTACTATTTTAACAATAAACCACAAAAATCAATATCATTGTTAATTGCATATAAAAAATAACTTTTCACAAATGCATATCATTGTTAATTGCATATCAAAAATAACATATACATCCATTAAAAAAAAAATAACATATACATATATAGCAATGATCAATGATATCCAAGATGCCCTAACTTACACTAATAACTATAATGTAAGTAGTATCTATAACCCTGTGGATGGATCATGTTGTGAAGCATTTGAGCCATTAACCTGGTTAGTACGAGATGCGAGTAGATGTAACTGTTCCTCAATCCGCTGCTGGAAAAGTTGTTGTTGCATAACCATCTATTGTTGGATCCATTGAACTCACTGCTTAACTCGCTGCTTTACTTGTTGATCCACTCGCTGATCAATCTCCTATTTAAGCTCAGCATAAATCTCAGCTTGAAGCTCAGTCCATATAGTAGATAAACGCTGCTCAAACTTTTCCTCCATAACTCTTGTACTGTGTGCTTCAAAAGCAAAATGAGAGTAAGATAAACAAGTCTCTGCATAGTACTGAGTCGTTGTAGCTCCAAGTCCATATACCCGTCCTCCCTGTGCACCCCCTCCTGCATCCAAGTATATTTGATTCTCATCAACATTTTCACCTTCACTTTGGGATCTCTCTTGCCTAAGCTGCATGATTATCATCTACATTTTCACCTTCACTTTGGGTTGGCAAGGCTGGTCGGATGATGGCCAACTACATCCAAAAAGTAAAAGAATTGATAAAATAGTACAATTAAAAAGAAATAGAATTGGATGATAACCAACTACATCCAAAAAATACGTACCTTTGCATGTTATATAGTTTGAATTGGATAATGACTTATTAGTTCAATAATGAAATATAAATAAGCATTCATTTAAATTTTTATCTAGTTAACAATCGTGCAATCACTACTTTTCTTCTTTCTTTCAGTATGTGAATTTGGTTTATAATTGTTTGGGTAGTAACGGTTTTAAGGTTGTGTATATAATATGACATTTTTTAAGTTTGGTTTTTATGTAATTATGATTACATATCATAGATATTAAAAAAATGACTAGTTATATTTTTATACTTAATTTCATAAGAAATAAGATTCAGGGTAAAGAACATAAATAATTACCTTCACTGCATTGAACATGAGCTGGAGTAGATGTATGATATTAAAAACTCTTCTGTCCACCTGAAGCTGCAAAAACTCATGTCAGTAAGATTACAACTTTATATTAAGATGAAGCTATAAAAATAAAAGCAACTTTTCATTAGAAACTCATGTTAGTAAGCTATTTTCTATTCCAATTCTTTCAGATTCAGACAAAGAAAACAACACAATATTTTATAATTCAATCAACCTCAAACATATTCCTAATAATAATAGAAAATAACTTGAATGGACCAAGCAATAGATGTTAAAAATTGAATTCTAGGCTACAATTGAAATGTTATATACAGAAAAAAAAAATAAAAGTAGATGAGCATAGGAATAGAAAAAAAAATGTTATTTGGGTACCTTCAATACCTAATATATATGTATATGACCCTTCAACCTTTCTTCATTTACAAAACTTCAATTCTCGTACATAAAACTTCTAGCTTTTGGTCCACCATGGGATCCTAATAGAATAAGTAAGTTACGATTAAGGTAGCTAAGAACAGGTAGTTGAGTTCTGGTTTTCCATTACAGCAAAGTAAATAGCAAGGAAAAAATAGAAGAGCGAGCCATTATAAGAAAGCACGAAGCATTTATCAAAGAAATTACATGGTTCAGTTTTCCTATTTTGGTCATTACAAAAGAAATTAATTAAAAATAACACAATTAATATTAGTTCTTCTTCACTTGAAGCATATAAGAAAAGAAGTTGAAATTTAATAAAGAGAATGTACTTACATTTTCATTTGTCATACTAAAGTGATCATTAAAACTAAATCAAACATTTAGAAAACAGGAAAATAAATATAAGAGAATGAGATTGGCTAAATTTCAAAATAAATCAAACATTAAAACTTAATCAAACATTTCAAATAATTCAGATGTAAAATTAGTATTAGCTAAAATCAAACATTTCAATTGCGATTTTTAAAGTTAAAGGAATAAAGGAAGTGCTAAACATCTACCTACCTACATGATATGCTATATCCATTAACTACTTAACATCGCATAAAAAGACTCGTAAAAATAGATTCATCATATGGGTAGATTCCCCCCCAAAAAGTGTGACTCCCTGCAAAAATTAAATAAAAAAAGCAGATCCTTTCTTAAGTTTTAAAAAAGATAGAGATAGGATTTTTCAGATCCCTCAATTAAAAATGATCTAATTATCCAAATTGCCATTCACATCCAAAAATACATGAAAAAGAAAAAGAAAAATAATAGATAACTGATATACTATAAATATAATAAATAAACTACTGTCATTTTCTACCTAATGTTAAGTACTTTATTATCAAAAAACCAAAGTTTTCCAATTTTAAATTTCTCCAAATATAACAAAATTGTACTAATTTCTGAAAAATTACTTCTCAATGCATAGCTATTTTTTTGTATGTCAGCACTAGGAAAAAGCAAATATATATTGGGTGACAACAGAAGAGATACTCAGTTATAAGTTTTACCTTTAATTTTTCACAACTCAAGGAAACTTGCTAGTGAAAAGTTGCAACGTGTCCTCACTTAAATAGCCAAGTAAACCAGAGCTTCAGGGATATGTATGCTTCACATCAGAAATAAGTTGCTTGTGTGGCTTAAGACGATAAGCAAATGTAAAAAATAGTAATTCTCACAAGACCAGTTCGCATTCTTCTCCAGTTGTAAATAGTGGTTTCTGGTTCTCTATATCTATAATGGCAGATTTTGGTAATCGAATATCAATTACAGTAGAATATGTAGTCCCACACTCATTGTATTTGTTTTCAACTCTCTTCAAATGGAGATGGGAATGTTGCACTACTTTTCCAAAAATAGAGCAAGGAGTTAGTGATGTCTGAGTAACAAAAATCTCATTTGACATTTCAACCTTAGGACGATAGGTAGTAACAATGTCATTACTGCTAGAGCAATAAGCAAAAGAATAATACACACTCCTTGATTCATGGTTTCATGAACCAATGATGGCCTTCACAAAAAGAAAATAAATCTTGTTAGAGTATACCAACTTTAAACAGTCGTCATCAACAAATAAGAGCCTCTAAAATTATTGCATGTTACTCAATCAATAATTAGACCGGATATCAAAGATGACAAAAGCAAAAGATGAATCCTTTCAAGTCAGTAATTCAGTAATTTGCTCCTAAAAAAACAATAAACTTTGATGTGGAAAAATAAAAAAGTGATTAGAACCTGTCAAACTCATGCTAGATAAAATAATCATATTGGAGTTTTTAGCATATTCTATGTGCTTTGTAAACCATGAATTGCATTTTCTTGTCTCACAAAAAGGAAAAGACAGAAAAAATAAATAAAATATAACAAATAGAACCCTACCTTTCTTCAGCACTACCAATGTTCCACTGGCATATGCCTATAGAAGAAGCAGATAATAATGTTCTAGCACTAGACAAAGATTTATTTTGAAGAGAGTGCAAGGTATGAATTGGGTTGTTTGTAAGCCCCAACCTTGATTCTAAGGGACACCTTGTTTGACGCATATCAAAAGCCAAAAGCTGGCCATTCTTCAAGAAGGAAAAAAGAAATAAAAGTCAGTGCATGCTGCCTAAACTATTATAATAAACAATATTAAATGAAGGTTAGAAACCTGTAGCCTAGCATATATGTAATTTGAACTTTCAAGATCCCATGAACATGACCAAGCAGGAGCCTGTAAACCAGATTTCAATGCAATGACAGACCAGTAAATTACCAAAAACTAGATAGCATGAATCCTCTTATTTATCAATGTAAGTATTATAAAATACGATAATGAATGATTACTCATTCTAGAAGTATGAGAGATCAGATATTTTTTAGGCGTACAATAAGAGAGAAATCCTAGTAAACAATAACCGTGGTATGTGCCCCAGTCTATGAGAAAGGCAAACTTAAAATCATAATGACAATGTGATAGTATTAGCACAGAAACTTTACATTAGGGAAGTTAAATGCTTGGATTTATTACATATTCTACACTCAAGCTTGACTTTCAGGTTACAGGCAGAAGGGAAACTTCCAACCTATTAACAACAAGATCTAGTAGTCATTCCTAATTCCTAATAGATATATTTATTAATTTATTTCTGTAATCCTTGATAATTTCTAAATATAGACTTGCATTCCCATCATCACAATACCAATACATTGTTGCAGAGAATAATTCATAATCTTAGCAAAAACAGTAACCCATCTAAGAAGAATAAGAGATTTTCCACAATATCAAAAGTACTGATTAGAAAGCATAATAAATACAACACATACAGGTAAATCATATGAAATGATGAAATTATTGCTTTCCAAACTGTAGAAAATAATACAAAATGGACTTATTAAAATTTCGAATTAGAACATTGAAAAAATAAACCATAAATATTGCTAGTAGCATTACCTGAAAACTAATAATTTATTGCCCAAGGAAGCACAAAGTGCATGACCCCCATTAAAAAGAGATATTTGAAAGCATTTGATGGTTTTCATGCTAGAAGGAAAGAATATATCTTTACTTTCATATGAAGGCAGCAAGTTCATCTACCATAACATTTAAAAGAAAAAAAAAATTAGGTGAAATCAAGTCTACATATTTAATGTCGTTAACCAAATTCAAGTGGAAGCCTAGAAATGTTACTTTGGTAAGTAAATGTGACCCACCAATTTTTGGAAATCTTCTAACGAGTAGTATAATTTGATTAAATACATCCATATGATAAATGAAAACAAATAAGATAAGAGAAATTTACAAAAGAATTGCAGGTTAGGAAGTTAGAAATAGCATACTTGCCAATAAAACTTGCAACAAAAACTGATGGCAAACAGGAAAATGTATAGCTTTGTAGGGTTCACACCTCATATCGCTAGAGGAATCAAGAAAAATCATCAACTTGTAAGCTAAAAAATTAATAGGAAATTGTACTTTCAACTAAGTAGACGGTAACAAATTTACTGGACTTAATGTTCGATCCATCTAGGATGCTTTCACAAACAATTCAAGGGAAATGAAGACTAATAATGCTGGACACTATCTATAGAAGATGATTGATAATGACAAGTTGTAACAAGAGATATGGGTGGATAGCACAATCCATAAAGCTAATCGAATTTTGGGGATGTCCTCATAACAATAAAAAGATGGCAGAACATAAAAGTTCAACAGACCGCAAAGAGTTCAAAATTCTTATGCACACCTCATAAGCATCACTCATCTCCTTGAACTTTTTAGTTTCTCCAGGTTCCTTATTAACATCTAGGTGATACGCAATCTTAATTTAATTTTAATTTTAGAATTCTAGTGGTAAGAGAAAGACAAAACGGGTAGCCGTTGAAGATTATTTCTCTCATCGGATAGTAGCTCCTATACAATGGATAATAATCCATCTTTTTTCCAGTAATTTGATGATTATTCTTTTACCTTCTTCACTCGAGAAATTAGGTTATGAAAATCTGGATTGAGATAGGGGGAAAGGGTGGCAACATAGACTTAGAAAAATATATCCCGCTCACTCTTTTTTGTATCCCGCTCAAAATTTTGGGAAGATAGCTAGGGCTTGGCTATTGCAAAATTGGCAAGAATCTTTTTCCAACCTAATTTTATAATTAGCTAGGGCTTGACTCTCGCCAAATTTGGCGAGAATTTTTTCCAAGCTATTTTTGTAAAAACCATATTCTCATAATTTAATTTCTTTATTATATAATTAATAAGAATTAATATTAGTTATTAAATATAAATATAATAATTTAATTTAATTTAGTTAATTTAAATAACAATAATTTATTTCATCTATGTTTTGCAAGAAAAAATATTAGATAAATTTATTACATTAAATAATTTAACTAAATGTAAATAAAATCTAAATTTTTAGAATTAAAATCATATAAAAATAAGTAGGATATAGTTTTAGCCAATTATCCAATTTTTTTCTTAAAAAACTATTTTAGAAAAATTAGTTATACTGAATGTCAGTCATATTAAATGTAAATAAAATTTAAATATTAAGAATGAGTTAGGTCCATTAAAAAAAGAATGAATTAGACATTAGCAAGGAAATATTTCCTAGCTAAATTAGCGAGAATAAAAGTTCTCGCTAATTAGTTCACATGTAACATGCAAACAAAACCAAGAATTAGAAAGGAATATTTTTATCGCTAATTTGCAAGAATATTAGTCATAGCTAAATTGGCGAGAGCTTATGTCCTCACAAAAACCTTTCACATGCCACATGAAATAGGAATTAGTGAGGAAAAATATACTAGCTTAATTAGTGAGTACAAAAGTTCTCTTTAATTAGTTCATATGTAACATGCCAATAGAACGAATCATTAGCAAGGACAATTTCTCTTGCTAATTAGCAAGAACATTAATCATAATTAAATTCGCGAGAACTTGTGTCCTCATGAAAACCTTCACATGCCACATAAATTAGGCATTAGTGAGGAAAAATGTCCTAGCTAAATTAGTAAGGACCAAAGTTCTCGCTAATTAGTTCACATGTAACATGCAAACAGAACCAAGCATTAGCGAGGACAATTTCTCTCGCTAATTAGCAAGAACATTAGTCGTAGCTAAATTGGCATGAAATTGTGTACTCGCAAAACCTTCAGATGCTACAAGATTTAGGTATTAGTGAGGACATGAGTCCTCACTAAAGTAATGAGAAAAAAGTTCTCATTAATCTATTCACATGTAAAATGCCAACCGAACCAAACATTAGCAAGGATATTTTTTCTTGCTAATTAGCAAGAACTTTAGTCGTAGCTAAATTGGCGATAACTTGTATCCTCGTTAATGACTTCACATGCCATACGATTCAAGAATTAGCAAGGATTAAAGTACTCGCTAAATTAGTGTAGACAATAGTCATCGCTAAGTAGCAATGACTTTTTGGTCCTCACTAAATTAATCAATTTGCTTGAGAGTTGTTCTCACCAAGTTCGTTCTTATTTTGAATTTTTTTGTAGCAAGAATTAGCAAGGAACAATTTCCTTGCTAATTACCTTACATGCTATATGAATTAGACATTAGCGAGGATAATTGTTCTCGCTAAATTAGTGAGGATGAAATTTCTTGCTAATTAGCGAGGACTTTCTATTCCATGCTAAACTAATCAGTTTGCATGAATGTTGTGCTGGCCAAATTCTTGCTAAATTCAAAATTTAGGCGCCCAAATTATCGACAAATTGTCAATGTTCTCGCTAAATTTTTGTAAAATATATGTTCATTTGCATCCCCACAAACATTTATGACAAAATTCATTTATCATTGCAATTCTATCACTATATCAGTGATTTAGCAGTGATTTTTCTTGTACTCGCTAAATTTTATCGCTATTCTGCAATTTTCTTATAATGTATGTATAGATCATTATCCATTACATAGCCAAGTCTTCTCAAATGTTCAATGTACCCATAAATCTTTAATGCATGAGTAGCAACCAAAGTGACTTCCACCATTTTGTAGCTAAATAGAGCTCGAGCAGCCTCATATTGCTCAGTTCTAGCTTGAGAAGAACAAAGCTCCTCTAGATGCAAAATGATGGTTTTAGCATCCATCATCTTATGTTACTTTTGAAGCTTTAAGGATATAGCACCCAGCATCAGAAATGCCGCTGCTTCACTATCCTTCATATATTTACGATAAATGCCTTTGATCTCATTAATGGCATCATCTGATGCATTTGGTGGTGAATCTTTATCCAATACATAATGGATCTTTTTAGCTCTTAGAACAATTCTCTCTGGTCTGATCTAGTAAGAATAATTGCTATCAACCAGTTGTGATCTAAGATTGATCGTAGGTTTATATTTTATGCGTTCATGATGATGACTTAGATGTGAAAAAGAAAAACATATGAGAGTATGTTCATATATATATATGCATTGATTAGATCTTTAATTAATCCATTTACTCCTATTATTTTATTGCGAATCAATAGCCCTCACTATATAATCCAAGAAAACCCGATGGTTTTCTTAGTGGGCCAATATCCAATCCTTGATATGAAATTTGACCTTCACTATGGTCAACAAGTCAAACTCCACACCCTTGAAAGGTAGGTATCTCTATACCAATTGTATATATACAAAACTATTGTATCATTAGGTTATCAACTCTTGATACATGCAAATCATATATGTATTCCCTAATCTCGCCTCTAGAACCATTAGCCTTGATTGTGGTTAACAAGCTAATGGGCTAGTTAAGATGACCTATTTAATTAGATTCGAACATATTTAATATAATGTAAGCTTGAGTGTGGTCAACAACCCATACTATAAAGAACTATGGTTCTCCTCCAATTAATGGAAGGCTTATATACCTTAGTATTAGTTTGAGCAATTTTAGTTAATTAAGTCTCATCATATATGGTTGGCATATATTGGTATGCATCCTATATATATCACTTAAATATAAGCATACAAATATGACATAGTTATGGACTTTACTATATTAACCTCCCCGAGCCAAGAGGGAAATCAAAAGGTCAAACCTAGGTAATATGCATGATTCAAACAAATATAAATAATTACATTATCTTCAATCTTGTTGGATATCCATCCGGCCCATCTTGGTCATTGATAGTGGTCTCTATATCTATTTCTAACTATAATCTAAGTAATATAATTACATATTACAATTTGCAAAGAAAATACAAACCAAAAACAAGTGGTCAGGGTATGAAAGTCCTCATTTGGCCGAAATATGCATTATGCTCAATCACATTGGGCCTTATCCATAACTATCCATCATGCCAATAATACACCCTTATATGCATTTCTAATGCATAAATTAAAATCATATAATGGAATACAAACTATGTTTCAACTCTTGAAACTTACTTTTGAGTTATTTTAATAATGTGATCAAATTAGGAAACTTTTTTCATTTTGGAAGCATTCCATTTTAGGCAACCTTTTTGCATGCTTGTGTTCTTGCCTTAATTATCAATCCAATTAATTATTAATTGATTATTTAATTAATTAATCACATTAAATAATTAAAGAATCAATTTAGGCTTAAAAAAATGGATAGGTTGAAACGTACAATTTAAACCCAAAAATGTGTTTACACACAAACTAATTTTGTGTCTTTTAGACCATATATGCCTTTGGAATGAGCCAAGCCCACTCCAGTACTTAAAACCCATTGATGAACTTAATTAAAGTCTGTAATATTTAATTTAAATCAGTTTCTTGGGTCCACCAAGTCATTTACTAATTTAAATCAGACCCGTGGATATAATTAAACTCATAAAGTGGCTTTAAAGAATTAAATTTAATCCAATTAATTCAAGGCCCATTTTAATTAATCTAATTAATTAAAAACACATTAATATATTAGATATATCAAATTTAGAAGATTAAAAATTTTTCTGAAAATGAACTTACTAATAACACACTAAGAACACACGAAGAACACAAATTTATCAAACTTTTAGATTAAACTAGTTTTTATGCAAAACCTGTTCGATTTTAATTTTTTTGATCCTATGGCTTAATATCACATTTTGAACACATAAATTATTACCAAAATAATTTTACAGTGGATCAATTAAAATTTTGTTTAGAATAACCTCTTATTTATTGAAAAATTTTCTCCACGCATAGAGAACGATTCTTTGCATTAAAGAATCATTTTTTTCATTTTATTTATTTGATCACATATATCCAGAAATCAATATTTCTTATTCATGAAAAACCAAATCCTACATTTTAAATTTTATAAAATAAATAACTTAAAAATCATAACTATTCTGTAAAAAATACAGAATTATAGATTCATGGCAAAACCTTGTCTCTAATACCATATTGAGAATTAATCGGTTACATACAACACATGTATAAAAGGATTGTTGCGCTTTTTATAAGCATCGATTCTGCAAGCATACAGTGTACCGATTATACTACAAAAGATGTCGATCCCATAAGGAATGTTGATTAAAATTTTACACTATTACTACTCGATTTGAATTTTGTTTACAATGATCATTAATTTCTTAGTTAAAACTAATACTTTCCTACTCTAAACTAAATATTATTCTATTCTAATGATAATCTGAGAAGACTTATGAGTATGATGAATATAACATATACATAGTATGGAATTTAATATTTTTTTCTTATTTATAATTCAATTTTTATCATGCAAGCCAAATTGGAATAATGTTCTATGCCGCAACTCTCGCATCTAGACTAGATTATGACTTAAACATACATTTATGTTTCTAAATCGTAGCTCTCACATTTAGACTAGAATTACATAAACACACATTCAAAGAATAAAAACCAACCTATAGTAATTATCTCCACATGTGATCTTTCAAACTATGCTTTGATAATGAATTTTTTATTAACTATCAAAAAGAGGTTGCTCTCGCCAACTCTCTTACTTAAAACCATTTTTTTTTATTTTCAGAGAAACAATTGTCGTCTGAGGTCTTTTTCCTTAACTTATAATGATAATAATAAAGTTTTAATAGCAATTTCTACATATAAAGATAAATGAAAGATAAATGATTAAATATGAATAATGATATTCAAGTTCCTTAAAAGAATTCATAATAATAACAAAGAAGAAGTAAAGATTAGAAATAAAAGAAGGGGATCGCTCAACCTTTCTTCCTTTCACCAAGTGTAGTCTTCTTCCTTGTATTTTTCTTCTATTCAAACCATAAAACTAAAACTAAAACCTACAACTATTATTCTACAATTACATTTTCAAGTTAGAAGAATCATGTGATTCATCTCTTTTTATTCTCCTTGATATACTCCTTGAAATAACTTCTAGGCTATATATAATTTTCCAAGAATCAAGTCCCTCTAAGTGTCCCTCAATAGGTATGTGACCCTTGATGAACATTGGTGCCTTTTTAGGTGACTTTTCAAGCTCAACTTCCTATAATTGCCCTCTATGATCGCGGCTTCTGTCGCCCTATTGATAGAACACTCTTCTTCCTTACACCTTTCACTTCCTAGTTATCGCGGCACCTATCGCCCTCACGGTAGAACACTCCTTTTCTTCACTTAATTCTACTCCTTCACATTTTTCTCCTACATACACAAAACTTGACAAAAACATTAAAAGCACCTAATTCTAGCAAAATTTAATATAACTAAACATTATTTTGGTAACAAAACATAGATTAATTATGAACTATTTAGGCTCATATCAAACCTCCGCACTTAAACTTTTGCTTGTCCCCAAGCAAAACCTAACAAATAAGCAAACATCACAAACATAAAAGTTTTGGAGCTCACACTTATATTTGGCAAATATTTAAAAATCACATGCAAAAACATTCATCTCTTCATAAATTTAGCCTAGGTATGCAAATTCTCAAACAAAACATTATCCATTAAACATAAACAACCATGGACATCTGGAAAATTATGAAGTTGAAAAACACAATAATGTGTGAACTTAAGAACTTGAATATCTTAACACATGTAAATATTATTTCACACTAAGTATTGCCTAAAGTAGTTCTCACTCAAATACTATATTCTTAAAGAACTTATTCACTTGATGTGTTTATAGGTTAGTGTTTCTCTCATTCCTTAAACATGCCATAGCCTACCATAAGCTTGTAATTAGTAAACATCTCCATTACTAGTATAAAAAGATATATGAAATCAAAAGGGTCTTACAAGGGTTGTAACTTGGCTTAGGTTAACGTAGGAAAAATTTTGGATTCAGTAGCTTAAATTGTGAATAGAAAAAATATCACCATATAGTAATAGATTTGTTTAAGAGTCTAAGCATCGCATGATGTAACTTATTATTCATATTCCCTTCTCAATGGCACATTATCTACTAGTTTTTTATAATTATTATTTTTTTATAATTGTAGGTGCATTTTATGCTCCATCCTACTTTATTCTTCCTTTAGAAACTAGCCTTGTTCTAATATTGAACTTAGAGAATAAGGGAATTTAACTCATATTTTAAATACAATTATGCTTATATTAATATATATCTTCTAACGATATAACAATTTATCTATTTTCACAAAAAATGGTATCGCAAAAAAATGGATTTTTGTTTAACAAAAGATATTGGCTAATTATATGTTACTCAACAAAAATAGAGTTAAGGCTCAAAATTGGCTACCTAAAGTCAAAAAGTTAAGTTTTTTAAGCAAGCCAAAATGGTTTAATCTAAATGCCCTTATCATTTTTCATGCACATCTCATACTAAATATAATCCCAAAATTTACCAAGAACAAATTCTAGAGGATATGGCATATTAAGGCTCTCATACAAGAAAAATGTTAATGTAAAAGGCTCAAAAGCTCACTTAAGCTATGGGTCAAATTACCCTCAACAATAAATTGGCAAAAGTATTCCTTTTATACATGTGAAAAGATACTCAACTTAAAAAGAACATACACTAAAGTACTTTGCTAAGTCATGACCTTCACTGTATACATTTAATTGTCAAAGTAAAATGAAAATGATCAGCTTAAAAATATTCCTAACTAGACTAAAAATGACAGAAATTCAAGCTAAAACATGCATTTATTTCCAAATAGTTTCTAAATACACAAGCTCCAAAATTAAATTTGCACATAATATACACATATAAATTTAGTAAAAATAAATAAATATACTAACAATAAACAAAAACATGAAACCAACATAACATGCAAACCCCCTCACACACTTAAAGGAGACATGTCCTCATTGTGTCAGAATGGTAAAGCAAACAAAAAACAAAACAAACAAAATCATAAGAAATGTAAAAGAGAGGGAGTAAACAAACTCAAAAAGTTCCACTATGAGAACTTGGCAGGGAAGGAGTCTGACTTTTATGCATTTTGCACATAGAAGTCTCAAGAGAATTCAAACCTATCTTGCAGATGAGTTAAGTCATGGCCTGGAGAACCTAAGCCCTCCACAGGCCTTTTATCCTTGCATCCCACGATTTTAATGCATACCATTGTGAACTCAAAGTGAAAATGCAAGTAAAACAGAAAAAAATGAAGAAAAGCTAAGAGAAAAACTAAAAGAAATATAGAGACAACTTAAAATGGAAAGTGAGAGGCAACATTAAGACTCAAACTATATATAGAAAGGTGAAATACAGCATCCAACGATCAAAAAATGGCTAGAAAATTCAAATGCCGCTATCTTTCATGACCTTATGTCACTATCGTGATCGTGACAGAGCCAAACTACCCACTTCACCTATGTACGTCAAACGCGTGACATTGGATGAGCTCACGATAGAGACAAATTGCCCTTATCTATGAAGTTTCAGCCGCGAGTGCCACGCAAAGTGCAATTTCGGCATTTCCCTGCAAAAATTGCCTCTCTACATTTTCGTGCTCACAACCTTCATCGCGCTCATGACAATGTAGTAAAATCTAGAACGACATTTTTTTTACTAAATGAAAATAGAAAATAATATAGCCTGTAAAACCAAAAGTATATTATATTAGTATACCTAATAAACTTAAAAATAAAACAATATAAAAAACAAAACCAAACAAACTCCGATAAAAACAACATAAAACAAAACTAATTAAATATTGTAATCCAAAATCATAAATCAAGATTCATAATGACAATAAATTTAATCAAGCATTCGCCAGCAATGACACCAAAAACTTTTTGTGCTTTTTCTAAGCATCAATTTCACAAGCATATGGTACACGGATTATAGTACAAAAGTTATCGATCCCATGAGGAATGTTGATTAAAATTTAACATATTACTACTCGATTTGAATTTTGTTTACAATGATCATTAATTTGCTAGTTAAAACTAATACTTTACTACTCTAAACTAAATATTATTCTACTTTAATGATAATCGGAGAAGACTTATAAGTATGATGAATATAACATATACATAAGTATGGAATTTAATATTTTTTTATTATTTATAATTTTATTCTTTATCATGCAAGCCAAATTGGAATAATGTTCTATGTCACAGCTCTCGTATCTAGACCAGATTATTTCTTAAACATGCATTTATGGTTCTAAATTGCAGCTCTCGCACTTAGACTAGAATTACATAAACACACATTCAAAAAATAAAAACCAACCTATAGTAATTATCTCCACATGTGATCTCTCAAACTATGCTTTGATAATGAATTTTCTATTAACTATCAGAAAGAGGTTGGTCTCTCTAACTCTCTTACTTAGAACCATTTTGTTGATTTTCAGAGAAGCAATTGCAATCTAAGGTATTTTTCCTTAACTTATAATGATACTAATAAAGTTTTAATAGTGAATTCTATATATAAAGCTAAATGAAAGAGAAATGATTAAATGTGAATAACAATATTCAAGTTCCTAAAAAGAATTCATAATAATAACAAAGAAGAAGTAATGAATATAAATAAAAGAAGGGGATCTCTCAACCCTTCTTCCTTTCACCAAGTGTAGTCTTTTTTCTTGTGCTTTCCCTCTTTGCAAACCACAAAACTAAAACTAAAACCTATAACTATTTTTCTACAATTACATTTTCAAGTTAGAAGAATCATGTGATTCATCTCTTTTTATTCTTTTTGATATACTCCTTGAAATTACTTCCAGGGTATATATAATTTACCAATAATCAAGTCCTTTCAAGTGTCCCTCCATAGGTATGCAACCCTTGATGAACATTGGTGCCCTTTTAGGTGACTTTTCAAGCTCAACTTCCGAGAACCACCCTCTATCACGATCGCGTCTTTTGTCACCCTCGCGATAAAACACTCTTCTTCCTCACACCTTTCTCTTCCTATTCATGCATCCCCTGTCACCCTCATGAAAGAACACTCATTTTCTTCACTTAATTTTACTCCTTCAAAATTTTCTCCCTTTATCTCTTACATACACAAAACTTGACAAAAACATTAAACACACCTAATTCTAGCACAATTTAATATAACTAAACATTATTTTTGTAACAAAACATGGATTAAATATGAGTTATTTATGCTCATATCAAGGATATTAAAATTTTTAAACAATATATCTGATCTTTCCATGAATATACAATATAAATATTAGTGAGAATAAGAAAAATCACCTTTGATTTTTGTAAAATAGTTGTTTTCCTTCTCAGAGGGTTTTCACAAACCACAGTGTCCAAAATTAAACACCTACAATTGTAATCCATACAAGAGAAGAATCAAATAAACCAAAGATTTTTGGAATCACAAGGTAGCCAAAATCTCCTTGATGCTAGCAAAGAGAGTGGTGGCTAGGGTATATTTGAAGAAGAGAAAAATTATTTTCTTTTAATACTCACTTAACCCAAATCCCCTTGTCTTGGATTTTATAGCAAGGTTAAAAAATCCAACTTTATAATGGGATTGGGCTCTTTAAAATTTCTAGAGAAATATTAAATGGACTTTTGAAATTATTAATAAATCATTTGGGCTCAATTAATTTAAATTTAAGTCTTTCATAAAGGACCCTGCATATTACCCATAAACTTGGCCCTTTATACATACACTTGGATTTAATCATCCAAATTAATTCTAAATCCATCCAAATTAAATATATAGGCTCCATATCACTTATGAAATATATTTAATTTATTTTAGTCCAAGAATTAGACCTCTAGAGCCTTCTATATGGAATTTGCATAGAACCTATCTTCTGGTGGGCTTCTACGCTAAAACCAAATCCCTGGACCTCCAATTATTTCTCCAATGAACCTATTAATTATTATATCATCCTCATAACATTTATAGTCAAATAATGATTAATTATGAAATACAATATTTCAATTAGGTCCATTTCACAAAATATTTCTAAAAAGTTATGAAGAACATTTCTTCTTATGCATAATTAATTAAACTTTTTAATTAATTATTCTCTTATTTATTTATCTTCTCTTATAATAATATCAAATATTATTATCTTTGCCATTTTATCATGTTATCCTTTACTCTATATGTGTATGACCTATTGGGTTCCTATCCATATTGGCAGTATAATATGTAATTAAAAGTTCAATTCAAAACTCATATGATTTAAACTTCTTTAAATCATTATATTAATCCCTTATTGATATTTATGATACACTATTATACAAGTTATGAGCAGCCTCTAACTAAGCATCATGACTACCCTAAATGTCAAGAAGGTCAAGTGGTTATGACTATACCTTTCCATAGAAACAGTTATCATGCAATTACTCATTTCACCACTCTTATCTCAATTTGATTTTGAGTATGGATTTATATCAAGTCATATGAATATAATTATATATTTTATATTAATTTAACCCTTATTTCTGAAATGCCCTTTATGGATCTCTATCCATCTTGGTATATTACTCTGGCCAGAGATTCTCTGAACAAGGCAATTATAGAATCATGCGAGATAAATTCCTTTAATAAATATGGGATGGTGAATCATTTATTGATTACTTAACTATCTTTAAGTAGGTCATGATATATCCAATCTCCTAACTATGTTCACTCCCGGTTGGAAGTAAGAAGTTATGGAGTCAAAGTATATCACATACTACTTAAGATAACCTTAGTGATCTACAGTCTAAGGATACTTGCACAACCTCTATGAAAAGATTCATCACTGATATAGATTTAATATCCATGTGAGTATTCTCTTTGTAGGTCTCTAATAAACTTATTCTTCTAATAAGCATCCACATATTAGCTTTGATCATCTCCCATAATAACAGTTATGAGAACTACTACTTGAACTATTCAAGAAGCATAACATGTGCTAGTCTGTCCAGGTTAAAAATGTCCTATCTTGTTAATTCTATGACTAGGGATATTTAGATATTATCACATTTGCATGCAATAGACATCTCATATCATGAACACTTTCATGATTGCCTTTGCATTGTGCTTATAATACCTATAACTTCATTCATTAATTTAAGATATACAAACAAATGTATTTAAACATAGCATTAATAAATGAATGATGCCTTTCGTTAACAATATGAATATATATATATATATATATATATATATATATATATATATGTGTGTGTGTGTATATGTGTGTGAAATACATCCCTTTTTACATGGGCTCTGGGGCATACTTTCTAACACTCTCCCTATCGAGCTTAGGTAAACGGGGCAGTTGAAGTAGTTAACAAGAATGTGAAAAGGATTTTAGCTAAGATGGTTCGAATCTACAAAGATTGAGCCAATAAGCTACCTTTTGCATTATAGGGTTATAAAACTGCAGCCAAAAGTTAGGAAGTATCCTTCATAGATAAGAGCTATAGTGTTAAAATAGATGAGACCTAGGATTCTAGACATTCAGGGCAAGGCCAGGCTTACTTGGGAAGGACCTTTTGTGCTAAAAATGTTATTATCCCAAGGTGCTACCATTCTAGTTAATAGTGATGGCAATGAGTTTAGAGAATCAATAAATGTTGATAGATTGAAAGGTTCTATGGATAAGATTCAAAAGAGAAAAAGAAGTGGAAAAAATCCTTATGAGTCAAAAATTGAAAAAAATTATGGCCTTACTAAAATTAGGCACCCCGTCAGGATAAAAATAAAAAAGGCATTCAGAGCAAAAATTAGGGGCTTAGAGAAAATAATCAACAACGATAAAATGAAAGGGCTAATTAACAATAAGAGTCCTGATGCTTTCAAGATTTCATTTCAAGATTACATAATATGTTCTTTGTGATGATGTTGAATAATGATCATTTGTACTAAAATTAGAAAGAAAAATACTATTTGTATCCAAAACATTATTAATGTATTCAAAAGTAGTAATTTTCTTTTTATATGTTCAAACATTAAGAGTTCCAATAAAAATAAAAATATAATCCATGAAAGTAATTAATCTAGTCTATCTCTATCATATTGCTATCTCTCTCTCCAAGTGCCTAAGTTGATACGTCCTATTGTCAACTGCATAACTCATGACCTACTGCTTATATGTGATGGAAAAGTTATTAGCACTGACCTCTATTACGATAGTCTTTATAGGAAGTCGGGCCTAAATCCTTCGATAGAAGCCTGTCAAAAAATGAGTAGAAAATAAAGCACCATAGAAAGCCAATGGCCACCTGACAATCCCAATACTAGTGACCACAACGAGTAGTAATGTAGATTCTGACCCGATGCAATCCAGATAGAGGGATATATTAAGAAGGACCATCCTAAACTGTAGAAGGTATGGGTAACCAATGGCACATGAAATTGATATCACCATCTACTAGATGAGCTAACCAGTTAACTCCTTTATAGGTCAAATAAAACATTTAACATCAATACCAAAGGTTATAATGCCTCAATAGGTAAATGCTTATGGCTTTGGCCTGAGGAAGAGGCTTTGATAGTAGCTTCATCATCTCATAGAGTCACACCTAAAAAAAAGAGCTAATAGGTGAGTAGAATTCATCTCAAGCAAAAATAAAGGAAAGAAAATATATGCAAATATGAAAACACACATTTTCCAATAAGAAAAACTAGAGTAAAAACCCACAAAGGATGCACTACCTTTAAAATAATGACATACCTGGAGCATCAAGGGACTATCGATAAGACTGGCAATAAGATTAGCATAAATGGCATCTAGGCTAAGAATCGTCTCTACCAAAACTAAAGGAAGGGGGTTACATCCTCAGTGCATATTATTCATAGCACTGAATAACCCATAATCCCTAGTTCAATCATCTGAGTATACCACCAAACATCGGGTAAGACAAAATAATAAAATCACTTCATACTAAAATGTAGGCACATCATCAAATTCATCCAAGACATCGATCAAACTCTCCAATGAAAATTTCCTTCCTTGAGGTATTAAACTTCTAGCCTCATAAGATATAACACCCAAATCTTGGGTCACCTCTATAAGATAATCAAGAATAATGGAAGGTTGATAGGTTTGAGTACCAGGTGCAGATCTCACACTAATTATCTCAGTAAATTCTTCAGGTAATGGGCACAATTCCTAATAAGTGAATTTAAAGATTGTATGGCTAATAAGATTGGTGTTTGGACTAGCTTTACTCTCCTTAAAATCTCAAATTCTAGTATAGGTTTATAATAAGGTCTTCCTAGGTTCTTAAGTCATCTAGCAATTTACACAATTGTCATAGCGAGGGTTAACGTAGCAAAAATATTCTAGTGGTCTAAACATGGAAATAAATAGAGGAAGAAATTAATAAAAGAAAAATGATTGCAATTGAAATCAAGAATAAAAGAGAAGAGGAAGAAAAATACTTGGTAGAAAGCCTGAAATATGGGAGGTCAAAGGGCATAAAGACCAAGAAAAGATCAAGCTTCTTATAAAAAAGATGTGATAGATGTTTGTCCCTTGATCAGCAAGCCACAACCTCCTGGTCTATCACCCAAAGACTACCATTATGAATCCCTTTTACATGCCCCATGCATTGCACGTATATATTTTTTCATTCTTCCTTATTTTCATTTTGCAGGAAGTTCAAGGGATACACTATTAATATGGGATCTTCCAAAAGAATCTAAAGTAAGAAATTTCAAAAATTTAGAAAGCATATAAACTCAAGGAATATTTCAAAAAAAAAGAAGAAAAAATATTATTACGTATATGTGTGTAAAATAAATAGGAATAAAAATAATATGTATGATAATAAATAATATGATGTAAATAATAGAAAATGGAATAAAAATAAATAAAATGAAAAAAAATGAAAAATAAAAAAACCGATAAAGCAATGATAGAGGGGTGTATATGGCAACCATTTGTCTTTCAAAATTTTTTAAAATAAAAGCTTTTCCTCTTCCTCTTCTTCTTCCCCACTTTCATAACCACCATTAATGTTTTTAAAAGCATCCTCTTAATTTTTCTCTCATATTTCTTAATCTTTTTTGAGCCATTCATATCTAAATTCTCTCAGGAATGATGGGTATAGTAGGGCGCAATTTATTTCTCCTTCCGTTGCATTTTGATATACCCATTTTTTCCCTTTCCATTCCAAGTAAGTGTTTATTTACCAATTATTTTTGTAACATCCTAATCCACAAAGACATGCAGAATCATCAATACCAACATAAACCCAATAAAGATCAGGTAGAAATAATAATAATGATAATAATAATAATAATAATAATAATAATAATAATAATAATAATAATAATAATAATAATAATAATAATAATACAAGCCTTAATTACATGTCACAACATAACCAAATCAAATTCCAAAATAAGAAGATATAACATAATTGGCCTACAATACATTATGAAAACCTCAAGGACAACTGCAACCTGCTTGATCTTCTCCTCAAAGTGGGTCAAGACACCTTAACTATCAATCCAAAGTGGAGCTTATCTTGATACCTACACTGATAAACAAACCTGTGCTAAGCTATAAAGCTTAGTGGGGAAACAAAACTCCATGGACAAACTCTTACTAAAAAATCATTAATTAATTAAACCTTCACAATTAAAGAAAATATATAAGTCTGCAATATTAATCATTTCACAATGAACAATTCAGATGAGTCTTCAACCTTAACAATAAGTACTATACTTACAATAATCTAGAGCCTTAAGTGAACTAGCCTAGTTCCTAAAGACTTCTCAATTTACTTTTATAATCAAAACTCTTATTTAATAATCTAGCATAGTTCATGCAACTCCTTATCCTTTTATTCAAGAATCTAGACATCGTGATTATTGATAGTGTAAACTTCATTAATATGCATTTAATCACATTGGTTTCAAAAATTGTGCATTCAATGTTTAATCAAAACATAAGGGAGGGCATATGTCATGTAACATCTATAAAGGATACTGCTAAGCATAATTACTTCACATATATCAGATAATCTACAGTATAGAATACATTCATAATTCAAATTCTTGCTCATATTTATGTATCCCTCAATACTATTTAAGCATGGTAAACTAAATATCATATATCATAATATTATGTGATACACTATCCTTTGGTTTATGTTAGAGTTATTAGTATACATATATATATATATATATATATATATATATATATATATATATATATATATATATATATATATATATATATATACACGTAAATATTTACATATACAAACTTACGGATTTGCATGCAATTTTAGAGAACAAGTATTTCATATCATAATTACTCGATAAAGTCCCAATATCACATGCATACATTTAATAAATTTCAATGCACCTGAAACTCAATGTATGTGTTACAGCCCGTATAGTTGCAAGTATAATATTATACATTTTGGGGCCTATCTATTCATTGTGGAACCCATTGGTGGAACGAACTCACATCAATACTCACATGGCAACCTTAACCCCTCATAGTTATTGTGAAATATCACCATTATATAATACAAAACATAGAATTTCATTTCATTGAAATAATTTATATTCAAAAGGAATTTAAGATAAAGTAATATAATAGGCCATTCATCTTTCTTGCATTATATAAGTGAGGTAATTGATACATGTATTTTTTTTATTTCGTGCACATTTCATAATATTTAATAGCCTGCCTAAGTACTGGTTCAAAGGATGGATAATGGGAGCAACAAATACCAATTGGTATCAATGATGGATACCCGAAGGTATCAAATAATGGATATCTGAAGATATCAAACGATGGACCCAAAAGGGTTGAGCTATAGTTCTATTAAAGTAACAAACAATGGGCCTAAATAGGATCAACTATGGTAGCTATGATTGTATCCCTATAGGCATGCCTATCTATTCCACAACTGAACTAAGACCCACAAGCTTTACCATTTTTTAAGAACATCTTTGATTTAACATATTCTTCTTTCCTCAGTTCAACATTTTGCTCAAAGTGACAATTCATATAAGAATGCACATTATTCTTATCATAGATCAACATTGAGCTTTAGGCTCCAGTATACATGGATGTTGGTCATATGATCATATAGTTGCATCAACATTCATTCATTCATAACCTAGTAGTTGCATGATTATGTAAACAATAATAAGGTATAATCTTTCATTGATCTATCTCATCATAATTAATATTATGCATGATACTAATAAGGCAATAATAAAGTGCAGTTCTAGCTATTAAAAGTCTTCATAGGGTTATATTAATTTCCAAATATACATATAAATGTAACTTGAATCATGATAATACATGTTTTTTTTTACTCATACTTGTTCACATAATGAGTCAGACTATTAATCATATCTTAGTTGCATTAACAATAAGATATTGAACTTGCATAACTCATGGATAGTTCTTAATGATGTACCTTATAGCTATTTGGCATGAGTATCTTCCATACAACATCATAGTTATTCACATCAATACATAATAACTTGAACAACATTTAAGCATTTATGATCAATATAATAAGATGAATATGTTCTTTTCATTTTAGGTCAACACTTATTCCTATTTAAATCCTTAGTTCACTTTTATAGTGTATTAGATCGTAGACAACAAGTTATATATCGTAACGTGACCATATACGCATCAATCATCTTACTTTTACTTTGAATCTTATAACATTTTATACCCAGGTAAGTTTATATAAGATTATTCCATTTCTTTAACTTAGACATGTAACATTGAAACCATCTTCTTATTGTCACTAGGCTATATCATAGTAGTTTCATGCCATTGTAAAGACACATCAGTGTGTAGTATTTGGGTAAAACCATTGACTTTGGTAGGTGAACCCTATACTTTAACTAATTAGTTTTTATTGCTATAAAACATCTCACTATTTATATATACATATATGCATACATAGGGATTCTCAAAGTAAGTGACCATGCCATATACAACATATTGGTGGCTTTAAGTGACTCAAAGCTTAATTCAATATACTTTCTCTTATAATATCATTCATGTAATTTAAATTCCAATAATATATTATCTTGTAGTCATACCTTTCTAACTATATATTTCTAAACTTTAGCATTGGGAAGACTTCATAACTCTATTAATTTATAAATAATAAAATAGCATACTAACAACCACTTTAATATATAATCGTCATCAACTTTAATATAATCAAATAGTTTTTATTGCTATAAAACATCTCATCTGTACTCATTGCTAGCTTAATTCACCCAAATTATATAACTCTCTTTATAAGCATATAGGCTGTACAATATTGTGTTCATAATTTATGAGTAATTTATTATTTGGGTGAATGAGTACAGATGAGTCAAGGGAATACAGGTAGCCATATGTGGAGAGAGGGGAAAGGCCTTACTTGGCTATGCATTGCAAGAAGAACAAGGCCACTTAGGTGTGCATTGCAAGAAATAAAAGGTCGATTGGTCATGCATCACAATGAACAAAATGCAACTTGGCCATGCAAGGGAAAGCAAAAGGGCTTGAGCGACCATGTTGGGGAAGAAAAAGAGGCGTTAGTGGCTGAGCATGGGAAATTTAAAAGGGGTGAGCAGTCGTGCATGGGAAATTAAAAAAGGTTAAGCAGCAGTGCATGGGAAATTCAAAGGTCATGTGAGGCTGTGCACTGGGTCTCTACTAAAAGAATCCAAAGCCCCGTATACAGATCAGACACTTAAACTTAATATCTCAACCTAACAACTTATGGTAATGTTCATTAAACCTTTAAATCTTTCCAAAATCATCTAAGTTGCTTGATTTAGCCTTTAACCTCATTAAAGAGGACACACATACAAGAAAAGAGGGAAGTTCTCATAACAAACTTATATGAACAGTATAGTAAACCTAATTCCTGTACCTTTTATTGAAGCTACATCTCCTCTAGCTTATTTGATTTGTTTTCTTCCTTTCCTACCATTGATCTGACTCATAAAACCTAAGCTTTATCTTATTTGATTCTCAATCCATAACCAGAGAGAAAGAGAGAGTGATTTATCTAATTTCTCTGCCCTATATCCGATCTTCACCTTCTCCAGAAAGCTTTAAAAGAGTGAGTGGGGTAATTATCTCACTAAGAGAATTTCCAAAATTACCTTTAAACAATTTAACCCCTTAACAACTTGTATTTCTTTCATTTTAATCCAACTTCTCTTATTTAATTCAATTGTATCCTTCCTTATAATTTAACTATACTTTATTTGTCATGTGCATAATTACCAAAATACCCCTAATAGGACTTAACTTTAGTAATGAAAAATAATCTAATTTTACATGATTTAACCATAGTCCTCTTTAATTTACTATAATTCAATTAGGGACAAGATTAGGGCCACAAAAATCTTTGCCCCTTAAAAGAATTTCGTCCTCGAAATTCAAAGTGTAATCTTTACCTTTATTGCTACAAAACTTCCAAACTCTGCTTTAGCTATAAGCAACTATAACCATAAGTATTCTATATCTATAATAAATTCATTCATCTATAACATTAGTACCTATATTTGATCTCCAGATACTCTTATGCTCATTATATTTTCTATCAATTTTCCCATTCAGCTAGGCCATAACTATGATTTGGGTTCTATTAATGTGTTATGAGATGATTTGGGATGTTATAAATGATGGAATATGACATGGTATGATAATCATGATAGCACAGCGGAAAAACAAAAAATTTTATCATACATACCATACATATCCAAAGATAGAATCGAAACATGCAATTTTAGGGTTATCGAACTTACAACTTTTGATGCCTTTTAGTTTTTTATTCCGATGATGACCAGCAACTAAGATGGCTTTGTCCACCTTAGATCTCGATCACCAATGCCAAGGAATAGCCTTTTGCGCCACTCCCTCTATTCTCACACACACAATTACACCGTCGGCTTAAAAACGAGATTGCTAGATCTCTTTTTCGGTATTGTGTAAGGGTTATAGTTTGAAGCTACAAAACTTGATTTTGTACTTCTTTAGATTGCTATTACTGCTCAATAACACAAAAGAATGAGGAACAATCCTTTCTCCTTGTGAAAAATTGAACAAAAGAATTAAGAGAGAGAGAGTCACTATTCACGAGTTACTATTCATGCCACCAAAAAATTAGGTTTAGGGTTTTATTTCTTTTAATATATATGCTTATCCTTTGGCAAGTCATTAATCTGAATTCAACTATCCTAAGATAATTAATTCAAACTCTATCACTTCCTAAAGATAAGTAATATATTTTGAATTAAACTCCTTTGAATTTAAATTCAAATTTGAAATAAAACATAAGACATTTAATTAAATAAAATCACTTAATATAACTTAATTGCATGTGCCGAAATTCCTTGAATTCCATCTTGGAATTTCGGCCACTTCATTATATATTTAAGTGATTTGATTTAATTTAAATTCCTTTAGGCTTTAATACTCAATTAACTTAATTAATGTAACATAATTAATTAATTGAAATTAAACCTTGTGGGCTGAATTTCTCTCTCATGGACCAAAGCCCAATAGCAATATTATAACCCATTACATACATTAATTTGACTTTAATTAAAAGCCCAAATTAATGTCCAATACTTAATTTAAATATTTTAAGCCCAATGCTTTGTGTGCGATCCTATAGGTCCATTTAATGTTGGCAATGAATTAATAAATTAATTCAAAGGCTATATATATTCTCTAGCAAGATATTATAGCATTCCAAATTAAATGAAAATGCATATGGCATTTGGTGACCTAATGCAATTTCGCATAGTCCCTTACCCATAAATATCAGAATTAATATAAGGCATGGAACTAGTCATCCTTATATACATTAATTCATTTCTTGATATTCCAATGACACTGAATTCTTAGATAAATAATGATTACTCATTATTTCATCTCGGTATGGCCATACACTTCTCAGTTCACTGATCAAGTGGCCGGTGATATTTTCTCTCTTATCGAGAGGGGTAATCCCTTCACTTCTCTCATGCTCTCTAACATGAATCAGCGTATACCCAATCATACCCGTACTTGTCACTCTGTTACGAGCACGTTAGGTGTATGTCAAAGTACACAGTAATTCATAAAGAGTTTCATAGAGATTTCAGGTCTAAGAACTCCAATACAAAACTTGCATATGAGAAACACTTATGACTTGTACCATGTAGTGTTCTCATGAGCGGATCGAATCCAGATACCATGTTCTTTAACATGTATCTATGATCTCTGATTGACACTCTTGTCCTAATGATCCGTAAGACAGAACTCATAAGATCAGAGAGAGCATACTAGTCTTAATTCATTTGTTATTCCCATAACAATGACTGACTAGGGATATTTAGAATGATGTCTCATTTGTTTCAAGGTCTTACAATCCATGTGCCTCACACATGATAACTTAAACCGAAACAACACTCTTGGATAGTTTTATCAATTGATATGCACAGGAATACAAAGGATAAAACAAATGCCTCATTTTATTAATTCAAAGTGTTTTATTACAATGTATTGGGGCTAGGGCTTACACTAACAATCTCCCACTAGCACTAGTCCCAATTGGGCATAGCCCTAATACCGAACGCTCTCAAATGAGCTTCGTGCAGATTTAGACGCAACTATTTCGTCAAAGGATCTGCTATATTGTATTCACTTGCTTTCTTGCTAACCTTGACGTCCCCACGATCAATGATTTCTCTGATCACGTGGTACCTCCTGAGTATGTGTTTGGATTTATGGTGTGACCGAGGCTCCTTGGCCTGTACATTGGCCCCGTTATTGTCACAAAAAAATTTCTAATGGATCTAGGATGCTTGGGAACACTCCTAATCCAAAAAATGAAATTTTTTAATCCAAACAGCCTCCTTTGCAGCCTCACTCGCTGCAATATACTCAGATTATGTAGTTGACTCGGCAACGGTCTCATGTTGTGAGCTTCTCCAGCTAACAACATCACCATTAAAAACAAACCCAAATTGCGATCTTGTATACTGAGTGCTGGTCTGAAAAGCAGCATCAGCATAACCTTGTATGACGAGCTCTTTTTGACCACCATACACCAAGAAGTGATCCTTAGTCCTTCGCAGGTACTTCAAAATCCCTTTTACAGCAGACCAGTGCTTCTCACCAGGGTCTTGCTGAAACCTACTGGTTATACTCAGTGGATGAGCAACATCCAACCTAGTACATAACATAGCGTACATGATAGATCCAATAGCAGATGCATATGGGATTCTACTCATGTTGTCCCCTTCCTCATTGGTTTTAGGGCACTGTTCTTTAGTCAAAGGAACTCCCAAAGCCAAAGGTATGTACCCTTTCTTTGAGTCTCCCATACTAAAAAGCTTTAGTACTTTGTCTATGTACTTTTCTTGACTTAGTCCCAAAAGCCGATTCGATCTATCTCTATAGATTCGAATACCAAGTATTGTCTCGGCTTCACCTAAGTCTTTCATTGAGAAACACTTTCCCAACCATTGCTTAACCTTTTGCAATGTTGGAATGTCATTCCCAATGAGAAGGATGTCGTCCATATATAGGACCAGAAATACTACTATGCTCCCACTAACCTTCTTGTACACACAAGATTTATCTTCTTGTGCAATAGGTTCTTGTTCCACAACTGGTTGTGAACTTGATCCCATTACCAACTCATCCTTTATAGGAGTTTGTGGCGCTTGAATTTCTCCAAGCTCTACTTTACTCCCACTGTCTTTCTTGAGAAGGAACTCCTTTTCCAAGAAAACAGCCTTGCGAGCAACAAATACTTTGTTCTCAGCTTGTGAGTAAAAGTAGTATCCCTTTGTTTCTTTGGGATAACCCACAAACAAGCAGACAGTCGATTTGGACTCTAGTTTGTCAGATGTTAATTTCTTAACATGTGCTTCACAGCCCCAAATCTTGAGAAAAGACATATTGGGTTCTTTCCCAGTCCATACCTTGTATGGTGTCTTCTCAACTGCTTTAGTTGGAGTACGGTTCAATAGAAATGCAGCAGTTTCTAATGCATAACCCCAAAAAGAGATAGGAAGATTAGCTTGACTCATCATAGATCGAACCATGTCCAACAGAGTTTGATTTCTCCTTTCGGACACACCATTCCATTGCGGTGTTCCAGGAGGAGTGAGCTGTGAAATAATACCACACTCTTTTAGATGATCATCAAACTCTTGATTTAAGTATTCGCCACCTCGATCTGATCGAATGGCTTTTATACTTTTGCCAAGTTGGTTTTCTACTTCGTTCTTAAACTCTTTGAATTTCTCAAAAGTTTCAGACTTGTACTTCATTAGATAGACATAGCCATATCTACTGAAGTCATCTGTGAAAGTCACGAAGTAGCTAAAACCACTTCTAGCTTGTGTACTTAATGGTCCACATACATCGGTATGTATTAGTTCCAATAAGCCATTAGTCCTTTCACCTTTCTTGTTAAAAGGACTCTATCATTTTTTCATGCAAACATGGCTCGCATGTGTCATAAGACTCTAAGTCAAATGACCCAAGCACTCCAGTTTTGTGGAGTCTTGAAATACGTTTTTCGTTTGCATGTCCTAAACGACAATGCCAGAAGTAAGTAGGGTTTAATTCGTTTGGTTTAACCCTCTTTGTATTAATGTTGTATATTGACTCTTTGTTTTGTAAATCAAGGATATAAAGGCCATTTTGCAACATGGCATTGCCATAAGAAATGCCTTCGCGACGAATATGAGCATTGCCCTTTTTAATAACAAAATCAAATTCATCATTATCCAAACATGAAACTGAAATAATGTTTCTGCTCATAGCAGGCACATAATAACAATTATTCAAAACAATACAAAGTCCGGAAGGTAAAGTGAGGTGATAGTCGCCTATCTCCATGGCAGCAACTCGTGCTCCATTCCCCACACGGAGGTCCACTTCATTCTTCCCAAGTAACCGTCTATTTCTTAGCCCCCGCACATTTGAACAAATGTGAGAACCACAACTGGTATCCAATACCCAAGTGGTAGAAATAGAAAGGTTAATTTCAACAACAAAAATACCAGAACTGGACGCCTTGGCTCCATTCTTTTTTTGTTCTTCCTTGAAGAGAGCGCAATTCTTCCTCCAATGCCCTATCTTGTTGCAATGGAAGCAAGTGCTCTCACTCTCTTTGAGCTTTGGTGCCTTGGGTTTGGATTGGGCTTGAGGTGCACTCCCAACTGTCTTGGGTTTTCCCTTTCCTTTTCCCTTTCCCTTAACAGTTCCCTTCTTAATTCCCTTTTGAACCATAAGTACGGGATTGGTCTTTCGAATGTTCTCTTCAGCATTCTTAAGCATCCCATGAAGCTCAGTGACTGACTTGTTCATTGCATGCATGTTATAATTCATCACAAATGGATCATAAGCAGCAGGCAATGATCCTAAGATCAAGTCAGTGGCCAATTCCTTTGGCACTAGTACCTCAAGCTTCTCAAGAGTATCAAGATACCCTTTCATCTTGAGTACATGGATACTAACAGGTGTACCCTCAGCCATCTTGCAAGAAATTAATGCCTTTGTTGTCACGAACCTCTCGTGACGAGCTTGCTCTTGGAACATCTCCTTGAGGTGCACCATGATCGCATAAGCCTCTTGGTCCATAAATTGCTTTTGCAAGTCAGGCACCATAGTGGCCAGCATCAGACAGGTCACATCGTTAGAGTCGCTCTTCTTGGTCTCAAAAGTTTCCTTTTGAACCGCAGAGGCGTTCCTTCCTGGTTCTTCAGGCAAGGGTGCATCCAAAACATATGACTTCTTCTCTTGCTTAAGAACTATTCTTAAGTTTCGAGACCAGTCTATGAAATTGGTGCCATTTAATTTGTCCTTTTCAAGGACCGATCGCAATGAGAAATTGTTGTTTGAAGATGCCATTTTCAATCTACAATAAAATTTAGCAAGATTAAATGAGGTCTTATTAATGATCCCACAAACCGAATTAATATCCCTTTAAATAATTCGCATTAGTGATTTAATGTGGGCCAAGATCCACTTTTCACAACAACTTATTAGTCAAGCTGAGCTTGTACACCTAACAAGTTAAGTTACTTAGGTAGGAAAACTCCAATCATGTCTCGTACATGACTCTTGGATCAAATGGGTTAACATCTTAAGATGTTATAGCACAACCCATTTATTAGTTGCCTAGGTCCGAGCATCCCATTCCATGTTAAGTCCAACCTACATTCACAACCCATGCCTCACAAAGATAATCGGGCGCATCTAGGACTCCTAGTCTACGTGACCGATGATCGATGCCTTGACATGTTTCGAATTAGGAAGGCAACTTTGTGACTTACTATTTTTTAGGGATTCATTTTATTACGGCTTACATGGCATACGCTTTGTCATCCATACATAGCATGCATATATATATAATTGCATAAAGTAAAGCGTGACAAACATGGGCCCAAAAACCTACAACTAAGATTCTATACTATTGCATAAGAATCTTCGAGTTGGGCTTCTCCACTCCGGTGGGCTTCGTCTTGATTTACAAAGTCTTCAAATAAATTCTATTCTAAGAAATAAATGAAACTTTTACAATAAAATATAATGGCACGCAGGCCATATTTAATTACAAAAACCCAGGGCCCATAAATGCACCATGCATATCCATTCATCACACCAAACAAGCAAATAAATATACATAGCATTCATGGATCAGACAAAGTCCAATTTTAATCAATTTAGCCAAGCCCATTAATGAAAATTGTGTACTTGAACCTTTAAGAGAAGACCCCGTGATGGGCCTGGGCCGAAGCCCAATGGACTAAATCCTCTTATTGAATAAGTTCTCTTAAAAGCCCAAAACACAAACTAGTTAGATTTGTGCCATAAATCAACTCTAGTATAATTTCCAATTTTGCCATTTTTAATTTTATGTCATACAGCCCATAAACATTAAAAATACATATAATATGTGCTAACATAAATTAAAAATAAAATCATGAAGAACACATATAATAACACACGGCATTCATGCAAAAACAAACAAACAACAAAACTAGTTGTTTAATGCTTATGTAATGCCATGAAATGCACAAACATTTAAATCAATTTTATGAGTCATTTAATATTCTAAATAAGTCCATAAATATTGATTTAATATTCTGTACCATTTTAATCTAAATGTATTTTTACCATTTTAATCAAAACAAAGCAAACAATGTTGATTAAACATGTAACAAACACAAACTAGTCATTGTTTTAAGTGATTTTAAAATTAATCAATTAAATTGTCATGGACCAGAATTAAAACCAAATTTAAAATATGTCCAGACCTGATAATTAATCTTTAAATATCACTTACAAACATGCCAAAAACGTTTTTACATTTAATTTTGAAAACTAGTTGTTAAACTAGCAATTTACATGCTAACTAGCACCTAGTTTCATAATTAACATGTACCATCAGGTATAAATAATTAAATCCGACCATTACCAGCCCTAATAACATCTTAGGACAGTATATTAACATGTCATATTAATTATAATACCTATCTAATCAATTAAAATCGTTTTTACACCAAAACAATGCAAAAAACTCAAAACAGAAAATTTCAGATTTGCATGTTTTCAAAATAACGATTTTTAATTAATTTTTTCATGCATCAAAAGCACTAAAATAAGCATGTCTAGGCTCTGATACCACTGATGGAATATGACATGGTATGATAATCATGATAGCACAGCGGAAAAACAAAAAATTTTATCATACATACCATATATATCCAAAGATAGAATCGAAACATGCAATTTTAGGGTTATCGAACTTAAAACTTTTGATGCCTTTTAGTTTTTTATTCCGATGATGACCAGCAACTAAGATGGCTTTGTCCGCCTTAGATCTCGATCACCAATGCCAAGGAATAGCCTTTTGCGCCACTCCCTCTATTCTCACACACACAATTACACCGTCGGCTTAAAAACGAGATTGCTAGATCTCTTTTTCGGTATTGTGTAAGGGTCATAGTTTGAAGCTACAAAACTTGATTTTGTACTTCTTTAAATTGCTATTACTGCTCAATAACACAAGAGAATGAGGAACAATCCTTTCTCCTTGTGAAAAATTGAACAAAAGAATTAAGAGAGAGAGAGTCACTATTCACGAGTTACTATTCATGCCACCAAAAAATTAGGTTTAGGGTTTTATTTCTTTTAATATATATGCTTATCCTTTGGCAAGTCATTAATCTGAATTCAACTATCCTAAGATAATTAATTCAAACTCTATCACTTCCTAAAGATAAGTAATATATTTTGAATTAAACTCCTTTGAATTTAAATTCAAATTTGAAATAAAACATAAGACATTTAATTAAATAAAATCACTTAATATAACTTAATTGCATGTGCCGAAATTCCTTGAATTCCATCTTGGAATTTCGGCCACTTCATTATATATTTAAGTGATTTGATTTAATTTAAATTCCTTTAGGCTTTAATACTCAATTAACTTAATTAATGTAACATAATTAATTAATTGAAATTAAACCTTGTGGGCTGAATTTCTCTCTCATGGACCAAAGCCCAATAGCAATATTATAACCCATTACATACATTAATTTGACTTTAATTAAAAGCCCAAATTAATGTCCAATACTTAATTTAAATATTTTAAGCCCAATGCTTTGTGTGCGATCCTATAGGTCCATTTAATGTTGGCAATGAATTAATAAATTAATTCAAAGGCTATATATATTCTCTAACAAGATATTATAGCATTCCAAATTAAATGAAAATGCATATGGCATTTGGTGACCTAATGCAATTTCGCATAGTCCCTTACCCATAAATATCAGAATTAATATAAGGCATGGAACTAGTCATCCTTATATACATTAATTCATTTCTTGATATTCCAATGACACTGAATTCTCAGATAAATAATGATTACTCATTATTTCATCTCGGTATGGCCATACACTTCTCAGTTCACTGATCAAGTGGCCGGTGATATTTTCTCTCTTATCGAGAGGGGTAATCCCTTCACTTCTCTCATGCTCTCTAACATGAATCAGCGTATACCCAATCATACCCGTACTTGTCACTCTGTTACGAGCACGTTAGGTGTATGTCAAAGTACACAGTAATTCATAAAGAGTTTCATAGAGATTTCAGGTCTAAGAACTCCAATACAAAACTTGCATATGAGAAACACTTATGACTTGTACCATGTAGTGTTCTCATGAGCGGATCGAATCCAGATACCATGTTCTTTAACATGTATCTATGATCTCTGATTGACACTCTTGTCCTAATGATCCGTAAGACAGAACTCATAAGATCAGAGAGAGCATACTAGTCTTAATTCATTTGTTATTCCCACAACAATGACTGACTAGGGATATTTAGAATGATGTCTCATTTGTTTCAAGGTCTTACAATCCATGTGCCTCACACATGATAACTTAAACCGAAACAACACTCTTGGATAGTTTTATCAATTGATATGCACAGGAATACAAAGGATAAAACAAATGCCTCATTTTATTAATTCAAAGTGTTTTATTACAATGTATTGGGGCTAGGGCTTACACTAACAATAAAATGCGTCAATGATTTCATGGATACAATTGAATGCTAATACATATTCTCATATACTGTACATATTTTACCCCATCCCAATATCATGAAATATGTTTAATTACCCATGCTGATTAGGAAAACTATAACAAATATATATATAGAGCATCTTAATAACCTCGACATCTCGCATCATAATCAAAGCCAAAACTCAAATTCTCTTCTGATCATATAAACTTTTCCCCAAACTCCTTAATAAACAATCTAGATGTACTCATAATCAGACTTATGTTATACTTCAATCATAGAATATTAAGGCATTTAAGCACTTCCAATATCAAAATGTGAGAGATACTGGTAATTCCTTTAATATCACCTCACAATATCTGAAGAAAAATCCTACTAGTGCTCCAATATAAATCAATCATAGGTCAATCATCTATCGCAATTATCAAAATCTGTATCCTAATAACAATAACAATAACATAGAATATGGCTATTTGCTCTAGGCCAATTAATCTAAACTTTCAAGAACAAATTCTTAATTTCTTATTTCCTAGAAAAGACTAAAGCAAGGTGCTCTGATACCACTAACTGTAACACCCTAATCCACATGACATGCAAAATCATCAATAGCAGCATAAACCTAGTAAAGATCAAGCAGAAATAATAATAATAATAATAATACAGGCCTTAATTACATGCCACAACATAACCAAATCAAACTCCAAAATAAGGAGACATAACATAACTAGCCTTCAATACATTATGAAAACCTCAAGAACAATTGTAACCTACCTGATCTTCTCCTCAAAGTGGGTCGAGCACTACAGCTATCAATCCAAAATAGAGCTTATCCTAAAACCTACACGGATAAACAAATTCGTGCTAAGCTATAAAACTTAGTAGGGAAACAAAACTCTATGGACAAATGCTTACTAAAATATCATCAATTTATTCAACCTTCATAATTAAAGAAAACATATGAGTCTACAATATTAATCATTTCACAATGAACATTCCAGAGGAGTATTCAACCTTAACAATAAGTACTATACTTATAATAATCTAGAGCCTTACATGAACTCGCCTAGTTTTTAAAGACTTTTCAAATTACTTTTGCAATCAAAACTCTAATTTAATAATCTAGCATAGTTCATGTAGCTCCTCATCCTTCTATTCAAGAATCCAGACATCGTGATTATTGATATTACAAACTTCATTCATATGTATTTAATCACATTTGTTACATAAATCATGCATTCAAGGTTTAATCAAAACATAAGGAAGGGTATATGTCATGTAAAAAATATAAAAGATACTCCTAGGCACAATTACTTCACTTATATCACACAATCTATAGTATAGAATACATTCATAATTCACATTCCTGCTCATAATTATATATCCCTTAATACTATTTAGCTTTAAACCTCATTAAAGAGGACACACATATAATAAGAGAGGGAAGTTCCTGTAACAAACTTTTGTGAATAGTAGAGCAAACCTAATTCCCGTACCTGTTATTGAAGCTTCATATCCTCTAGCTCATTTGATTTGTTTTCTTCCTTCCTTACCCTTGATCTGACTCACAAATCCTAAGCTTTACCTTCTTCAATTATTAGTCCATAACCAGAGAGAGAGAGAAATTATCTCCCTTCTCTGCCCTATATCTGATCTTCACCTTTTTTAGGAAGCTTTAAAAGAGTGAGTGGGGTAAATATCTCACTAAGGGAATTTGATAAATTACCTTTAAACACTTTAACCCCTTAATAACATGTATTTCTTGCATTTTAATCCAACTTCTCTTATTTAATTCAATTGCATCCTTTCTTATAATTTAACAATACTCCATTTCTCATGTGCACAATTACCAAAATACCCCTTATGGGACTTAACATTAATAATGCAAAATAATCTAATTTTGCCTTATTTAACCGTAATCCTCATTAATTGACTATAATCAGATTAAAGACAAGATTGGGGCCTCGTACTCTTCCCTTTTTTTGTATTATAAGTTTCTGATGATAATTTTTGTTATTAAATTTAATATGATATGTTTAAAATGCCTAAGTATGTTTTTGCATAAATTTTCTTATTTATGCCATGTAATTTTTACTGCCTATACGAATTTGGTCAAGTTTTAGCTTGTAATTTTGTTATTTAACAACCTTTTAGATTTTAATTGGCTAGACACAAAATTGTATAGATAAACATGTAAATTTCATACTTTAATGTTTAGTTTAGTGTAGTTTGACTATGAAGTTTAACATAATGCACCCAATGTAAATAAATTTTCAATTAATCTTAGAATTAGTAAGTAGGTCTTTTGGACATATTGTGATTAAAATTAACAATGCATCAATGCAGGTTAATTGAAGTTTAATTTTTTAGATTAACATGTAGATAAAACTACCTATGAAATGAATAAAAGAACGAAATGAATAGACCTTATGCCTTGTTGTTTTGAGCATTGGCATAAAATTTCTTGAATTGGATTGCTTGGTGGCTACTGATGGCCTATGGTGTTGTGAAATTTTTTTATGCAGGAGAGCAGGCACATTCCTAGCTAGAATGCTATAAAAATTTTATAAATTGCCTTAATTATTGTGCATTGCCTAGTAACGAGCTTAGGACATAAATTGTTTTGAAATTTGATGTGCATTTTTGTGTAAATTGGCTAGCACTTGCTTAAGCCAACATGTTGCTGAAATTTTGCCAAAATTTTCATAAATTTTAATTTCAAATTACTTGCAATGCAAGTTAACTATAGAAAACTAACACTTAACCTTCTGAAAGGATGCCATGCAGAGACGCTTAACCTACAACAATGACACCTCTACCGAGATGGATGACACCTCGATAGGCTTAGAGATATTGTGCCTTATCTCAAGTGCAGTTCAAATCCAACCAATTCATATCTCAACAATTCCTGTATACTATGGAGATAATTGATGAGCTTGATGGATTATTGGATACTACAACATGGACTATGTTTCTCACTCCAACCTTTTAGATATACCCTGATGTAACCTAAGAATTTTTGGCTATTTTTTAATTTAAGGGCTACCAGAGGTCCGACATAGAGGAGGGGGTAGTCCAATTTAGGGTGAGTTACATCCAATAGATAGAGGCTATAAGGCTTCCAATAAGACTAGATGTCCTAACCTTAGATAGGGAAGTAGAAAAAGAGCATTAGGTAGCTATAATGCTTTAATGAGCCATGTATCAATTTAACATAGCTAAGAGTATGTTGGTAGCCATACAAGCCTTGATTTGCATTCAACAAATTTTAGCCACATCATATCTCGGCCATACCAATAGTCCTAGGTCAGTCAAAATAATTGACATAGTCTATTTATGGGCCATACGTAGAATTAGGAGGGTAGATATTAGGCATGAGATCATTGCTACCCTACTCAGAGTTGATACCCAGCCAAACTCATAAACATGTATTGGGGGAGTGGTAACTTGACTATTGGTTGACCTAGGGTAGCTAATAGGACATTTGCCAACCACACTAGAAGGATATTTTTATAGATATGTAGCTACTCTAATCATAAGGATGGTCAAGTCGGTGCAAGGCAAGAGGGCCTGCATAAATTATTGACCATCCCTGAGACTAGATAGAGGTATGGCCTATATCACATTATGCCAGAGCCACCAATAAAGTGAGAGGATCATGGTCAGCCTCAGCTACGTCAACTATTGTAGGCACCTCCAGGACCACCAGTGTAGTATGATGACAAATGAAAGAAGCCATAGGAGCCTTAAGGGGCAGTTATGGACTCTAATTTTGTGATAGACATATAGGTAGATCTCAATGAGCCTCTTAGTTAATCACTTCAACCACAAGTGCGTCCATTGTAGCTTATTAAGTGACGGCAATCACCTTTCAGGTGAATGGGTTTATATTCACTATATGGCCATCTTAGAGCTTCCACCCCTACTACTACTAGGATATATGATCACCTTGGCATATCAACATCCACTGCTCCACCACTAGTGCAGCAAACATCAACATTAGTACTTGGTGATATCTTTTAGAGAGGTTGTCTATCATAAAGGATGTTATCAGTAAGTAGGGCTAGACTCTACAAACCGTGCAATAGAGAATATTTAATAACTACGTAGTAAAGATTTGATACACCTTTATAGGTGTTTAATGAGTCACTCAAATCAAACAACACAAGAGTCATATTAAGGCAGAGGTCCTAGAGGGAGATAAGTTATAATTAAGATAGATGAGCAGCTAAAGAGGTACATGAAGGATCTAAGGGATGATTGAATGAGATACTTATAGTAGCATTATAGGGCTATCTTAAGGATGAGCTAGAGCTTAAAGTGCCTAGCCGAAATGATAGCAAAGATTTTATAGCAACTATCCACTGTGCTACCTTGATTTAAGTTCAAATTTAGACAATAGGGGGAGCAACCACCAATACCACTGCAGGCAGTGGCACCATATAGACCTACCAAACCTTTAGCTTTTCATCCTTCATCTGGACCTTCCTACTACAATGGACTAAGTTCCTCTTGGTAGCTTATTATTTTGTATATAGGTAGTTTTAAAACTATTGGACATTTTGAAGTATATAAAAATTATGACACGTATTTATGCATTTCTTTCATGTTTTATTTATGATTGCTATATCTAAAGCAAAAATACATTATAAAACTAACAAGAAAATGCATGATCAAAGTAATAACATAGAAATTAAAGAAGAGAAAATAATAAGACAAATGAAAAAAAGAAATCAAACATAATGTGAAAATAACAAGAACAAATTCAATGAACAAAGCACTAATATCACACCTTTTTATAGGTATTTAAAACTTTATAAATAAGGTACATACCCCATATTCTATAGAATTTAAAGGAGATGCCCACACTAAACTAAATTAGAAGGATAAATGAATAAGGAATGGATAGGAACTTATGTAGGTCTTTAGTTTTGGTCATGACTCCAAGATGCCTACAAACTTATAAGAAACCACTTGTGTAGGATGAAATGAAAAAAGATACTCATAAATCCATAAGAAGTCACTTAAATATGTTGAAATCAGAAGAGATGCACAACAAAGAAAAATACGGATATTTTTTGATATTGGGAAGAATGTACGGGAGATGGTCAAAAGTCATCCCTATTCCATTTGGATAAAGCAATTATTAAATTGATGGGAAACTTCACCAATAGTTAGTTTGCATTCATAAAAATAAAGTGAGAGACATCATCAATTATTGGTCCATATGGTTGTAGACAAGGCGAAAGACTATAGCGATAATTGATCCACATTGCTAAAGCCAAGATCATGGTATAAAACTGAAGTATACTAAAAGAGGGATAGTCCAAAAAGTTATTTTAATTTCTAATGATGAGGGAAAGAATTATGTCGTAGCATCTTCATGATAGATCTACTAGTCCAGAAGGTTATTTTGACTTTTAATAATAAGAAAAAGAATTATGTTGTAGTGTCTTTAAGGTAGACCTACATATGTGGAGTAAGCCTATAAACACGTGCTATTAGTGAATCCTCACAAATGCATATTTGCTAGAAATTCTTCAATAAGAATATTGATTCAAAGGGGCATACACACCTAAAGATGGCTTCAACCACCACAACTATATGGTCAGGCATATGTATAGATGGCATTAACTAATCAACAATCTTATCTAGTTTTTCATGCTGCGAAGCTAGAGTTAATTAGATATAAAAAAAACTCATATTGATTCTGTATACCAAAAAACTAGCACTAATCAAACAATTGAACACTTATCACCTTAGATGGGGTGCATCTCAAACTCTAATTTTGCATGTCATGAAATTGGTGCTAATCAGATATAAACAAACTCATCTGGATTCTACATGTTGAGAAATTGGCACTAATTAAACGACTGAAGGCTTATTGCCTTAGATGAAGTGCATCCTAAACTTTGATTCTGAATGCCAAGAATTTGGCTTTAATCAGGTATAAACAAACTCATCTTAATTTTGCATGCCAAAAGATTGGCGCTAATCAAATGACTGGAGATTCACAACCTTTAATGAAGCATATCTTATAACATCAGAGACTTATTTCCTTTAATGAAGTGTGACTTAAAGATCCACCACCTGTAATGAAGTATGTCTCAAAGATCCATCACGTTTAATGGAATGTAACTTATATCTGAGACTTATCGACTTTAATGAAGCATGTCTTAAAGGTCTATTGCTTTCAATAGAGCATATCTTATACCTCAGAGACTCACTGCCTTCAATGAAGTGTGTCTCAAAAATCCACTACCTTAAATGGACCATGTTTTTAAATTTTTTAATTAGAGATTCATTACCTCAGGTACGTATTTTCTTTTTACTCTAAATTTTATCCCACATTGGCACTAGTACACCAATTCACCAAAATTAGTGTTAACTATATACACCGTGACTCGAGGAAGCCCAAATAAAGGTTACCTGATAATGAGGAAATCATATAGTTCTAATAGAGAACATGAACTCTGACCTCAAATTTCACATTTGCATAGAAAATTTACGGTTTTATAGGTGTTTTTAAAAGATTTTTGTATTATAAACCTTGACTTTATCTTTCAACTATGACAGATGGACATTCATCATAATTGGGATTGTCCTCTGTGGCCAATTCCTATAAACCTAGGTCAAATCAAGGGAATTTTTGTAATTATAGAAGAATTATATGAGGGATGGGTGTCTGTCCATGATGGATTCCCATTTTTGGGGTTATTTCCATATTTTTCACTTTTTCCAGTTTTAAAAGATAGAGGATAAGATCTGATTTTGATTTGATTTAAGAATTTAAAGGGTTTAATCAATCCATATCTAGGAAAACAAAGTTGGAGTGGGTTTCTAACTATCATCAATGTATAAAAGGCCAAAATTAGGGTTTTACAGGGGAATCTCAAATTGGGATTTAAAAAAAAGAATAAAGTTATTATAAAGAAAGAAATTAATTCTTTTATCTTTAAAACCAAAAATTCGATGCAGACTATTCATTAAAAAAGGCAACAAAAATATCTTTGTTTTTTTAAACATAAAAATCTAGGATTGAAGCAGAGATTGACATTTTGAATCATATAGAATTAACTGCCTTCAATGAAGTGTGTCTTAAAGATCCACTACCTTAAATGGAGCATGTTCTTAAATTTTTTAATCAGAGATTCATTACCTCAGGTACATATTTTTTTCTTTTACTCTGAATTTTATCTCACTTTGGCACTAGTACACCAATTCACCAAAATTAGTGGTAACTATATACACCGTGACCCGAGGAAGCCCAAATAAAGGTTACCCGATAATGAGGAAATCATATAGTTCTAATAGAGAACATGAAATCTGACCTCAAATTTCACATTTTCATTGAAACTTTATGGTTTTATAAGTTTCTTTAAAAGATTTTCGCATTATAAACCTTAACTTTATCTTTCAACTATGATAGATGGACATTCATCATAAGTGGGATGGTGCTCCATGGCAAATTCTAATAAATCTAGGTCAAATCAAGGGAAGTTTTGTAATTTTAGAAGAATTATATGAGGGATGGGTGTCTGTCCATGATGGATGCCTATTTGTGGGGTTTTTTCCATATTTTTCACTTTTTCCAGTTTTAAAAGATAGAGAATATGATATGATTTTGATTTGATTTAAGAATTTAGAGGGTTTAATCAATCCATATCTTGGGAAACAAAGTTGGAGTGGGTTTCTAACTATCATCTATGTATAAAAGGACAAAATTAGGGTTTTACAGGGGAATCTCAAATTGGGATTTAAAAAAAAGAATAAAGTTTTTATAAAGAAAGAAATTAATTCTTTTATCTTTAAAACCAAAAATTCAATGCAGACTATTCATTAAAAAAAGGTAACAAAAATATCTTTGTTTTTTTAAACATAAAAATCTAGGATTGAAGCAGAGATTGACGTTTTGAATCATATAGAATTAAAATATCCGAAGGGTAATATTCTGGAACCCTCTCTTTCTCTCTTTAGCTCATCTTCACAATCATGTGAATATTCCAACATATTTATGGTATTGTAATGCATGTTTTTACATTATTCTATTTGAGTATATTCAATTTTATGATGCCATGATTATTTAAAGTAGTTCTATGCATTTGAATAATATGTTTGAGTTTATTTCTCTCTATGAATGCATAAGTAACTTTTTATGTTAGATTTCTTCTTTACTTGTTATTTGCTACCATTATTTAATTAAAACCATGTTTTAAAAGTTATATTTAGATTTGGCATGCTTTAGGACTATAAATTGTGTATTTAGGGTTTATTTATTTTTTTGATATTTGTTATGCCTTGAATCTACTTTTTGTGTCTGTTTTTGGGTGGTAGGTAGTAAGAAAGCATTATAGATGCCCTATTTGTCAATTCGATAGATGGGACATCATGGGTTTTTCTTCTTGTCCTATCCTTCCTTTTGCCTAGGATGTCCGTTAGCTCCTAAGGGCATATCTGGCTTGATTTCCTCTCATTTTTACATGTTTTAATGTTTCTTTTTATCTTGATTTATTTCATTTTATAAGTATTTATGCTTAATTCATTTTTGCTCCTTTATGTGTTTATTACCCATTCTATAAGCATGTTTAGATTTGGTATGATTATTTTGTTCATTATTATCTTAGGTTATTTTAATGTCTATTTCCTATTAACATGCTAATTAATTGATTTTTTTTTTTGTTTTGAAAGCATTTCATCTTTACATTTTTTGAATTCTCAAGGGGTGATTATGCATCAGGAGTTATGCCCCAATCGATTTTTCCTCTCTCTTTTGTTATTTTACATTTAGGTTTATTTTATTTACTTTTTCGTTATACATTTAATTTTGGTATTTTTGTTTGTTTTGTTCATTTTGGATGTATATTCCTTTTGTGGATGTAATAGGTAGTAGTAAAATGATTTTTTGTGCGCATTAAATGGAAATCTCACTTAAGTGATTTTTATTAATTAATTAGTTTTTTTCTAATAAAATGTACTAATGTCATATTTTAACCCAAAATCACACTAAAAAAAGAGCATTGTTTTCTCTGGAAATAGGATCACTCATCTTGCATTTTCATTAACATCAAAGTCATGCATAAGGAATCGATATTTGACAAAATTTGATTAGTTTCCTATTTTTTGTATGCTATTTCATTTTGCATATTATTCTCTTTTTGGGGAAATTTGCTTATGTAATAATTTAAGTTGGACTTTTATTTAATTATTGCTTTCCTACGTGATTAAGGCGTTTATTTATTACAATGCATTGTGTGAAAAGGGAGGTAGCGGCTTAATATTTAAAACTTAATTATAAAACAACATCTAATTGAGGTGCCAAGAGTGATATCCCGAATACCATTCTCTATTTGGGCATTAAAAGGTCAATATTCATTTCCCAACATTCTATTGGGTGGTGACTCAATGATGTCTACCTCTTTGAGCCCACATTAGAGGCTTTCATAGGTTGACCATCAATAATGAACTGGATTTAAAACCCTCTCCATTGTGAAGTGGCCAATTTATGATTAATAGTGAGCCTCATCCAATCTTGGACACTAAAAGTGGGCCTTTGAGAACCCAATTGGATATAAGCATCCTTCGGCATGCATCACAGTATTATTATTAGTCTTATGGATAACCTTTTGTGAGTGTAGTTGGGTAAGCACTACAAGTAAGTTCATATTTTCCTATTTTTTATTTCAAAGATGCCTTTTTAACCACATATGGAAAGTGACACAACAATATTTAAAGTAAAGAATCGAGGCTTTTTATTACTAAAATAGGACCAAAGTCCTATTTCCTACCTAAGAAACTAACCTAAAAAAGTTGGCTTTTAATAATATAAATGATTTTTTATATGATTAAATAGCATGGAATGTTTCTTACTTCAACTCTTGCAATGAAAGTACTTTTCATAATTCACATATAAGGACCAACATCCTCATTAAAAAAGGTCACAATGAATCGCACAATTTTTAGATGTTGTTTTATCGCTCTATTTCTATGTTATGATTTACCGCTTTCTATGTGTTTAAGTGCACCTTTAATTTATTTGTTTGCTCTAATTTTGAACATAAGAAAGTATATAATGTAAATAATATAAAAGCCATTATGTCACATCTATCAAAGGTATAAATAAGAGTGAAGTTTTGAACTCTCTTCGGGTTTTAGCCTCAAGAATAAGAACACCTAATGTTCTATTAGGTGCAACAACTTATATCAAGCTTGTGGTGCCCGATAGATGCCTTTCGATAGTCAATAATCAACAATAAGATAGGGATACCTCAAGATGCTATCTTATGCCTTAAAGGTCCGAGACTTGGCAAATTGGGTTAAGTCCGATCACTTCATATTAGTTAAGTCCCTTAACTAATATGAAGTGATCGATCATCTCAGGCAAGGAAGCCTTAATCTATCTGGACCTTAAAAGTGGAAATGAGTTGCTAAGGTGAAAGTGAGATAATTCGCGACCCAAAGATTACTTATAGGAATAGAGATGAGTCTTGACTTCATTACTTGACGAGACAAAAGGAAAAAGATTTCCTCTATTATTTTGCTTTAAGACCCTCATTTGGTTTTGAGTGTGTAGGTCCTAGATCTCGATGCATGTCACAGCTGTGACTCTATTGAGGACTTTGAGACTTCGCTCTGAAATTAATTTTTATTTATGTTCCATAAAAAGGCTTTAAGTTAAAAAATTTTATCTCTATAAAAAATTACATTAAAATCATGCTAGAGCATCATAATAAGTTAGACATCCCAATTTTCTAATCCCAATGCATTTTCAAAGTACTCATTTTGTGACACGTGCTGGAGCCATGGTTATTTTTTATTTGATTCTTGAAGGCTTGCCTTTAGGGTTTATGGCTAAAAAAAGCTCACAACAACTCATAGATTGGATGCTTCATTATAAAAAAGAATAAATCCAAATTACTGTAGGTAGTTAATCCATGAAGGCATCTACTAATGGGCTCAAAGGGGTAGGTGTAATAGAGTTGCCACCAACTAGGAAGTTGGGAAAGGAATTCGACCTTTTAATGCCTAAATAAAGATTAATGTTTGGGACATCACTCTTATTAGGCACCTTAGTTATGTGTTTTTTTATGAATAAATTTTAAATTTTAATCCACTATTCTTTCTCATACAGTGCAAAGCTATAAAATTAAATAAGCATCCCAAGCAAATAATCAAAAGTGATAAATAAACAAATAAATAAAATCTAACTATTTAAACTTATTACAAAAGAAAATTTTCCAAAAGTAAAAAACATAAAATGATAAACATACATTAATCAGGGTATTCATTTGAGTAGTTACATTGGTTCCCTCACTCATATCCTTACAAACAAATCTCTTTTGTCCTTTATTTATTTTTGGATGAAAAAATGGACATTTGTCCAAGTTTTGAAAGAAAATCCAAGTTAATTAATAGAAATAATTTTAAGTATCTTTTCCCTTTAGACGAGCACAAAAAAAACCCTTTTTTACTAGTTATTACATCCTCAACACAAAATTCATCAAAAAATACAAAAAAATAAATAATCAAAAATAATAAACTAAGTAATAAATAAATGAAATAAGTAACTGAATAGCAGGGGGTGGTCATCATCCAACTTGGGTATGACTCCCGATGCAAAATGCCTCACAAAGTCTCTTAGAGAGAGTAAATTCATATACTCGTATAAACCATAAAAGGTAAATAAATTAGTATTATTATAAAAAACACAAATAAATAATAAAATATAAAAAAGAGAATTATTCATTTAATCATATGTATAGAGTTAAAATATGTACATAATAAAAAAATAGACATTTTAGGGATCAAAGTTGCAATGCAAATAATAATAAAATATGGGAAAAAAGACCTAAAAACTAGCCATGGATGCCATTGGAATGGTGATGGACAATCATAGCTGAAGGAGGGATGGCACGAGAAGGAACTCTTATGACATCCAATCTGTCAGTTTAATAGATGGTCATTCATAGGAGCTTTTTCCCATCTACTACTCACAAGATGGAATATAATGCATAAAAATCACCCAAAAATCATACAAATTAGTTAATTACCCAAAATACTGTATTATTAAAACCTAAAGCATGCCAAAAATAATATTATAACCCTAAAAGATGCATTAAATATTCTATAAACTAAATAAAATCTAGAATAACAAAAAAAAGTAAAGCTTAAACATATATAACAATGGAGGAAGCCCTAACTTGATCAAATCATTAGCATATGATAATTATGAATTATATGATATTTTTAGTATGCTTTTAGGTATTTAATCCTAAAAGACCAATCCACCTTAGATCAGATCATAACAGAGTAGATAATCAGACATAAATTATGTGAGGTCAATAAGATCCTACTATAGCAAAGCAAGTCGCCATGACTTACACCGCAGTATGTATATCCCTATGGCTAACAAATTATATCCTAAATTAGATTAAACTGCCAGACCACTACTAAGGGCAGCATTCTTTGCTCATTTCAGAATAACTTTTCATATTTTTTATATTTCAATTTGCTTTTGCATTTCAATACATTTTCTATACAATACTTTCTTTTAATTCAGTTCTTTATCGCTTTTGCATATTTATCTTTTTTACTTACTTTTGCATGTTAGTATATTAATCACTTGACATATTTATCAATCTCACCCATTTTCAAGAATGACTTATTTTTTTAAATTTGCTTCTACATTTTTAACACTTTCACGTATTTTTACATTTTCATTCACATACTAGTTGACTTTTCTATCACTTTTACACATATTATGAATTATCTCATTATAATTCTTTGCTTTTACTCATTTATGAATTATTCACCATAATTCAACAATTTTATTTCCAAAAATATTTATATAAATTTCATATTAATTAATACCATTACTTTGATATACTTTTCAATTTAGTCCTCAATTTTTAATTTAATTGCAAAATTATCGTTTTTGCTCATCAATCACAAAATTGCCACTAATTTACTGATTTTCACATCACAATCATTTATTGGCATATAAAATTTCTATTTGGTCCTTGTTTTAACTTTTCATCGAAAATTTCATTTTAGTCCTTCAATTCATAAAGGTTCATTTTTAAACTGTTTGTTCACTAAATTACTATTTTACCTGTTTCTAGTCATTCCTTTATCACTTTTACTCATGAATATCAATATTTGGGAAAATCACTGTTTTACCCCTAAATTTGTTATTTATTTTCAATTAGATCATTTTGCATTCTAAACTTCATTTTTACTTTTCCTTTTGCATTTTTCACTCATTTTTACATTTGTTTCTTTCTTTCTTAAGCTTAAACTTTTAAATAAGAGAAAATTACTATTTAGCCCTAAAACTTCATTATTTTACATTTTTTTTCTAATTCACTCTTAGTTGCAAATTTGTCATCGATTTTTTACTTTATATTTTTAATTCAATATACTTTTATAGAACTATAATTTAGTTTCTAAAATAGTTAAATTACCATTTTATGCTTTTTCCTCAATGTTTTTCAAAATTACCATTTACCTTTGAACTTTCAATTTATTTAATTTGAATTTCCTTTTTATTTTATTTTAAATTCATATTTCATTAGTTCAACTTTGATACATACCAATAATCAATATCATACACTTAATATACATTTTCAATTAAAATATACATTAAGTATACTTATATACATATTCGGTTAACACAATTATTTTTCACATATAATTTATTTTGATCCATTTAACACTTGAACCATCTAATTAGTGACTCATTATCATATTTTACACTTGATAAATATCACTAGAGTAAACCTAATTACCCTATTTGGCAATCACAAGTTTTCCCCCTCAAATTTATTTCCTTTCATTTTTAATTAACCAAAACCTCATCTTTTATCCTTTTAACCATTTATATAACAACTATTTCAATTATTCACGAATTAATCATATACATGCTTAGCATATACAATCACAAATCAAACTAAATCATTGGAAATTAAAGGATATTGTATCCACTTACAATAGTTTCACTTTCTTCTCACATAAATCTCCTTCTCTTTAGCTTTACTCCATCAATCATAGTCATTTTCTTTAAAAATTATAAATGGTCAATTATGTAAAGGTATAAAACTATCATTTTTTTGCTCCAAAATTAAATCTAACATCACAAATGAGCTCTACTTACGTTAATTTATCTACATAAACCTTTAAATCAATTATAGAGCTTGATTTCTCATAACTTATTATTGATACATAAAATTCAATCCTTTAATTTCTCTCACTTCTATTCCTCAAATTGAAGATTAGATGTTGTTGTGATATGATAGAGAGGCTAAAATTAATTTAGAATGCTTGATTTTGAAGAGAGATTAGAAGAGAGATGACAAAAATGGTTATTATAGAGTAAGAAGAAGAATTCAGCTTCAAGAAGAAGAAAGCAGAAATGTCATGGTCCCTCTAGTACTTTTTGATATTTTGGCTTTATATACCTCTGGCTTTATGTGCTAGGCCGGTTCAACCAAAGTTCTTTATGTCACACTCAGAAATAATTTCATTATTCTTAAAATAATAAATTAATCCTTTCTATAAAATTTTAGCTCAAATGGAGTTTATTTCTTATTTGATTCACTCAAATCAGGTCCGATTAGCAAATTTTCGGTGTTACTATAAAAATCACTTTTAAACTATCAAATAATTCTAAATACTAATTAAAGCACAATCGGAACTTATTATAATTTTTAGAGATCCTTTGCAATTTTTAAAGCCTCGATCAAATCCACGATCAATCAATTACTATTTAAACCGAAATCATTATTTTTCTCTTACTTTTTGTGTTTAAAAATTTCTAAAAATACTTTATTCATTCTCAAAATATATTCATTAGGTTCCAAGAATATTTTTAAGTTAATCAGAGACTGTTTCTCAAGCTGGCTCACTTTTAACAATCCGATAATCCAATTTTTTAAAATCACCGAAAAAATATTTTTTTCAATACCATATAATTTTACATCTCATTTAATGTAGATATGAAAATTATGGTGATTTTTAAAAGTCATTTGCTATTTTTAAAGGCCCGATCAAACCTTTGTCAACTAGGCACTATTTGAACCGAAACCATGAAATTTTCTTATTTTCAGCTTTTGGAGACTCAATTGATCTAATTTTGATTCCAAATTTGAACCTTGGGCTCCTGATGACATACTCTTTCCAATTATCAATTATTTTTTTTTCGAATTCGGGAGGTACTATTCACCTAGTGTCACTATTCACCATCAAAAATATTATTTTCGACTAACTTGGTATTTGGGCCATTACATAACTTTCATGTTTGAGATAGGTTATGTACATATATGCCATGTGTCATAGACATTTATCCTTAAATTATGTAATCTTCTGTACACACCTTTGTCATACGTATGTTGTGCACATATGTATTGCTTATCATATCACGTTAGATTTCATTTTTTTTATTTGCCCATCGTATGCCATACATGTGTAACATGTGAGTGCATCTTAAAAATAAAATATGAAAAAATAATAAAATTTGTATATTTCATCTTATGTGAACATTTTATTTCAATGTACATTTATTACATAGATCATTTTATCCCCTTAATTTTTTTTTCAGCCATTTAGATTCACCAAGGTGCTCCAGGGGTTTCGGTAACTGCCTTCAAAAGTTTATTTAAAAGACATCGTGAAGGAGTTTTTTGAAAAGGATTAAAAGGTATACAAAAAAAAAAAGAGAAGTCTGATCCAATAGAGCCAGCTAATACTTCAATCTCCTAAAAACTGGATAAGAAGTTTGAAGACCTTGAAAGGAAGGTGATGCCATGATTAGTGAAAAGGTTGCCACCTTAGCTCCTGCTTTTAGAGCATAATCTATAAAATATGCTATTTGTTTAGTTAAACTAGCAGAGGCCAGGGAAGCCCCTACAGTAGTGGCCCTATCCTTTCCAATTGCTGCCGGTTTTAAATGGTAAGACATCACTTGTTCCCCCAGTTGATCAAGAAAAGCATAAATGGCATGTCTCAAAAAATGACTATCTGTGAGCTCCATAAACCTAAATATCTAAAATAAAAAATCCATCCTTATAAAAGGTGAAGGAAAAAGTGAAGGTCGTGGTATGATTATTGCCAACGGGTAAGAGTATTAACCTAGATGATAGGAATTTGGATAGCAGTGAAGTGCTACCATGAAAGTTTAGAATGCTAGACTTGTCTAAGTTCGATCGACCTTCTGATCCAGTAGTCTATATATAGCAGCATGCATTAGTGATGAAAGGGACCACCCTCACTAAACAATAGAAGGTTGAATACTTTGGCCTCAGTCTTATAAGCCTTCCTATTAACTCGTACCATGAGCTTAACTAGAAAATAAAGGAAGACTAGGATAGGCTGCCAGAAAAATTTTTAGAAAGTTATACTATAACACTATATTGGAAATGACTCTTAAAGTCTAAAGCTGCTACATCAAAAACTAGAAGAGTCCTTCAATGACTACCTTATCCGATGGAGGAACAGGGAAATAGAGATGAAGAAAAAGCTAGAAACTGCTTAGTAGATTAGGTTGTTCATCAAAAATGCCAATCCCTACCTGAGAGATAAGCTTAAAATGAAAGGCTTAAATGATTGGGAATCTCTAAAGGACATGGCCATTGAAGTTGAGTTTGAATATCTAGAAAAGAAAGCTAGCATAGCCAACCTGATTTTTGGAAAGAATGATGAAAGTGGTAGTAATGGTAGGAAAAACAATGGCCGAATTGCAAGGGTATCAGTAAGAGGAATGGGAAAACCATTGTTTTGGCACCTTAACCATCTTGTTAAAGGAGGGGAGGGGGGGGGGGAGGGAAAATTATAGCCTTTGTCGCCTTCATATGGAATACACTAGTACTATACTTACCATCAACATACGGGCCATAAGATAGATTACTATCATGCTTTGAGGAAATGTATTCTAGACTTGGTCAACATTAAGCAAGTGCCAAACCTCGAGAAGAAGAGGAAGAGATAAAGTTATCATAGTGCCATCTCATCACCAGCTTTAGGGTTTGACTCAAGCTCACCAGAATAGTACGTGTTTGGAGATGCATACGGCAACTAGATATCCATCCATCATCCGCTCGGTTCTAGTGATGAGAGTTATGGGATGCAAATGTCATCACCAATCTTAGGGGGGGGCAGGGGAGCAGGGGGGGCATCATCCAGAGAAGGGGAGCATGAGATGTTTTTATACACCATCTTGTTGATAATGAAATTGTGTCTCTAAAATATGCATATATTTTTCTAAGCATGTTAATGGTATGGGATTTTCTTATGAATGCCAAATTTTATTTTATTGCATCATGTGTGGCAGTAACTATAACTAATTTCTAAGACATTGGTTTAATAAACACAAGTCTTTATTCAATCTTAAACATTGAGACATTTTGAGTGTATATGTCATGACTCCTAAAGTAAGTCTTGAGAGAGAAATAAAAATGGTTAAATCTTTACTTGAACCTATATTGATACTTCAAAAGGGTAACCAAAACACTACAACATGCCATTCTTATCCCACCTAATAGCAAACTTAAACAAAAAGGCTTGACTCACCTAAATAGAAAAGCCCAAATAGAAGATCCAACTCACTTGAGTAAATAAGACTAAACATCAAGCCCAACCTATCTAATCTAGCTCCTCTATAATTCTAAGAAAACCTACAAAGGCTAACTTACAACAGGATTCGGATGCACACAAGGTGTCATCTCATGAGATTAAATTAAAGTCTATGTTTTTGCATTACATATCTAGTCGTGAATTGCTCTTATTGCCACATGATGTATGTAAATACAAACCCATACAAAAGTTAGGTACTAACATATGGTTAACATATCAAGAGAAACATATGGCATGAATAGAGACACATCCTGAAGTGGAATTAAAGTCTAGATAGTAATAATAACACTTTATGTGATAAGGAACTTCTCTACTATTTCAGAAATAGATGGTGTAAAAACTCATAGAGCCTAACACAATATAGATGGTAAAAGGTCACGTTTAAAGAACAAGATTCCTCACTATGACTTATGATTCCTCAAGTGGTCAAGAGCAGTAGGTTGTAATTTAGAGCACGGCCTTGCACAGACCAAGTAGGGGTAAGCATTTAAATCCAGGGTGGTAAATAAAATATCTTAATCCATGGACACACAAAGTGCATATAGGATCAGCCTATTGTGAATGTTTTTAATCATGCTAAGTAGGCTATAGACACTGGTCATATCCTTTAAGATCAATGCCAAATATTAGGCAAGGAAAATCAGCAGAATAACATCCTTAAGAAAGATGAGTATGTCAGTGGTCATCCAATACATTGGCTAAGTATTTCAAGGAGAAAGGGATCATCTCGATGATACCATTTTGCCAACCACTTGATTGAAATGCCTAATGCTTTGTTTGCCTCCCCTTTGAGAGCTTTACATGCAACTAAGATATAAGTTAGAATTCTAAGGGCAAAATGGGAATTTTGGGTTACCACAAACCTTCAGGCAAGGGGCATAGCTTCTGAGCATAGATGTTAAAATCAAGAGCTCAACATGATATAACACCAAATAGGATAAGTATACTTTAATCAATAGGGAAGTGGACTTTCTTTTACTAGAAATGCAATGACTGCAGATTATTTTCCCTAAGATAATGAAAGAGCCTAGAAAAAAGACAAAGCAGAAAAAACTAAACAAAATAATAAGAAAAAGCTTGCCTGGAAGCAAAGAGTTTCGAGAAAAGATGCACGTGGATCATTTGCCAAATTGCATATAAAATTGAGTACCCTAACTGCTTATGGTGTAGGCTATGCATTTCAGGCATATATTCTTACATGCTTGCATGCATTTTTATATATGTGCAAATAATCTTTACTACATGTTGCCATATCTATAACCTTGCAGGTAAAGTGGAAGTTGGCTCCACTATCCTTGCCTCAACGATTTGCTTGAGTATTCATAAATGAAGCCTGGAGTCTCAAAGGTGTCTCACATTTATGCAATGACCATTACAATGCTGTCTTTTTGCTAACTTCAGGGAGTATTCCCAACCTAGTTTATCTTACTAGGATTTGGACACGTGTTTTTCTTTTACAAACCTAAGGATCATTACCTCTTTAGTGCATGTGAGAAAATTATGGCATCGTTTTCTTTCCCAATTTTAGGGAGTATTTCTAACTTAATTTATCTTGTCAAAGTATACAAATGTTAACATAATTTTCTTTTAATTTACAAGTTTGAAGATCATCCTGAAGCACTTTAAGTCTAATCCTTTAGGATGTTAACCCAATTAACCAATCATTAATCATTCTAGTGACTCATATACTTAGTCAGTCAGTATTAATTAGGTGTGTCGCACAATTTTAGTTATTACATTTACATATGCATCACAAACCATCATATAAACCTCATATTATATTTATACCAGATAATACTATTCTAGTTTTAATAATTAATATCATCTATATCATTCAAAATTTTATATTATATATATACATTCTAACTCCTATGTGCAAGTCCATACTAACATATTCATATGAAACTTATTACAACATTATATTTCCATATGATATACATATAATATATATAACCTTTTATGCATATTAAACATATTAAAGAAACTTAGACAAAATTAACAAAAAATTCATACATCAATGTTTATGAACTTATGATGGCCTATCCTGATGCAGAGAATGTTCATGAGCAAAAGCTTTACCTAAAAAATCTACACGGATAAAATAACCCTTGCTAAGCTATAAAGCTTAGTGGGGATACTAACATGATAGACAATTACTTATAATGATTGCCTAAAACATTTAGCATAAATTAATTGTAACATTAAAATTTAACACATAAAATAAAATGTATAACAAGATTTGAGATTTACAAATAAACAATGAACCCTAATATTTAATTTAGCATTCTTAGTATCAATATAACATAAAATGCTCTTAGAATTTATACATGTAATCCTTTTAATAAGATCACTGATCATCATACTATTCAATACAATACAATTAACCATTATATTGAAGTTAACTGTAATGTATTTATACTTTAATTTAGCCTGCTTAAGTTCTAAAGGTAGATAACGAGACCAATGGATACCCGAGGGTATCAAAACAATAGATATGCAAAGATATCAAAATAAAGGACCTATACTGTAACGCCACGACTTTGAGTCGATCGGAAATATTTCTAATTTGTGAAATTATGTTTGATTAAGGTGGGCAATGGTAAAATTTTATCGACAATTTAGGTCGACTAATCTATTATTTTTAACTCTTGAATTAGTGATGTTAAATTAAAATGCATTTTAATTTCCAACATCACAATTAATAAAAGTAAAGTATATAATAATAATAATAATAATAATAACAATAATAATAATAATAATAATAATAATAATAATAATGAGTAAATATCTTTGTAGATTCCTTCTAGAAGAACTATTTAGACCACATATAAAACAAAATAAAAATAAAATAGTGAAAAAAAAGAAGGGAGAGGAGAAAGGGAATCGGGAAAGGAGGAATGGGGGAGTGGTCTGATCAATGGTGCCATCATCGACACGTCGACGGAGCCTTCATCGCCAATTGCTACAGCATCATCGTCCCTTCATCACCAGCAGCACCTTGTGTTCTCTTCTTCTCCTTCTTCCCCATTTTTTTCCTATTTTGGCTGGATTTTTTCTTCTCCTCTTCCCGGTGATTGACGACACGGGTAGTTTCGGTGAACTCCCAATGGTAAGACGGTCCTCCCGATACCTTTCGCCTCTCCTCACTAGTCGGTAACACGTGGATCAAAGAGGGAGGCAGGCAATGGTTAAATGGCAATTTTTGATCAAACAGTGAGGAGTTGGGGTGCGTGGTCACTGGCAGAGGGGTCCTGAGGCTCTAACCTCTATAGCGACAGCAGTGGTGTGCCTTCGACGAAGCTCCGATGATCCTACGGTAAGCCTCCGATGAGCGAGATGGTTGATGAAAAATGAGAAAAATCGCAAGAAATAGTTATGTGACTGGCAAATTTATTTTCAATTAACTCAATAGATAAATGTTGAATTTTTGTTAGGAATTTTCATTAGAATCAAATGACTAATTTCATGCATTTTAAATCATATGGTGTATCCATTGACACATAAAGGTGATAGAATTGTTGCTTAAATACTGATATATGATGATTGTGCTTAATGTTGATCTTTGTTGGTTGAGAAAGTCACTTTTAAGGTTTATTGTCAACTGTATCGGTGTTTTTATTTAACTAGAAATGAAGGCATATAGATATGGATGTTTTAGATGCATTAATAGACCTTAATGATTTTAATAAAATAAAATTTAACAATTAAGCATGTTAAACTTGTTACAGTGTGAATTATGCATAAGCTTTATTTTTATAATGATAAATCTTTATAGCTGTAATTTTGGGTAATTAGTTGCTATGAGTTGCTTTAATTGGTCAATTATAAATAAGAATTTATAACATCTGATTTAAGTTATTACAGGAGGTCATTTAAGCTAAGTTGGTTGTACAGACATAAGAGTTAAACTTTCTACTTAATAAAGTTATAAAAATGCATTGGTGTCTGGAATTGAATGTTGTTAACTTTAGCTTTGATGGTTATGGCCTGGCCTTAGGAACCTAAATATTTGCTTAATTATGTTTCTAAAATTGTGATATACACAATGTGAACTGTAGTAAAGTTGTGGCTAGTATCATGTTTGATTTGGGACTTATTTTTATACTAATAAATATATCTGCATCTACATTCGGGAACCTAACTAGAATTAAAACTTACGACAAGCAAATAAATGAGTTTCCATATACATGTATATAGATACATATACGGGTGTACAAACTTTGATATCTTCACTGTGAACTATATGCTTGATATGTTTGAGTCAAGTAAAAAGCCAATCGGGATACAGAACCATGAATATACTTACTTAAATTATGAGGTCTGAATTACCTTATTATTTTAATTAAACAAAAGATGTGATTCTTCTTGGTTGTTTATACTTTGTTGTTTTGTGTTGTGTTATTATTGTTAGACTTATAAATATAATAAATAAACGTATTGTATAAAGTGTATATATATAGATGTAGAATTTGAATTTAGTGATCACTTGATGCTAAGATATAACTATATGAACTAGAATGTTTGTATAATCAATGATTAAGAATTGCTACTTCATGCATGACTTGGACAATATGACTAATGAGAAATCCATAAATTGAATGATAAATTGAGTTAGAAAATATTAAGTGGAGCATTATGAGGCTATGACAACAAACGAAATTGAAGTGAAATAAAGAAGCAATCATGAAGAAATGGAATTGTTAAATAGTGATGGAATGTATTATACAAATGTTAAATCCAGGACACTTAACACATATGTAAATATAATTGGTATAACTACATATTTGAAAACGTGTTATAATTGGGTATGTTTTAGAAATTTAGAATACGTTTATAATTAGTATGGGCTGACATCTAAATTGAATGCTTACCCGAGTGTTCATTGACATAAGAAATGAATATATAAATATATATGTGTACGTGTAAATTAAAGAAAATAATTTATTTACTCATCATAATTTGATATGAACAAACTATGAAGTGTTATCTGAGGCGGTAATATGGGTACATTGCAAATTAGGAATGTGGAATTATATTGTTGATGATGATTACATTTAAAATAAGCATTTGCTGAAATTTAATATACATGCATATATTTTGATACCAATCATGATAGAACGTATGCCAAAATAACCTATGGACAGAGATGAAAATATTTAAATATTATTACGAAATTATACCTTATTGATTGTAATTCTAATAAGATTAAGGTGCAGTATAATAAATAATCCATGGAAATTGAAAAGTATGATTAAATTGAGATATTATCGGTGATAACATGTATATATATGTATATGTATATGCATTTTGTAAATGAAATCCCATCTTTTTCTAACTAATCGATGTTTTTATATGCTCTATTAGCTGGAATTGGTAACCTTAATACGTCTTGTGAATTGGCATAAGTATGTATGAGATTTATAAATGTATTGTCATATTATATCATTTGAGAAGTAAATTTGGTAGTCACCACTAAGCATATAGCTTAGCGCATGGTTTTCTCCGCGCGTTAGGTTGATTCATTATTTTGCATCCTCGATGATAATGAAGGAATCCTCATAGGTTGCTTCAACTAGAATAGCGGATGACCTTAGAGGCGAAGCAAGTCATTTATATTATATATGTATTTTGAAACTGGCATGTACATAGGTAGTAACATTGATATAATTTAAGTGTAATCTTGTAAATATCTAGTTAAGGTTAAATTTTATATTGGCAGTACAAATACTACAGATAAGTAATGATATTTTGTATAATCATTATTAAGAATGAAATATTTAAGTATTGAGACAGTGATATAGTGACAAACTGATTAGCTTATTTAATTACTGAGAAGGAAGGGAAGATTTGTGTTGGAGTTTGCTTGGTGTGTGGTGATATAGTTAGACAATGTTAGAAGTGTTTTCATTTCTTTTTCTATAGGAGTCTATCAAGATTTATGGGAGATTTTACCTAAAGTTTTAGAAAAATTTAAGAGTAAATAATCTAGAAATTTGATGATGTAAGCAAAAATTATTTTAATTTAGTGACATTCATATCAAAGATCGATTCGTGAGATCCATATCCTGTTTGTTTATCAGACCGGGTATAGGGTGTTACATTTAATGGTATCAAAGCCTAGTTTAGGTGATCCTAAGATTAGAGTGGGTATGTAAGCAAATAAATTATTACAAGTAACTTATGTACATGCCATATGGAATGAGTGAATTTTAAAAGGAAAGTTTGCTGTTATCAGTTTCCTCAGATAATTTGAGTATAAATAAGTAAGTTGGTGATTGAGGACCAGAGTTAGACTCTTAGTTACCTTGATATTTATGAGCTAATGCTTCTGGGTGATTCCGTGAACCCAGCTAGTATACACCGCCACTAATATTATGCATCAGTCATCAATGTGTACATTTGTGTTTCTATCAATGCATGGACATACGACATACATACAGTTCAGTCATGTGGCCACATGCGTCATAGTATATATATGCATTTGTTATTGCATACTCATACAATTACATGCTTTGTATTCAATTTCATTAGTGGCAGTTTTGTTATTCTAGTAAGGGGTTATAGCTGAAACCCAGCATAGATTTTGTCAGTTATGATGAATAAAGGCCTCATTGAGATTGAAGAAATGTTTGATTTCTATTAGTTATTGAATCATTCAAGAATAGGCAGTAAACATGAATCTTTTCTTAATAAGGAGCCTATGTATAGAAATCAAATATCAAAGTGAAACAATGAAGATCTAAATAACCAAGAGTTTAGAGGAGCGATGTGGTTAACTGATAAAGGGATTAAAAAGGAGTAATAGAAGATCAGTTATCATGAGACAGAAGACGCAAGAATTGTTAATTGATGAAAGATTGCTTACATTTTAGGTCGATGAAGTAATCAATTAAGGAACAAACATATGCTATATTATTGTGTTCTAAACATATCATGACGTGGGGAAATATGAGTAACAGTAACTATAGTTTTGCTATTCAGATAAATTTCGAGGATGAAATTATATTTATTGGGGGAGTACTGTAACGGCCCGACTTTGAGTCGATCGGAAAAATATTTCTAATTTATTAAATTATATTTGATTAAGCTGAGCAATGATAAAATTTTATCAAGAATTTAGGTCAACTAATCTATTATTTGTAACTCTTGAATTAATGATGTTAAATTAAAATTCATTTTAATTTCCAAAATCAAAATTAATAAAAATAAAGTATATAATAATAATAATAATAATAATAATAATAATAATAATAATAATAATAATAATAATAATAATAATAATAATAATAATAATGAGTAAATATCTTAGTAGATTCCTTCTAGAAGAACTATTTAGACCACATATAAAACAAAAATAAAAATAAAATAGTGAAAAAAAAGAATGGAAAGGAGAAAGGCAATCAGGAAAGGCGAAAGAGGGGAATGGTTTGATCAACGGTGCCATCACCAGCACGTCGACGGAGCCTTCATCGCCAATTGCTACAGTATCACCGTCCCTTCGCCACCAGCAGCGCCCCCGTCTCTTTTTCCACTTTTTTTCCTCTTTTGGCTGGATATTTCTTCTCCTCTTCAAGGTGATTGACAATAGCAGCTGACGACACGAGGAATTTCGGTGAACTACCAATGGCGAGATGGTCCTCTCGGTACCTTTTGCCTCTCCTCACTCGTCGGCAACGCGAGGATCAGAGAGGGAGGCAAGCAATGGTTAAATGGCAATTTTCAATCAAACGCTGAGGAGTTGGGGCGCGTGGTCCCTGGTAGAGGGGTCCTGAGGCTCTGACCTCCATGGCGGCAATAGCGGTGTGCCTCTGACGAAGCTCCGTGAGCCTCCGGTAAGCCTCCGACGAGCGAGATGGTTGACAAAAAATGAGAAAAATCACAAGAAATAGGTATGTGACTAGCAAATTTATTTCCAATTAACTCAGTAGATAAATCTTGAATTTTTGTTAGGAATTTTCATTAGAATCAAATGACTGATTTTATGCATTTTAAATCGTATGGTGTATCCATTGACACATAAAAAAGATAGAATTATTGCTTAAATACTGATATATGATGATTGTGCTTACTGCTGATCTTTGTTGGTTGCGAAAGACACTTTTAGGGTTTATTGTCAACTGTATTGGTGTTTTTTATTTAACTAGAAATAAAGGCTAAGAGATGTGGATATTTTAGATGCATTAGAAGACTTTAATGATTTTAATAAAATAAAATTTAACATTTAAGCATGTTAAACTTGTTACAGTGTGAATTATGCATAAGCTTTATTTTTATAATGATAAATCTTTATAGCTGTAATGTTGGGTAATTAGTTACTATGAGTTGCTTTAATTTGTCAATTATAAATGAGAATTTGTAATATCTGATTTAAGTTATTACAGGAGGTCATTTAACTAAGTTGGTTATACAGACATAAGAGGTAAACTTTCTACTTAATGAAGTTATCAAAATGCATTGGTGTCTGGAATTGAAGGCTATTGACTTTAGCTTTGCCAGTTATGGCCTGGCCTTAGGAACCTAAATATTCGCTTAATTATATTTCTAAAATTGTGATATACACAATGTGAACTGTAGTAAAAGTTGTGGCTAGTATCATGTATTATTTGGGACTTATTTTTATACTAATAAATATATCTGCATCTACATTCGGGAACCTAACTAGAATTAAAACTTACGGCAAGCAAATAAATCAGTTGCCATATATATGTATATGGATACATATACGGGTGTACGAACTTTGATATCTTCACTGTGAACTATATGCTTGATATGTTTGAGTTAAGTAAAAAGCCAATCGGGATACAGAACCATGAATATACTTACTTAAATTATGAGGTCTAAATGACCTTATTATTTTGAATTAAACAAAAGATGTGATTCTTCTTGGTTGTTTATACTTTGTTGTTTTGTGTTTGTGTTATTATTGTTAGACTTATAAATATAATATGTTAACGTATTGTATAAAGTGTATATATATAGATGTAGAATTTGAATTGAGTGATCTCTTGATGCTAAGATATAACTATGTGAACTAGAATGATTGTATAATCAATGATTAAGAATTGCTACTTCATCCATGACTTGGACAATATGACAAATGAGAAATCAATAAATTGAATGATAAATTGAGTTAAAAAATATTAAGTGGAGCATTATGAGGCTATGATAGCAAACAGAATTGAAGTGAAATAAAGAAGCAATCATGAAGAAATAGAATTGTTAAATAGTGGGGGAATGTATTATACAAAATAAATATATTTGGTATAAATACATATTTGCAAAAGTGTTATATTTGGGTATGTTTGAGAAATTGAGAATAAAGGTGAAATTGAAATATGTTGCCCTTAGTGTTAGTGGGAAATCCAGTTCTTTGGATAGTATGGCTAGCAATAGCAATTTATTCTGCGGATTCCATGAGTTTATATGATAGTTTTCATTAGAAATGACTATGATATATGAGATTGGATAGCCGGCTTATTATATGTATCAGTACTGGGGTTTTGTTGTCGTACCTAGTTGTGGGATGCCTCTAGTATATCGTATTTATGTCCAGTTTACCCAGTTCATGGTTGTCCACGACTAGGGGCAAATATGGTAAATTTTATATAGAAATCGGAGCAAAAGAGTAATAATAACCATTTAGATACCATAAGTATGATTATCTACTTTTTAATGTTAAAAGATGATAAGTATAATATAAGTGTTATGATAAATTATGTAATGCCTTATAACATGTAATGTAACAAATATTTGAATGTTGTATACATAATCACATGTAAATAATTAAGGCTTTTATGTCAAGTATTGATATATTAGTATGTGCTGACATTTAAATTGAATGCTTACCCGAGTGTTCAATGACATAAGAAATGAATATATAAATATATATGTGTATGTGAAAATTAAAGAAACTAGTTTATTTACTCATCATAATTTGATATGAACAAACTATAAAGTGTTATCTGAGGCAGTAATATGGGTACATTGCAAATCAGGAATGTGGAATTATATGGTTGATGATGATTACTTTTAAAATAAGCATTTGCTAAAATGTAATACACATGCATATATTTTGATACCAATTATGGTAGAACGTATGACAAAATAACCTATAGACAGAGACGAAAATATTTAGATATTATTATTAAATTATACCTTACTGATTGTAAATCTAATAAGATTAAGTGCAGTATCATAAATGATCCGTGGCATTGAAAAGTATGATTAAATTGAGATATTATATGTGATAACATGTATATATCTATACATGCATTTTGCAAGTGAAAGCCTATATTTTTCTAACTGATCGATGTTTTTATATACTCTATTAGCTGGAATTGGTAACCTTAATATGTATTGTGAATTAGCATATGCATGTATGAGATTTATAAATGTATTGTCATATTATATCATTTGAGAAGTAAATTTGGTAGTCACCACTAAGCATATAGCTTAGTGCGTGGTTTTCTTCGCACTTAGGTTGATTCGTTATTCTGCATCCTCAATGATAATAAAGGAACCCTCATAGGTTGCTGCAGCTAGAATGGTGGATGACCTTGGAGGCAAAGCTAGTCATTTATATTATTTATGTATTTTGAAACTTGCATTTGCACAAGTAGTAACATTGATATAATTTAAGTGTAATCTTGTAAATGTCTAGTTAAGGTTAAATTTTGTGCTAGCAGTATAGATACTACAGATAAGTAATGATATTTTGTATAATAATTATTGAGAACAAAATATTTGAGTATTGAGATAGTGATATAGAGACAGATTGATTAGCTTAATTAATTACTGAGGAGGAAGGGAAGATTTATGTTGGAGTTTGCTTGGTGTGTGGTGATATACTTAGACGATTTTAGAAGTGTTTTCATTTCTTTTTCTATAGGAGGCTGTCAAGATTCAGGGGAGATTCTACATAAATTTTTAGAAAAATTTAAGAGTAAAGAATCTAGAAATTTGATGATGCAAGCATAAATTATATTAGTTTGGTGACATTCAGATCAAAGACTAATTTGTGACATCCGTATCTTGTTTGTTTATCAGACTGGGTATAGGGTGTTACATAAACGATCAACACAATGGTCCCTAAGGACAAATATAGGATCCAAATGAATTGATACAATGGCCCCAAAGGACAAATAGTTGATCCCAAAGGGTCAATACAATGGCAGCTACGATATCCTTATAGGTGCCTATTTGTCCACAAATGAACTCTAATAGCAGGCAATACATTATTTATATAAATTTCATTTATCATACTATAACATTTCATAATCAATTTTATATATCAATATTTGTATAAAATTATACACTATCTTTTGATTATATATATATAAATATAACAAAATTATGGACTCTTCATATAAATTGTATACGTATAAGTCTAGTTTCACCAGAATTTGTAATCATAGCATTTAGACCTCTAGAAAATTACTTCGGCTGAAAAGATTACAAATTTTTCATTAAAATAGACAACAGTTCAGTTTCAACTTCAATTAAAAATTAAGACCAATTAGAGGCACAATCAACTTTTTGTTTCTTCTACAAAATTGTAGATAAATGAATTATGGTTAATTACCAACTAGAATCAAGCCATTTTAAGGTCTGTAATTTGAGACATGCTAAAATTACAGAAGCTTATTTTAAACAAATTTTCACATGCATATATATATATATACACACACACATGCATTTTGTAAGTGAAATCCTATCTTTTTCTAGCTGATCAATGTTTTTATATGCTCTATTAGCTTGAATTGGTAACCTTAATATGTCTTGTGAATTGGCATATGCATGTATGAGATTTATAAATGTATTGTCATATTATATCATTTGAGAAGTAAATTTGGTAGTCACCACTAAGCATATAGCTTAGCGTGTGGTTTTCTCCGCACATAGGTTAATTTTTTATTTTGCATCCTCGATGATAATAAAGGAACCCTCATAGATTGCTTCAGCTAGAATGGTGGAAGACCTTGAAGGCGAAGCAAGTCATTTATATTATTTATGTATTTTGAAACTGGCATGTACACAAGTAGTAACATTGATATAATTTAAGTGTAATCTTGTAAATGTCTAGTTAAGGTTAAATTTTATGCTAGTAGTATAGATACTACATTTAAGTAATGATATTTTGTATAATAATTATTAAGAACAAAATATTTGAGTATTGAGACAGTGATATAGTGATAGATTGATTAGCTTAATTAATTACTGAGGAGAAAGGGAAGGTTTGTGTTGTAGTTTGCTTGGTGTGTGGTGATATAGTTAGACGATGTTAGAAGTGTTTTCATTTCTTTTTCTATAGGAGGCTGCCAAGATTTAGGGGAGATTCTGCAGAAATTTTTAGAAAAATTTAAGAGTAAAGAATCTAGAAATTTAATGATGTAAGCATAAATTATATTAGTTTTGTGACATTCAGATCAAAGACCGATTTGTGACATCCGTATCTGGTTTGTTTATCAGACCGGGCATCAGGTGTTACATAAACGATCAACACAATGGTCCCTAAGGACAAATATAGGATCCAAATTAAATGATACAATGGCCCCAAAGGACAAATAGTGCATCTCAAAGGGTCAATACAATGGCAGTTGCGATAACCTTATAGGTGCCTATCTATCTAAAAATGAACTCTAATAGCATGCAATACATTATTTATATAAATTTCATTTATCATACTATAACATTTCATAATTAATTTCATAGATGAATATTTGTATAAAATTATACACTATCTTTTGATTATATATATATAAATATAAATTTAATACAGCAAGCCATGTATATATGTTTGATCATACGTGTATATACTTAAGATTTCAATCAATCATTCTACATGCTATATGTAATTGAATGTATTTTCATGTAATCATATATTTAAATATAATAACATTTAAATGTTATAAATTCATAAACATAATCTCAATGTAATGTCCTTGTAAATATGCTAACATTTAAACATTAAATGTTCACATTCATAAACATGAAATGTTCATATATATATATATATATTCAATTTATATTCATCTCAATATATATATTCAATTCATATTCATAAGTTCAATATATATTCAATTCATATTCATAAGCTGAATATATATATTCCTTGTAAACATAGTAAATATAATAACAATTAATATTATACATTAAAAATTATGCATTTAAAATTCTGCATAGAGATAGAATTTCAAATCCTACTTATATTCTATTTTTGACCTAGAAAATATCAATTTTAGTAAAAATGTCCTTCTACAAACATGTTCTCCCATGTTTCTAGTTTCTGGAACAATAAAAACAATTTCAATATCATTTCCGAAACTCGCGATAATTGGAAATTATTGATAACTGTTCATTGTGGTAGGCAACATTTGATTACGAATTTCAACTTAAATTTAGATAGGATTAAAGCATATTTAGGCTTTTCTTTCTGCATAAAAAAATTTAGATATTAAAGTATAATTTATAAATACACTTGAATTATCTAATTATCATTTTTATATTTCAAGATATTACAAAAACATTGAGAACTATTCCTGAAAATGAAGCTGTCAACAGTTTTGTATTCAAGTTACATTTTGACACATTTAGAAATATAACAAAATTATGGTCTCTTCATAGAAATTGTATACATATAAGTCTAGTTTCATCATAATTTGTAATCATAGCATTTAGAACTCTAGAAAATTACTTATGCTGAAAAGATTACAAATTTTTCATTAAAATAGACAACAGTTCAGTTTCAACTTCAATTAAAAATTAAGACCATTTTGAGGCACAATCAACTTTTGGTTTCTTCTACAAATTTGTAGATAAATGAATTATGGTTAATTACCAACTAGAATCAAGCCATTTTAAGGTCTGCAACTTGAGACATGCTAGAATTACAGAAGCTTATTTTAAACAAAATTTCACATGCATTGTCGTTATCCATTCCTATCTTAAAAATTAAATCTCATTCTCTTATATTCACTAACTCATGCCATAATCCTCATCTTTATCTAAAATGTTCATCATTTTATTGCAATGAAAACATCATAAAGACACCCGTTCCCATACCTAGTCGAAAACTACCATCGCTAAAAGTGGCAGTAATGGTCCCCTTCAATAACTTACTGGACTCATGCCTCACTCATTTTCTTCCCTCTTTTTATCCTTTTGTGTTTATTTTTTATTTTATAAATTAATTATTTTACAATTATTAATTACGAATTTATTCATTTAATTTCATTTTTTATTGTTATTCCTATATTTATTTATTATTATTATTACTACTTTTATTTATTTTAGTATTATTATTTTATTATGCTATAATTGTTGTTGTTGTTGTTATTCTAATCTTTGGTATTATTAATTTGTGTTAATTTAATTATTGTGAATATAATTGTTAATGTTTTTAATGTCTAATGATAATATTTTTTACTATTATCATTTAATATTACCATTAATATTATTTTTTTTGCTTTTATTCATATATTGACTAATTATATTTTCTTGACATGTTTTTATGTATAACTCCCTTCTCGATTGGGTTGGTGAATATGGTGAAATTGGGTAGCTTAGAATTTATTTCAATTATTTGTATATTTTGGCATGTATCATCATTATCTATCTGTAAAAATGTAATAAAAAATGAATTTTGGTACAATAACTAGAAATAACACCAAAATATTTTCTACCTAATTAGTTGGATTTTTCTCATAAAATAGACTGATATCCTATTTTATTCCGAAAATCATATAAAAGAATTTCATAAATATGCATGAGGGAACCAATATTTCCAATTCAATCAACAGCTCGATTCATGCATGTTTTACTTATATTTTTCATTTTTTTAAATAAATGTTTTCATTTGAATGATGAGTTAAAAACCCATCAAACGATTTATATAAATTTGAATAATTTTTTCTATAATAAGGGACCAATATGTCAATTTTTATCCATAAAGTAATATGTAAATTAAGTATTTTTTTCATAAATACAAAAGATTTTCTATTTAAAATTGACTAACATGATTCTTTTTTTTCCAAAGCTTCGAGGGATCAATTATCACATTTTTATTTAAAGTACAACTAAAATTATACCTTTTGTAAATAGGCATGCGAGGACTAATAGCCTAATCAAAATTAACATCATAAACCAATTCCCCTATTTATGTATGATATATCTTTACATTTATTCTTTTATTCTTTAATGCTTTTTATATCATATTTTTATAGCTTTCCTATACGTGCTTTATCGCTTTCCAACTTTATTGAATGCAATTTTATTTTTATGCATAGTAACTCGTGTGAGAAAAGAGATAAAAAAATTAATAATTAAAATTTATTTAAATAATACTAACCAAAGGTATAAATAGGAGTGAGGTCCCGAACTATCTCTTGTTTCGATGTCACAAGGTACAAAAATCACTTTTTTAATGTTTTATTGCGTGGAAACTCCTAGAATAAATGCCTTGTGATGCTAAGTAAATGCCTCATAAATTAGTTGTTAGCAAATAAGTGAGGATACCTTGGACGTTGTTTCATCCTTTTGGGGATTTGAGGCATTGCATACCTTGTTGAATCCTTGCTCATTGCAAAATGATTGATTTTCACGAGTTAAATGAACCTTGCTCCGATCTCGAGTCCTAAAATTTGGTTTTTGAGAACAAATTGGGTGCCTATAGGGTTCTATGCACATAACATATGTAAGATCTTTAAAAAATTAGAAAATATCTGCACTTCTCTTTGTTGTGCATCTCTATTTAAGCAACTTCCTATGAAAAGGTTTGGTGCTTTAGGCCATCCTTTGGTTGTTGTGGTAGGTATATGCCCCTTGATAGAGGTTTTGGGTACCTATGAGAATGGTTTAATATCAGGACTCTACTTATTCAGTTTATATGTTTTATTTTTCTTTTCTTTTTTTAGGTATTTTTATTGTGATTACATAAAGTAAGTACCTAAATTAAATACAAGTTTTATCTTTATATACATCAAAAGTATTTAAATAAAGTTTTAAACACCTTGAATAAAAAAATAGCAAATCTAATGAGATGGCCTCAGTCCTCTATAGTAGGCTAGCCCAGCTGTAGAAGGTTTGAAAAATGAGGGCTGGGAGGTGCTTGGCCTATGGTGAAAATATTGGCTGCTTATCATCCTGCCTAAATTTAAAGTAAAACCCAGGCAATACTGTTGTTAAAGATTATAGAATTTACGCTATCACCTCTTTTAATCGCTTTGATCCTTTAACAACCTCAATGATTGCCCTGGAGTGCTACTCAAGATATCTCATTAGATCATCCTTCAAGTATCCAATGTACCTTCTTAGCTGCTCATCTATCTTGACTACAGCCTATTTGCCTCTGAGGACCTCACATTCAGTAGGATCTCTTTGCTTCTTGATAGAGGTGAGCGACTAATCAACTACCTAAAAGGATGCATTGAATCTCTAACCTGTAATCCCCTGATCAGCTCTAATACCCTACATTTCTGTTTGTATAGCCTGCACTATCTCTGGTAAAGCATATAGAGAATGCACCACTATTAGCACTAACTATAGAGTTTGAACCTATTGCCTCATAGCCTCATTTATAATAGTTAATCTCTTGGATATGTCATTAAACGCGGAGGTTGATGTATGTAGGTGTAGGCTAAGCTGGAGTAGCATGTGAGCTCCTTCGCAGCATCCCGCAAAAAATATTATATGTTAAATTTTTGTGACTACCTTAGGTCATAAGTAAATTAATACGATAGATTTAGTTAGAATTTCGGCAGCATACCAGCTAAAATTAGAGGCAGCTAACCTGCATAAAAATATATGTTAAATGCCATAATATAATGAATAACATCCTAAGCCCATTATCGAACGATCCAGCAAGCATGCATGACAAATAAGGTATAAAAAATATTTTAGAATTTATAGAAATTTTAACAAAAATTCGGTAGCATTCTGGCAAGGAATGTGCCAGCCCCCTACAAAAAAAAGCATTTTAAACCAATCCACAGGACATCATTGGCTTCCAAGCAACACACCCTAAGTTACTCAACATAAGAAACTAAATTTGACTTATATTATTCTAGTGCAATTATAATCCTACGTACAAACATACTTTTAGAGATACAAACATGCTTTTAGAGATACAAAACAAATTCTACTTATATTAGTTGCTAAAATATTTACAACTCACATGCTCATACACAAAGGTTGTTTCTTGCTACAATGTCATGCAAATAGTTATTTATAAACTTAAATTACACTTCTAAAGGCATTATTCAAGTCCAAGCTATAAGGCAATGTGCTCGCATAGATTATGCCTAATACCAAAGGTTTAAAATAATAAAAAAGGTCTAAAATACAATTAAACTAGCCACATGATAAGCAAAATGTAAAAGAAATCCACATAATACTTGGGATATCAACAATGGATTAAATGAAATTCAAAAGAAAGCAAAAATAAATTGCTTCCTGAAGTCCGCATTCCTCCCAGGAGAATTTATGTGCAAGCAGTTTAAAAAACGGACCAAAAATGAAGGACGAAACATAAAAAAATTGAGAGAACCTTTAAGATTTAAAAAATGGCAATTTTGAGGGACTGTAAAAGAAGAAGAAGAAAAAAAGAAGAAGAAGAAGAAGAAGAAGAAGAAGAAGAAAAGACTTTTGTTTTTAAATTTTTGAGTGATAGCCAAGAAAACCATCCCTCGCTAGCAACAAAAAGTAGTATAGTACGTGCCATCTGTCACTACTTTTTGAATTTTTTTGCCCTTTTTCTTTCTTTTTGATTTTCTTTCTTCATTTTTTAATTCTTGCTTACATTATTTTCCTAAAAGCAAATTATTTTTGTCATCATTACATATTTAGTACATTATTTTATTTTACTTACATATTTACATACATGTATTGTTCATTTTAGTCATTCATAATTACTAGAAACACAAAATACTCCTTGAAATTTATTATGCCTCTTGAATTTCCTGACTTTTTGCATCCAAAGTCTTCCAAAATCATTTTTCTTTGCCATGGAACATTTGGGTTCCCTACAAAAATGAAAGCAAAATAAAATACAATGATATGTATGTGTAATGCATGGGACATCAAGAAAAATATATTTTGTTCATCGAAAGGCAAAGACGGGCTAGTCGTGGCTCTTTTCTCAAGGGATGGCCATCATCAACCCCTTTTTATAAATATTAAATGATTAAGATTAAAGTGTCTCACCCATGTATTGATCTACAATACTATTTTAACCGATTGGACACGACTAAGACCAAAGTGTGTCAGTCGTGTGCCTCTCTAAATTCTTTAGAAAGCTAATTTTTGTTGGTGTAAAAGAGAATTTTGAACTAAGTTTTTTTTGTTTTTAATTTCTTTATAGTTTTAACCCATAGTTATTCACTATAGTTGTAGATTTTTAGGGTTTTTTACTTAGCATACTTAGTTTTGCTTGTAAAAATGACATTTTTACTATAGTTCATCCTGAAAATATAAAAATACATAGTGGTAGCTTAGTTTAGAGAGTAAAGGTGTAGTTTTCTATCAAGTTTCGCTGGAAAAGGAAGAGGAAAAGCAACATCAACTTTAGATCTACCATGGAAAAGGGTTGAAGATTTTCTTTTTTCTTTTTGCTTGCTTTTTACATTATGTTTAGTGAGTGGTCTTTTTGTTGTTCGGGGATCCTTAAATCCCCATAACCAAGTAAGACTTTGAACTTACTTTCTTAAATATATTTACATATGTTTCTTTCCCCTTGTGCTTATCTTGATATGGATGTTTTCAAGTATTGATGTTATTAATATTATTCAAGTTGATGGATTTATGCTTGTTTAAAAGATATATCATGTATGCTCTATTTTTACACACATGTTCTGTAATTTTAATGGAATTTTTGAAATAAGAGCTTTTAAATCTAAGGTTTATATGTTCTAGATATAGAAATAAAGAGAAAAATGATTGTTTGTCTGGAATAGGGAACTAATCTATATTTAGGTCTTGGGACCTACACCTATGCTAGCTATTCAGTTAGCTCTTAAATGGAAAATCAAATAATTAGAGTAGTTGGCTCTGGAATGAGAAATTAGACGTTTAGATAGGTTGTCCATATCCAAAATATATAATTTTATGTGTAAATAAATCTTACATCAGGTATGGGGAGGATTAGATTTCCAAGCAACACTTTTGTTATTGTTAATACCAAGTCATTTATACTCTATTTTATTACATTGTTCGAATTAATTTAGTGTTGATTTAGCTTTTATTTTGATTGTTAATAATTGATGGATACAGCTCAGACTAACATAAACTTAGGATATTCTTTTACACATAATATCAATCAATCAAGTAATTTGCGTAAGGCTATTTTCCCATGGGTTCGATATTTTTTAGGGTCCTAAAATGCTCTATTGTATTACTTATTGATTCATTGCACTTGTTAAGGTTACAAATAATTTCGTATCCTAACATTAGGTTTATGAGAAGAGTATCCTTTGATAGAAATATAATTTTCACCACTACCCGATATTGGGACTTATAATTCCAACTGTTGTTAGAGAGTCTGCCCTAGAGCCCATGTAAAAGGGATAACTTTCATATGTATGAATTTATATTCTTAATAAAAAGCATTATTCATTTATTAATGCTATGTTTAAATACATGGGTTTGTAAATCTTAAATTACTAAATGAAGTCCTTGATATTATAAACACAATGGAAAGGAATTCATGAAAGTTTTCATGATATGAGGTGTCTGTTGCATGCAAATGTGTTAATATTTAAATATCCCTAGTCATAGAATTAACAAGATAGGACATTGTTAATTCGGACAGACTAGCACATGTTATGCTTCTTGAATGGTTCAAGCAGTGGTTCTCATAACTGTGATTATAAAAGATAATCAAAGCTAACATATGGATGCTTGTTAGAAGAATAAGTTCATTAGAGACCTGCAAAGTGAGGAATCTCTTCATAGCGGTTGTGCAAGTATCCTTAGACCTGAGATCACCAAAGTTATCTTAAGTAGCAAGTGGTATACTTTGACTCCATAACTGATTACTTCCAACTAGGGGTGAACATAGTTAGGAGGTTGGGTATATCATGACCTACTTGAAGATAGTTGAGTTATTGACAAAGGATTCACCATCCCAGATTTATTAATGGAAGTTATCTCGCATGATTCTATAATTGCCTTGTTCAGAGAATCTCTAGCCAGAGTAATATACTTAGATGATAGAGATCCATGAAAGGCATTTTGGGAACAATGGTTACATTAATAGAACATACATAATTAGATTTATATGAGTTGACAGAAATCCATACTCAGAATTTAATTGAGATAGGAGTGGTGAAAGCAGTAATTGCATGGTAACTGTTTCTATGGAAGGGTATAGTCAAACCACTTGACCTTCCTGACATTTGGGTTGTCATGATGTCTAGCTAGAGGCCACTCATAATTAGTATAATAGTGTAACATAAATATCAATAGGGATTGATAAAATGATTTAAAGGAGTTTAAATCATGTGAGTTTTGAATAGAACTCACAATTACATATTCTACTGCCAATATGGACAGGAACCCAATAGGTCACACACATATAGAGAAAAGGATAAAATGGTAAAATGACGTGGATAATAATATTTGGTATTATTATGGGGATAGAAAAGCGAATAAGATAATAATTAATTAAAGAGTTTAATTAATTATGATCAAGTAAATTATTCGTATAACTTTTTAGAAATGCTCTATAAAACGGACCTAATTGAAATAATGTATTTCATAATTAATTATTATTGGACTATAAGTGTTAAGGACTGATATAATAATTAATAGATCCATTGAAGGAATTAAAGAAGCCCAACAAAGTGAAGTTGACACATAAACCCTCCAGAGGAAGGGTTACACGCCAACTACAAAAAGAAGGCCTTAGAGGCCTAATTCTTGGACCAAAATAAATTAAATATATTCATAAGTATTATGGAGGCTACATATTTAATTTGGTTGGATTTAGAGTTCATTTGGGTAATTAAATCCAAGTATATGCACAAAGGGCCTAGTTTGGGGTTTTGTGCATAGTCTTTTGTGAAAGGGTTTAAATTGGATTTAATTAAGCCCAAATAAATTATTAATAATTTCAGAAGCCCAATTAATATTTGTCCAACAATTTTAAAGACCCATAGGCTTTATCACTTTAAGAACTTCTTTCATTCATCATATTCTTTCTTATTTAATATAACATTTACTTAAAGTCATTTCCATAATTGAATACACAAATTATTCATTTTCGTAGCAATAGTAGCATAAAGCCTCGATATTCAATGATACATGTTATATGTTCATATACTTGCATAGCTACCAGATAACTTATCTCATTCACTAGGATGCTTTAGCATAATAGTAATTTAGTATCATGCAATACTAGCTCAAAATCAATGTTTTAAAACTTAATGCAATACACATCGTTGAACATATGCTCATGAAGTGACAACATGCTTTTTAAATTCTTGATTGACTATGCTTAAACCGTTCATGGTAATTCATGAGAACAAACCATACATATAGTCGTATAAACCATGAGCACATGATTCCATACATAAAAACATACTCACTGAAGAAGAACATACCTGAGTGGTTCCTCAATACCAATTCTTTGGTTTCATCGCACTCACTTTAATCATTGCCTATGCAATTTATCCAATACATTATATACATACACTCGCTATCACACACTTGGTGAAAGTGTTCAAATATGGACTTAACATCTACCTATATTACTGAGTACTGCCTTAGAAAAACTTCCCACTCATTTGTCCCCTTAGAAATTGTATAGTCTCTTGACCACCACTAAAAAATATAATCATTATGTACATTACTTATTGTCCACTTAATTCTCTCCAATTATATTTTTATAAGATGGAATTCATGATTCATAAAGAATTTATAGCTTAGAGTGTGAAGTAGAACCAATAAAAGAAAGCATGCGAGTGGCCGTGCACAAGAAAGAAGAGAAGGCATACACGGCCACGTAAGAAGAACAAAGGCCAAACGCGTGGCCAAGCAGGAGGAGAAGTAAGCCATGCACGTGGCCACACAAGGAGAAAGGCAAAGGCAAGGCGTAGCCATGCAGGGAAAAACTCAAGCCATCACGTGGCCATGTGAGGAGAAGGGCAACCATTCACGTGGCCACGTAAAAAGAAACAAAAGGGAACATGTGGCCATGCTTAGGAATCCATAAAAAATCACGTGGCCACTCATAGACAACCAAAAGAAGGCACATGGCCACACAAGGAATAAACAAGAAAGCATGGGTATGCATGGCCACGCAAGGGGAAGTGGAACAAGTCACGTGGCCATGCAAGAAACCTCGGCAGCCATCGATAAAACCATAATTTTTCAGCTTGAAACACAAATCCCAGGTCTCATCTAAAGCACTTAGTTTAATTAATTGTAAATTCATCTTAATTACTACAATTTAACCCTTAACTTCTACTAAGGGAACAAATACAAGAACATAGAAAGGAAATCATCATGTAACTATCTACATAAAGTTCCCATACCTCAAATACCACCTTCATTTCCTTAGGAAGTCCACTGACTTAGCTCTTTCTTTCTTCTCCTATCCTTGATCTATCAGCTTCTCTCCTTTCTCCTCACACACAGGGATAACAATAGGATCTTGTAAATCCCTTATAACCAAAAATCATAAATGAAAGAGAGAAGAGGAGAAGAGATCTTTAATTGAAGACATTACCTTTAATCTTCACTCACAAACCCTAGCTCCCCTTCTCCAACCCGTAACCAGCATAGAAAGAGAGATTGAGAGAGAGAGAGAGAGAGATACCCCTCTCCAAATGTCGATCCCCTCAATCCCTAAATCCCCTTTATTTTCCTTCTCCTAGAAGCTGTTGAGTGAGAATGTGGGGTAAATATCTCATTGAGAATTTCCAAAATTGCCCTTGTCCAACACAACCCCATCAACTTATCTTTATTAACATTTAACACCTATACTTCTAATTTACTTCAACTATATCCCTCTTTATCTTAATTTTAACATACATAAATTTACATTCATGCTGAAATTACCAAAATACCCTTAATGGGACTTAACCTTAACAATGCAAAATAATTCAATATTTGCCTCAATTAACCATAATTCTCGTCACTTTACTGTAATCCGGTTATGGCCATGATTAGGTCCGTACAATCCTCTCCTCCTTAAAAGAATTTTGTCCTCGAAATTCAAACGTATCATCTTTATCTTTAATGTTATAAATTTTTAAACTCAATCTTATATACAAACAATTATAACCATAACAAAATATGTATCATATATACATATAGAGCATCCTATTAACCTCAACATCTTGCATGCTCAGAAATGTCAGAACCCAATTATCTTTTTATCATATAAACTTTGTCCTCAAACATCTTAATAAAAAATCTAGACATACTTATAATTAACTAATGCTATACTTCAATCATAGATCATCAAGGCTTTTATGCACTTTCAATATCAGGGAGTGAGAGATACCGATAATTCCTTAGATGTCATCTCACAATTTGAATTAATATCCTACTAGTACTCCAATATCCATCAATCGTAAGTTAATCATTCCTTGCAATCCTAAAGACTTGCATCTCAATGACAATAACATCTAGCATGGGTATTTGGGCTAGAACAATATCATCTCAAACTCCAAGAACCATTCATAATTTCATATTGCCCAGAAAAGACTAAACCTGGGCTCTGATACCACTAATTGTAACACCCTAATTCCACTAGCCATGCATAAACATCAATCATCATCATCATAGCCTAGCAAAGATAAGGCATAGATAATAATAAACAGCACAGGCCATAATAATTACATGCCACAATAACTTAAAACAAACTTATAATTAAAAAGGCCTGACATAATGCCAAAGAAAATACATAATGAAATCCTCAAACAACTACACTTAGTCGGATATTCTCTTCAAAGGCTGACTAGCCACCAGCTATCGATCCACTAGAGCTTAATTAGTACCTACACGAATAACAAACCCGTACTAAGCTATAAAGCTTAGTGGAGAACCCAACTCCAAGGATAAACTCTAATAAAATATCGTAAAATCATTACACCCTTCAAATTAAAGGAAAACATATAAGTCTACAATATTAAATGATCTCACCCTATTATACCAAATGAATCTGCAATCTTAAACCTAAGGATTATTCTTACAATTATCTGGACCTCATAGTAATTGATAATACAGCTTTCATCGTAAGCATTTAATCACATTTATTATGTATGAGATACCTTTAATGTTCAATCAAAACATAAGGGAGTATATATATATATCATACATCATCAATAAGAGTTATTTTAGGTGTCAATACTTCACATATGTTATGCAATCATAGTTATATAATACAGAACAGATAACTACATTTCCTTGAAATCATTCTAGCTAATAAGAAATTTAAACCAAGAAATATAGTAGGCCATTATCATTTTCACATTATATAGGTGAGGCAAATGATATATATATATATATATACACAGACACACACATAAATTTCTTTATTTTGAGTAAATTGTTGAGTCTTTTAAACTTTTAATAGCCTGACAAGTACTAGTTCTAGGGTGGATAACGGGAACAATGGATACCGAGGTATCAAACGATGGACCCAAAGGGGCCGAACTGTGGTTCCATAAAGGAACAAAATACTAGACCCAAATGAGGTCATCAATGGTTCCAGCAAGGAACAAACAATAGACCCAAAAAGGCTAAACGATGGTTTCGTAAAGGAACAAGACCCAAACGGGGTCAACTATGGCAGCTGCATAATCCCTCTAGGCATGCCTATCTAATCCACAACAAAACTAAAACCCATAGGCTTTATCACTTTAAGAACTTCTTTCATTCATCATATTCTTTCTTATTTAATATAACATTTACTTAAAGCCATTTCCATAATTGAATACACATATTATTCATTTTTGTAGCAATACTGGCTTAAAGCCTAGATATTCAATGATACATGTTACATGTTCATATACTTGCATAGCTACCAGATAACTTATCTCATGCACTAGGATGCTTTAGCATAATAGTCATTTAGTATCATGCAACACTAGCTCAAAATCAATGTTTTAAAACTTAATGCAATACACATCATTGAACATACGCTCATAAAGTGACAACATGCTTTTTAAATTCTTGATTGACTATGCTTATACCGGTCATGGCAGTTCATGTGAATAAACCATACATATAGTCATATAAACCATGAGCACATGATTCCAACCATAAAAACATACTCACTAAAGAAGAACATACCTTAATGGTTCCTCAATACAAATTCCTTGGTTTCAACGCACTCACTTTAATCATTGCCTATGCAATTTATCCAATACATTATATACATACACTCGCTATCACACACTTGGTGAAAGTGTTCAAATATGGACTTAACATCTGCCTATATTACTGAGTATTGCCTTAGAAAAACTTCCTACTCATTTGTTCCCTTAGAAATCGTATAGTCTCTTGACCACCACTCAAAAATATAATCATTATGTACATTACTTATTGTCCACTTAATTCTCTCCAATTATATTTTATAATATGGGATTCATGAAGAATTTATAGCTTAGAGTGTGAAATAGAGCCAATAAAAGAAAGCATGCGAGTGGTCGTGCCCAAGAAAGAAGATAAGGTATACACGGCCAAGCAAGAAGAACGAAGGCCAAACATGTGGCCAAGCAGAAGGAGAAGTAAGCCATGCACGTGGCAATGCAAGGAGAAAGGTAAAGGCAAGGCGCGGCCACGCAAGGAAAAACTCAAGCCATCGCATGGCCATGTGAGCAGAAAGGCAGCCATTCACGTGGCCATGCAAAAAAAAACAAAAGGGAACACGCGGCAACACTTAGGAATCCATAGAAAATAACGTGGCCACGCATAGACAACCAAAAGAATTCACACGACCACGCAAGGAAGAAATAAGAAAGCATGGGTATGCGTGGCCACGCAAAGGGAAGAGGAACAAGTCACTTGGCCACGCAAGAAACCTTGGCAGCCATCGATAAAACCCTAATTTGTCAGCTTGAAACACAAATCCCAGGTCTCATCTAAAGCACTTAGTTTAATTCATTGTAAATTCATCTTAATTACTACAATTTAACCCTTAACTTCTGCTAAGGGAACAAATACAAGAACATAGAAAGGAAATCATCAAGTAACTATCCACATAAAGGTCCCATACCTCAAATACCAGCTTCATTTCCTTAGGAAGTCCATTGACCTAGCTCTTTCTTCCTTCTTCTATCCTTGATCTATCAGCTTCTCTCCTTTCTCTTCACACACAGGGATAACAACAGGATCTTGTAAATCCCTTATAACCAAAAATCATAAATGAAAGAGAGAAGATAGAGAAGAGAGAGAGCTACCCGCCTCCAAATGTCAATCCCCAAATCCCCTTTGTTTACCTTCTCCTAGAAGCTATTGAGTGAGAAAGTGGGTTAAATATCTCATTGAGAATTTCCAAAATTGCCCTTGTCCAACACAACCCCATCAACTTATCTTTATTAACATTTAACACCTATACTTCTAATTTACTTCAACTATATCTCTCTTTATCTTAATTTTAACCATACACAAATTTACATTCATGCTGAAGTTACCAAAATACCCCTAATGGGACTTAACCTTAACAATGCAAAATAATTCAATATTTGCCTTAATTAACCATAATTCTCATCACTTTACTGTAATCCGGTTAGGGCCATGATTAGGTCCTTACAAAATCAATTTAGTAAAGTCTATAACTATACCATATTTCTATACTTATACTTATGAGATAGATATAGTATGCATACTAATGTATGCCAAGCATGTATGATGAGACTTAATTAACTAAAATACCTCATACTAATACTAAGATATATAAGCCTTCCATTAATTTGAGGAAAACCAAAGTTCTTTATAGTGTGGGTTGTTGACCATAGTCAAGCTCACATTATATCGAATATGTTCAAATATAATTAAATGGGTCATCTTTGCTAGCCCATTAGCTTGTTGACCACAGTCAAGGCTAATGGTGCTAGAGGCAAGGTTGGGGAATGCATATATGATATGCATGTATCAAGATTTGATAACCTAATGATCCAATAGTTGTGTAGAGACACAATTGGTATAGAGATACCTACCTTTCAAGGGTATAGAGTTTGATTTGTTGACCACAGTCAAGGTCAAATTTCATATCAAGGGTTGCATATTGGCCCACTAAGAAAACCATCGGATTTTCTCGGATTAAATAGTGAGGGCTATTAATTCACAATAAAATAGTGGGAGTAAATGGATTAATTAAATACCTAATTAATGCATACATATATATGAACATACTCTCATATGTTTTCTTTTTCACATCTAGGTCATCATCTTGAGCACATCAAACATTAATAAACGATCAATCTTGGATAACAAGCTGTTGGTAGCAACTATTCTTACTGGATCAGGCAAGTGAGAATTGTTCTCAGAGCTGAAAAGATCCATTATGTCTTGGATAAAGATCCACCACCACTTCCATCAGATGATGCCATTGATGAGATCAAGGGCACTTATCAAAAATACATGAAGGATAGTGAAGCAGCAGCATGTCTGATGCTAGGTGCTATGTCCTCGAAGCTTCAGAAGCAACATGAGATGATGGATGATAGAACCATCATTTTGTATTTAGAGGAGCTTTATTCTTCTCAGGCTAGAACTAAGCAATTTAAGATTGCTTGAGCTCTATTTAGCTGCAAAATGGTGGAGGGCACTTCGGCTGCTACTCATGCATTGACGATGTATGGGTATATTGAGCATTTGAGTAGACTTGGCTATGTAATGGATAATGATCTATACATAGATTTAATCTTGTACTTGTTGGCTCCAAGTTATGCAACTTTCGTGATTAACTTCAACATAACAAGATCTACGTAACCATTCCTGAGTTAATCAACATGCTCAAAATAGCTGATGAATCCTTCAAGAAAGATTCAAAAAGTGTCATGGTTGTCACTTCTGCTAAAGGCAAGAAGTAGAAGAAGAAAAAGATAGCCAAGGTACAGCCAAAGAATGATGAGATCTCTAAGAAGAAGGTTGCCAAGAAAGAGATTCCCAAAGGAACTTGCTTCCATTGTGGAAAAGATGGTCATTGAAAGCGTAACTGTAAGGCCTATCTAGATTCTCTCAAGGAGAATAAGCAAGCTGATGCTTCTACTTCAGGTATTCATATGATTGAAATTAATACTTATTCTATTGCTTCAAAACAATCTTGGGTATTAGATACCAGATGTGGATCTCATTTGTATAATGATCTACAAGGGCTTAGAAGCTTTAGAAGAGTTAGAAAGGCAGAAATATGTTTGCAATCAGCTACTGGACAAAACATCTTGACAAAATTTGTGGGGACTTACCATTTGCCTCTTCCAATTTGATTAATATTGGAATTAAATAATTGTTATTATGTTCCTGCTTTATCCAAAAGTATTATTTCTTTCAGTTGTTTATTGAACGATTATGACATTTCTTTAAATGATTAGTGTTGTTACATTTTTAAGAACAATATTTTTTATGCAAAAGCTATCATTGAGAATGGTATATTTGTTCTTGATTTAATTAAAGAAGTGTATAATGTGGATACCAAAAGAATAAAACAAGACAATATAAATACCTCATATTTATGGCATTGTCCTTTAGGACATATAAATGAGAAACACATGACCAAATTACACAAGTTAGGTGATTTGGGATCATTTGATTATGAATCATTTAATACATGTGAATCTTGTTTATTGGGAAAAATGACAAAAGCTCCCTTTATTGGTAAATGAGAACGAGCTAAAATGGTTTTGGATTTAATACATTCAGATGTATGTGGTCCGATGACTACACATGCCAAAAGAGGTTACTCCTACTTCATTACTTTAATAGATGATTACTCCATATTTAGATATATCTATCTAATGAAATATAAATCAGAAGCATTTGAAAAGTTTAAATAATTCAAAAATGAAGTAGAGAAGCAACTTGGTAAGAGTATTAAAACACTTAGATCAGATCGAGGTGGAGAATACTTAAGCCAAGAATTTCAAGATTATCTTAGAGATAATGGGATTTTATCTCAATGGAATCCACCATATACACCATAACACAATGGTGTATCTGAGAGGAGAAATTGAACACTATTAGATATGGTTCGATCTATGATGAGCCAAGCAAACTTGCCTAAGTCCTTTTAGGGATATGCACTAGAAACTATTGTTTACGGGTTAAATAGAGTTCCCAATAAATCGGTTGATGTTACTCCATATGAGATGTGGAATAACAAGAAACCCACACTTTCTCATATGAAAGTATGGGGTTGTCCTGCTTACGTGAAGAGGACAATGTCAAACAAACTAGATGTTAAGTCTGACAAATGTTTATTTGTGGGATATCCATAAGAAACATTTGGATATTATTTCTACCATCCCTTAGAACAAAAGGTGTTTGTTTCAAGGCATGTTATCTTCTTGGAAAGAGAATTTCTCCTACGAGAGGATAGTGGGAGTAAAATTAAACTTGGTGAAGTTTAAAACCCACAAATAGAAGTAGATCAACCAATTGAACCTGAGACTGAATTTCATAATGATGAGATTATAGTTGGACATGATTATACACAAAATCCTAGAAGATCTACTAGGATGCGTTCAATCCCTGTGAGATATGGATTTCACATTGATTCGGATAGAGGTATAACTGTAATAGAGGACAATGAGCCTACAAGCTATCAAGAAGTTTTAAACAGTTCAGAATGTGATTTATAGCTTTAGGCTATGTAGTCTAAAATGGACTCCATGTATGAGAATAAAGTATGGACTTTAACTCAACCACCTGAAGGGATAAAACCCATAAGGTGCAAATGGGTCTTAAAAAAGAAGACCGACATGGAAGGTAATATAGTTACCTATAAAGCTCGCTTAGTAGCAAAAGGCTATCGTAAAAAAAAAAGGTATTGACTATGATGAAACCTTTTCTCCTGTAGCGATGCTTAAGTCTATAAGAATACTTTTAGCCATTGCAACTCATTATGATTATGAGATTTGGCAAATGGATGTGAAGATAGCTTTCCTAAATGGAAATCTGACTAAGGATGTGTATATGACACAACCAGAAGGGTTCACATCAGGAAATGGTGAAAAGGTATGCAAGCTTTAAAGATCCATTTATAGATTGCAGCAAGCCTCTAGGAGTTGGAATATACGATTCAATGAGACAATCAAAGAGTTTGGTTTGTCACATAATGAAGATGAACCTTATGTATATAAAAGGATCAGTGGGAGTGCAATTATCTTCCTAGTTGTATATGTGGATGACATATTGATCATGGGAAACGACATTTCTCTTCTCCAATCTGTTAAAATATGGTTATCCAAAAAATTCTCCATGAAAGACCTTGGAGAAGCATCCTATATTCTAGGAATAAAGATCTATAGAGATAGATCCAATAGGTTACTAGGTCGTTCTCAAAGTACATATATAGATAAGGTATTGAAGAGATTCAATATGGATCTCTTTAAGAAAGGGTTTATACCCATGGTGCATAGGAAAAACCTTTCTAAGTCTATGTGTCCGTAGACACTAGATGATAGAGAGAGCATGAATAGAATACCATATGCATCGACAATTGGTTCTATCATGTATGCTATATTATGTACACATCTAGATGTAGCATTTGCTTTGAGTGTCACAAGCAGATTCCAATCCAATTTTGGATAGGAACACTTGGCAGCTATCAAGAATATCCTTAAGTACTTAAGAAGGACTAAAGATATATTCTTGGTATATGGAGAGGGCAGTTTGGAAGTAAGTGGGTATATAGATGCCAGCTTTCAATCTGACAAGGATGATTGTAAATCACAATCTGGTTATGTGTTCATAATGGGAGGAGGGACAGTTAGTTGGAAGAGTTCCAAACAAAAAACAATTGTTAATTCCACAATAGAAGCTAAGTACATTGCTGCTTCAGAAACATCCAAAGAAGTAGTCTGGATCAAAAAGTTCGTATCTGAACTAGGAGTGGTGCCTAGTATTGTTGATCCAATTCCTCAATATTTGACAAAATTAGAGCCATTGCACAAGCAAAGGAACCACGGTCTCATCAACGATCCAAACATGTTCTCAGATGCTACCATCTCATAAGGGAAATAGTAGCTAGAAATGATGTGAAAATAGAAAGGGTCCTTATAGATGATAATGTGGCGGATCCCCTCACTAAAGCACTTTCCCAGATAAAGCACGATCACCATATAAATAGCATGGGTCTAAGACATTTGAGTGATTGGCTCTAGTACAAGTGGGAGATTGTTAGAGAGTATGCCCTAAAGCCCATGTAAAAGGGATGAATTTCATATGTATGAATTTATATTCTTAATAAAAGGTATTATTCATTTATTAATGCTATGTTTAAACACGGTGAAAAGGGAATCATTAAAGTGTTCATGATATGTGGTGTTTATTGCATGCAAATGTGTTAATATCTAAATATCCCTAGTCATAGAATTAACAAGATAGGACATTGTTAATTTGGATAGACTAGTACATGTTATGCTTCTTCAATGGTTCAAGCAGTGGTTCTCATAACTGTGATTATGGAAGGTAATCAAAGCTAACATATGGATGCTTGTTAGAAGAACAAGTTCATTGGAGAACTGCAAAGAGAATCCTCACATGGATATTAAATCTATGTTAGTGAGGAATCTCTTCATAGCGGTTGTGCAAGTATCCTTAGACTTGAGATCACCAAAGTTATCATAAGTAGCAAGTGGTATACTTTGACTCTATAACTTATTACTTCCTACTGGGGGTGAACAAAGTTAGGAGGTTGGGTATATCATGACCTACTTAAAGATAGTTGAGTGATTGACAAAGGATTCACCATCCCAGATTTATTAAGGGAAGTTATCTCGCATGATTTTATAATTAGATTTATATGAGTTGACAGAAATCAATACTCAAAATCTAATTGAGATAAGAGTTGTGAAAGGAGTAATTACACGGTAATTGTATCTATGGAAGGGTATTGTCAAACCACTTGACTTTCCTGACATTTGGGTAGTCATGGTGTCTAGTTAGAGGCCACTCGTGATTTGTATAATAGTGTATCATAAATATCAATAAGGATTGATAAAATGATTTAAAGGATTTTAAATCATGTGGTTTTGAATAGAACTCACAATTACATATTATACTGCCAATATGGACAGGAACCCAATAGGTCACATGTAGTACCCTTAGCCTTTAACATATACATATCTCTTTACCCTTCTCATAACACAAAGTTTAACAGTGCAACTTAAACATAAACTAATTATACAGAGAACATATATTCCAACTTAATATATATAAGTGTTATACTATCATAACTTTACGATATACATAATACAAATGATAAACATTTTATACATACAATATTTCAAATACCTTAACAACTTTAATTATATATATAAAGAGCCCGAAAACAAAAGTCATTCCTAGTCTCTCTCGTTGACTTGTGTTGGCCATCATGCTGCAGATATCACCCCAATAACTTACACGGATGAAACACCCGTGCTAAGCTTTAAAGCTTAGTGGGGAACTAAATCATGATAAACGACCACTCTCAGTGATCATCAAGAAGCACACAACATGCCTCAAATATAACAATGATTTATTTCAAGAAATGAAGGAAATTAAAATTTACATTCACTAATAGAAATCATAAAATTCAACGGTAAGAATTTGCATTGACGTTTCATTCACCATATATGATCATACAAGTTCCAACATCCTTTGGACTTATAATATGATTATTTTATTAATCAATGCTTAATCATAAAAGTGCAGTTATCTATTATTAATTTCATAAAGAATCTTCATAAGTGTTGAAATTATCTTACTTCTATTCTTGTATGTCTAGGATATACACACATTAGAATTATATAACAAATCAAAACTTCCTATTACCATGAGATTATAATATTACCACAGGCTTACTTTATGTTCCATAAGTTATTCATGTTATAACATAATAGATGTATCATAAAAATAAGCCTATCAACCAATCATGTATTGGCATACATATAAAAATAAGGTTTATGATCACAAAGGCATATATATATATATATATATATATAATCAATTTAATCAAAGTATTAATATAATGCAAATTCATCATTTAGCAATTAGCATGCATTTTTGATACTAACAGTATTACTTACATATATTTACTATTGGGCATTCCTATAGATGTGGGTTTTATGTGCAACAAAAGGAATTTCATATGTAGAATAGTGTAAAGTCAATTAAGAATTTGCATGCCTTATTAAACTTTTCTTAACCTTTGATAATAAAGCCTGCACTATTCTAAAGAGGTGGATAACGGGTTATACTATAGCACACGAAGGTACAAAACTGTTGATTGTAACGGTGGCACCCGAAGATACAAATAAGATACCCGGAGGTATTAAACGGTGATCCCTTGTAGGGATAAAACTGTATGATAAATCGGTGGACCCAAATGGGGTCAAACAAATAACATGGACCCAAATGAGGTCAATCAAATAACATAGATAGGTCAAATAGACCCAAGCGTGGGTCGGCTATAACCCAAACGGGGTTATTTAAATCAACTCTAACTTTTAAACCAAATAGGGTCAATGTATCTTTTAATTTCAAGTGGACCTACATAGGTCAAAACTGTTCAAAAATAGCTGCAAGGTACCCTTATAGGCATGCCTATCTATCCACTTCCTAGACTCAACGCAAGCTGTAAGGCCCCTAACATGACCCTAATTTAATTTGCATATTTTTGAATGGAATTTTTAAGTGATTAAGATTAAATTAAATGAGAATTTTGTATAAGTAAGGGTCAAGGGGATAAATTATCATGTTATTATGTTAATTGCATGAAAATAAAATTTAAGAGTATGGTTTAATATTAATTGAGGGTGCAATTGAAGTAAAAAGGTATTAATTTGGGGTAAATTTATAATTTCGAAAACTTAAGGGTCAAATGTGGATAGAAGCATATATTTAAAGGTCAATTTGAGAGAAGGAATGAAATGATAGGTAAATGTAAGACATGCAAATTTTCAAGGGACTAAAGAGGGAATTTTCCTTGTTAGTATAAAAGACAAGATTTAGTGGAGAGAGGAGGTGGTGTGTGTGAGAGTGAGGTCGGCATTTTGAGAGAGAGAAAAACTAGAAATCTTCATCTCTTCTTCCTTTCATTTCCATTGAATCATCTCAAGCAAATTAGATGATAATTTTTATTGGTTAATCAAGAGTTTAGTGCATTAAACTAAGGTAATTAAACTATTAAATGAACCCTTCATCATCATCATCTTCTTCTTCTTCTTTTAATTTTGGTTGAGGAAAATGGTAATTAAGTGCTGGAAATTTTAAATGATGATGATTTTTATGAAGGAGAAGAGGAAGGAAGAAAGAGAAAAGGAAAGGATATTGCAAGAGGTTGAAGACATAGGGATTTTTAGCCAAGGTATGGGAAATTAGGGCTGTTCATATAACATATGGAATTAATTGCTGGAATTTGTTATGATTGACAGAAATTAATGTTATGTTTTGTTGGAATTTATCGAAGTGAGTTTGAAGAACAAAATTAGAAGTGATTCTTTTCCGAGTCGTGAATATCTTCACGAGTCGTGATTTATTGTCCGACTTGTGAAGCTCTTCACAAGTCGTGCATCTCTTTCTTCTGGGTCACTCGTGAATACCTTCACGAGTCGTGAATTTTAGTCCGACTCGTGAGCCTCTTCACGAGTCATGATTTATAAATTTCTTCTCCACTTGTGAAACCCTTCATGAGATGTGAATTATGGTATTTTTGCTTCACTCGTGAATCTCTTCACGAGTCGAACGCTTCTTCACAACTGATTGACCTACCTGGATTGTTTTGCTCATAAGTTTAACTATAGAATAGGAAACTCAGTAATTCATTTTGCATTGAAAAATAGACTTCCATACCTATATTTCATATGAAGAAACCTAAACTTAAATCTGTCTTTAAGTATATGGAATTTAGGGTTGAATCCGGACTAGTCCCCTGGACTGCTTATAGAAACAAAATTTGCAATAATGGGCATAACTTTTTGTAGAGATGTTTAAATGTTACAAAATAAAATTATGGTAAATTTAGAGACATGAAAGTCTAACTTTGATGAAGAAATGTTGGTCTAAGTCCTTCTAAATTTTACGTTATGAATTTTTCTAAGTGACAGTCCACACTATTTTGGTTTTAAAAATAGCCTATAGTATTTTTCAAATAACTCAAGCTATAGGTCATATATTAAGATGAATTTTAATGCTCTGGAAACAAGACACATAGGGGGATAAAATTGTAGAGATCATTTTGCCTAAAAATGACATCTTTCACTTCAAATGTGGCTCACAATTCGAGTCCAGAATGCTGCCTTGTACAGATTTTTGCTACACTTGATATTATGATTTTTAATTAATTGAGACAAATAGTTGTTTATGTGATAGTAAAATAAATTGGATAGGGCATGTAATGTGACTATCAATGAAGGATTTATATGCATACATACACATTCATATGTGTACAATAAACAAAGATTAGTGATGAAAATATCTAACCTATACATGTAATTAGACCTGTACATGATTGTCATATGCCAAATTGATGTATACATATGTAATCCTATGACATGAAAGTGCACATTTTGACATGTACCTATGCTATGAAATAGGGAATGTAATAGTATGACCTTGTCATGTGTATATGCCCATATGGAAACATGTTCATATTTTGTATAGCACATGATTTGAATGATGATAAAGGTATATGTATTGGTAAACATGCTCATAAGAATAAGTCTACTATATGCGAATTTACCCACAGGTATGTACATTTATGATTATGTATATGAGTGTATGAGCATGTAATTGCCCTATGAGATAGAAGATGTTTTGGCATGACTATGAATATGTGAGATGCTTAATGAGAACATGATCAAGTATATGATATGATGATTATATGTCATGCCTATATATCATGATGCAAATTTTATAGTCACACGGATAGGATGATTTAGATGTATAACTTGGCATATGAAATGTGCATATATTTGTTTATACACCAGAGGACTCATAGTTTTACAAGACTTTGTTTATGTATAAATAGTATACTATGAATATAGTCTTAATATGTGATTTGAGCATGAATATAGTACTACCTACAATAGAGTTTCAGATGTGGTTAGATAGGCTCCTATAGGGAAATTGCAGCTGCCATAGTTTGGCCCAATTGGGTCTAAAGTATGTTTGATCCCGTTTGGATCATGAATAGCCCCATTTGGGTTGATAGGCGACCCCGTTTGGGTCTACTTGACCGGTCTATAGTATAATTTGGCCCCGTTTCGGTCTATAGATCCGATATCTTTGGATATTCTTCATTTTGATACGATGTGTATTGATAGTTGCCGTTATCCACTGATAAAGCTAAGGCAGGCTAAACTTTATTTATAGTAATGGTCATAATTAATCCGTTAAAGTTTATCATACTAAAGATCGTTATTGTGAATTATATTGCTGGTTTGTCCATAGAAATTGTGTTTCATTGAATATGTTCACATGGAAAATTGCCATCTATATGAATTATGAAAATGAAATATTTGTTACTCTCTTGGGTACAATGTTTATGTACATGAGGATATGCTTTAAGCTTTAAAGTATTTATATTATTGTCATGTTATGTTGTATATGTTATTTATACTATATATTGTATATGTATATTTTGATGATCATTGTGAGTGGTCATCCATTTGTAGATATTCTCCACTAAGCTTTATAGCTTAGCACGGGTTATTTATCCGTGTAGGTACTATTAACAAGATTTTTGCTGAGGGACGATCTCTGCATCCGGAAGGGCCAACTACCGACTGTTAACCTTGATGTAGGATATCTTTGTATTACTATTATCATATGTTTTGCTTTATGGGTAGTTATCTTATAAATGTATATAATCTATGTGAAGTGCTATAACTCACTAGTAGTAAACCTAATAAAGAGTATGTGTGCATGTGATATACATAAAGTAATATTCATATAGTATAGTATGCAGGATACTAAGTATGAAATGCAATACAGGAATAGACTTGTAGCACGTACATAAGTATATGAAACCGTATGGCATGATTAATGGTAAAATGATGGTTATGTGAATATGTTGTATAAGCATGATTAATAGTATTTAAATTATGAAATAAATAGGTTATTTGTATAGGGGGTGCTACAATTTATGGTATCAGAGCAAAGGTTTAGCCTTTTATGGGTAAAAATAAACCTAGGATTCTACAGTATGATATAGTATTTTGTTGGGCTGATGCAGAAGTCCCTGTTTTCCTATAGATTCAAGATGGAGAGCTCTAGAGATGCTTTTGAGGAATCGGCTGAAAGTAACAGGCCGGTTAGAACCAAACCATCCAATCTTGGATCTTCATCATCCAATCCAAATGAGGTTCCAGCAGCCATCCCTGCAGAAGCATTATTAAAGATATCATAGGATATGGCTCAAATTCTTCAAAGGATGATAACACCTAAAGCTCCAATATCTGAAATTAGGAAGCATGGTGCTGAGGAGTTTTTAGGCACTAATCTGGAATAGTCTAAGGAAGTTGAATTTTGGCTGGAAAGGCTAGAGAGAATTTTTGATGAAATTCACTATCCAGTGGGTCATAAGGCATCTTGTGATGTGTCCTTATTACAAGGAGCAGCCTATGATTGGTGGAAGTTAATGTTGAAGCAACCCCAGTTACCAGATCCCCTTACATGGGAATTTTTCACAGCTGAATTCATGAAAAAGTATGTTACTGAGGCGTAAAAGCAAGAGAAGTTAAAGTAATTTCTCAACTTGAAGTAGAGAATTATGTCTGTGGCTGAGTATGAGAAAGAATTCAGTCACTTGTGCAAATATGTTCCTGATGAGATGTTAACTGATGCTTTTAAGTGTAGACAGTTTGAAGATGGGTTAAATGATCGAATCAGAGAAAAGTTAATTGGATCTACATCTTTACAACTGGTTAACTTCACTCAACTGGTTACAGTAGCCTTGTGAGTTGAAAAGAATGAAATTGCAAAAGGGAGAGAGAACAGAGAAGTAGTGGGTCCAAGTGTGGATCTTTCATAGGAAAGAGAGCTAGAGGAGCTCAAGGAAATCAGCCAGCTGAGTTTGGCTGTAGTTCTGCAAAAAGGGATAGGAGACAAGAATCTTCTGTAGTGTCTAAGCAGGGAAAGGAAGCTTCAGGAAAATAGAGTGGGGGGCAACCTCTAGTGTGTCCCCATTGTACTAGGCAACATTGGGGTAGTTGTAGGAAATTGACTGGGGCATGTTTCAAGTGTGGTGGTACCGATCACTTCATGGCAAACTGTCCTTCAAAGAGGGAATAGGGTGTTGGACAGCAGGGCAGTAGAGGAACTTTTAATGCACCATCTTCGGGTAGAGGCAGAGAAAGAGGACGTGGGGGCTCAAGTCATCAGGGATCCCAGTCCAGGAACATTTCTAAATTAGTTGACAGAGCCACAGCTCCAGTTGTTCCTATTCGGGCTTATGCAATGAAAGCTAGAGAGGATCAGAGTGCTCCAAAAGTCATAGCTGGTATTTTCTCTCTTTTTGATTCTGACAGGCATGCACTGATTAATCCTGGTTCCACTCATTCTTATGTTTGCACTGGAGATATGGGTAGAAATGAGTCTACTGTACATGAACTGGAATATGATATATGTATAACCAACCCTTTGGGTCACAGTGTTGTTGTTAATAAAGTGTATAAACAGTGTCCTATTGTAATTCAAGGGAAATAATTCCTTGTTGATCTTATTAAATTTCCATTTCAGGAGTTTGATATTATACTGGGTATGGATTGGTTGTCTAGACATCATGCAGTGATTAATTGTGAAGCTAAAACTGTAACTCTTATTGGTGCTGATGGTAAAGAAACTATAGTTCAGGGCATTCGATCTAAACCTATAGCTAATGTAATAACAACTATGCAAGCTAAGCGATTTCTGAGAAAAGGGTGTGAAGCTTTCTTAGCACTTGTGCTTGATTCAAGAAAAGAGAATGTGAATCTCCTAGAGATTCCAGTGGTGAAAGAATTTCCTGATGTGTTCCCTGAAGACTTACCTAGTCTTCCACCTGAAAGGGATGTTGATTTGTCTATAGAAATTCTACCTGGTACAGCTCCTATTTCGAAGGCACCATACAGGATGGCTCCTTTGGAATTGAAGGAACTAAAGGTTCAGCTACAGGAATTGATTAACAAAGGCTTCTTTAGGCCTAGTACATCACCTTGGGGTGCACCGATTTTATTTATGATGAAAAAGGATTGGTCTATGAGGATGTGCATAGATTACAGATAGTTAAATAGGGTTACAGTGAAAAAAAAGTACCCTTTACCTAGAATTGAAGATTTATTTGATCAGTTGAAGGGTATTGGAGTGTTTTCCAAGATTGATTTGCGATCGGCTTATTATCAACTTCGAGTTAAGGATGTGGATGTTTCCAAAATAGACTTTAGAACTCTATATGGGCATTATGAGTTTCTGGTGATGCCATTTGGGTTAACAAATGCACCGGCTGTGTTTATGGATCTTATGAATAGGGTATTTAGACCTTACTTAGACCAATTTATTGTTGTGTTCATAGATGACATTTTGGTGTATTCGAGAAATGAAGCGGAACATGCTAAGCATTTGAGAATTGTTTTACAGACTCTGAGGGAGAATAAGTTATATGTTAAGCTTAGCAAATGTGATTTTTGGCTTAAGGAAATTTCTTTCCTTGGTCATGTAGTATCTTTTAAAGGTATTAAAGTGGATCCAGCTAAAATAGAGGCTATAGTGAATTGGAAACCACCTCGAAATATGACAGAAGTGAGAAGTTTTCTGGGCTTAGCGGGATATTACCGCCTTTTTGTGAAAGGTTTTTCAGTTATAGCTGCACCACTCACTAAACTATTGAGAAAGGGTATAAAGTTTGAATGGAATTACCAATGTCAGGCAAGTTTTAATCAGTTGAAGAAATTTTTGACAGAGGCTCCAGTTTTGACACAACCAGTTATAGGAAAGGAGTATGCTATGTATAGTGATGCTTCTAGAGTTGGCTTGGGTTGTGTGTTAATGCAAGATGGTAAAGTAATTACCTATGCATCTAGACAGTTGAAGCCGCATGAGCAAAACTATCCAACCCATGACCAAGAGTTAGCAGCAGTAGTGTTTGCCTTAAAAATTTGGCGACATTATTTGTATGGGGAAAAGTACAAAATCTATACAGATCACAAAAGTCTCAAATATTTGCTCACTCAAAAGGAACTTAACTTGGGACAGCGAAGATGGTTAGAACTGTTTAATGATTATGATTGTATAGTGGATTACAATCCAAGCAAAGCTAATGTTGTAACAGATGCCTTGAGCCATAAGATGATGGCTGCTATGATTGTACATCACTGTAGATGGAAACTAGCATATGATGGTGCTTTAATAGCATAGTTGAAGGCTAGACCTTGTTTGAGGCAAACAATGATCGATGCTCAGAAACATGATGAAAGGTTGCAATAGATTTTGAAGTCTTCACATGAAGGGACCCAGTCTGAGTATTCAGTGAAAGAGGATGGGGGTGTGTTTTATCAGAATAGATTATATGTTCGTGATGACAAAGAATTAAAAAGAACAGTATTGAATGAGGCTCACAATACAGTATTTACTATGCACCCTGGTTGAAATAATATGTACCAGGATTTGAAACAAAGTTATTGGTGGCCTGGCATGAAGAAAGATGTGGTAGCATATGTCTCCAAATGTTTGACTTGTCAGTAGGGGAAAGCAGAACACCAGTTACACTCTAGTTTGTTAAACCCCATCCCAATTTCACAGTGGAAATGGGAGGATATTACCATGGATTTTGTAATAGAATTGCCCCTTACACAGAAAAGCATGATGCAGTTTGGGTTATAGTTGGTAAGCTGACTAAATCAGCTCATTTCATACCAGTTTGGATCGATTACCCTATGAATAAATTGGTGAAACTTTATGTAAATGAGATTGTTAGACTGCATGGCATTCCGGTGTCAATAATCTATGATCGAGATCTAAGATTCACATTGAGATTCTGGTAGAGTTTGCAACAAGCACTAGGAAATCAGCTCCATTACAGTACAACATTCCACCCTCAGATGGATGGGCAATCTAAACGAGTTATCCAAATTTTAGAAGATATGATGAGAGGATGTGTTTTAGATTTTGTAGGAAGTTGGGATAGATATTTAGCTTTAATGGAGTTCGCCTATAATAACAGTTATCAAAGGAGCATCTAGATGGCACCTTATGAGGCCTTGTATGGCCGAAAGTGTAAAACTTCTATTTACTGGACTGAATTGTCAGAGCGCAAAGTTATTGGTCTAGATATTGTTAAAGATACAAAAAAAAAGGTACAAGTTATCAAGCAGAGATTGAAGGAAGCTAGTGATAGACAGAAGTCGTATGCTGATTTAAAAAGAAAAGATATTGAATATCAAGTGGGTGACAAAGTGTTTTTGAAAGTATCCCCTTAGAGAAAAGTATTGAGATTTGGGAAAAAGGGTAAATTAAGCCCGAGGTTTATTGGCCTATATGAGATTCTTCAAAGAGTTGGGCCAGTGGCACATAGGTTGGCTCTTCCAATGGAATTAGCCAAACTACATGATGTATTTCATGTTTTTATGCTTCGAAGGTATCATTCAGATAAATCTAAAGTGATACCAGCTCAAAATGTGCAAGTACAGCTGGATTTCACTTATGATGAAAAGCCTATAGCAATTCTAGCTAGAGAAGTTAGACAGCTAAGGAATAAGCAAATTCCACTTGTTAAAGTGCTCTGACAACATCACAATTTACAAGAAGTTACTTGGGAGCCAAAAACAGCTATGAAGGAACAACAACCTCACTTATTCAAAACAGGTATGAATTTCGAGGACAAAATTCTTAAGGGGGTAAATTATCATGTTATTATGTTAATTGTATGAAAATAAAATTTAAGAGTATGGTTTAATATTAATTGAGGGTGCAATTGAAGTTAAAAGTTATTAATTTGGGGTAAATTTATAATTTCAAAAACTTAAGGGACAAATATAGATAGAAGCATATATTTAAAGGTCAATTTGAGAGAAGGAATGAAATGATAGGTAAATGTAAGACATGCAAATTTTCAAAGGACTAAAGAGGGAATTTTTCTTGTTAGTATAAAAGAAAAGATTAAGTGGAGAGAGGAGGTGGTGTGTGTGAGAGTGAGGTCGGCATTTTGAGTGAGGAAAAACCAAAAATCTTCATCTCTTCTTCCTTTCATATCCATTGAATCATCTCAAGCAAATTAGATGATAATTTTTATTGGTTAATCAAGAGTTTAGTGCATTAAACTGAGGTAATTAAACTATTAAATGAACCCTTCGCCATCATCATCATCTTCTTCTTCTTTTCATTTTGGTTGAGGAAAATGTTAATTAAGTGCTAGAAATTTTAAATGATGACGATGTTTATGAAGGAGAAGACGAAGGAAGAAAGAGCAAAGGAAAGGATATTGCAAGAGGTTGAAGACATAGGGATTTTCAGCCAAGGTATGGAAAATTAGGGCTGTTCATATTGCATGTGGAATTAATTGTTGGAATTTGTTATGATTGATAGAAATTAAGGTTATGTTTTGCTGGATTTTATCGAAGTGAGTTTGAAGAATAGAATCAGAAGTGAGTCTTTGCCGAGTCGTGAATATCTTCACGATTCTTGATTTATTGTCCGACTCGTGAAGCTCTTCACGAGTCATGCATCTCTTTCTTCTGGATCACTCGTGAATACCTTCACGAGTCGTGAATTTTAGTCCGACTCGTGAGCATCTTCACGAGTTGTGATATGTAACTTTCTTCTCCACTCGTGAACCCCTTCACGAGATGTGAATTTTTGTCTTTTTGCTTCACTCGTGAATCTCTTCATGAGTCGAATGCTTCTTCATGACTGATTGACCTACCTAGATTGTTTTGCTCATAAGTTGAACTATAGAACAGAAAATTGAGTGATTCATTTCGCATTGAAAAATAGACTTTCATACCTATATTTAATATGAAGAAACCTCAACTTAAATATGTCTTTAAGTATATAGAATTTAGGGTTGAATCCGTACTAGTCCCCTAGACTGCTTCTAGGAATAGAATTTGCAATAATGGGCATAACTTTTTCTAGAGATGTTTAAATGTTACAAAATAAAATTATGGTAAAATTAAAGACATGAAAATCTAAATTTGATGAAGAAATTTTGGTCTAAGTCCTTATAAATTTAACGTTATGAATTTTTCTAAGTGACAGTCCACACTGTTTTTGTTTTAAAAACAGCCTATAGTATTTTTCAAATAACTCTAGATTTAGGTTAGATATTAAGATTAATTTTGATGCTCTGAAAACTAGACACATAGGGGGATAAAATTGTAGAGATCATTTTGCCTAAAAATGACATCTTCCACTTCAAATGTGGCTCACAAGTTGAGTCCAGAATGCTGTCCTGTACAGATTTTTGCTACACTTGATATTATGATTTTTAATTAATTAAGACAAATAGTTGTTTATGTGATAGTAAAATAAATTGGATAGGGCATATAATGTGACTATCAATGAAGGATTTATATGCATACTGTTAGTGTAATCCCTAGCCCCAATGCATTGTAATAAAATACTTTAATTAATAAAATGAGGCAATTGTTTTATCTATTGTATTCCTGTGCATATCAATTGATAAAACTATCCAAGAATGTCGTTTCGGTTTAAGTTATCATATGTGAGGCACATGGTTGTAAGACCTTGAAACAAATGAGACTTCATTCTAAACATCCCTAGTCAGTCATTGTTATGGGAATAATAATGAATTAAGACTAGTATGCTCTCTCTGATATTATGAGTTCTGTCTAACGGATCATTAGGGCAAGAGTGTCAATCAGAGATCATAGATACATGTTAAAGAACATGGTATCTGGATACAATCCACTCAATGAGAACACTACATGGTACAAGTCATAAGTGTTTCTCATATGCAAGTTTTGTATCAGAGTTCTTAGACCTGAAATCTCTATGAAACTCTTTATGAATTACTGTGTACTTTGACATACACCTAACGTGCTCGTAACAGAGTGACAAGTACGGTTATGATTGGATATACATTGATTCATGTTAGAGAGCATGAGAGAAGTGAAGGGATTACCCCTCTCAATAAGAGAGAAAATATCATCGGCCACTTGATCAGTGAACTGAGAAGTGTATGACCATACCGAGATGAAATAATGAGTAATCATTATTTATCTAAGAGTTCAGTGTCACTGGAATATGAAGAAAGGAATTAATATATATAAGGATGACTAGTTCCATGCCTTATATTAATTCTGATATTTATGGGTAAGGGACTATGCAAAATTGCATTAGGTCACTAAATGCCATATGAATTTTCATTTAATTTGGAATGCTATAATATCTTGCTAGAGAATATATATAGCCTTTGAATTAATTTATTAATTCATTGCCAACGTTAAATGGACCTATAGGATCGCACACAAAGCATTGGACTTAAAATATTTAAATAAAGTATTGGACATTAATTTGGGCTTTTAATTAAAGTCAAATTAATGTGTGTAATGGGTTTTATAATTGCTATTGGACCTTGGTCCATGAGAGAGAGAAATTCAGCCCACAAGGTTTAATTTCAATTAATTAATTATCTTGTATTAATTAAGTTAATTGAGTATTAAAGCCTAAAAGAATTTAAATTAAATTAAATCATTTAAATAATAGATGTAGTGGCCGAAATTACAAGATGAAAATCAAGGAATTTCGGCACATGCTATTTATTTATATTAAGTGATTTCATTTAATTAAATGTCTTATGTTTTATTTCAAATTTGAATTTTAAATTCAAATGAGTTTAATTCAAAATATATTACTTATTTTTATGAAGTGATTGAGGTTGAATTAATTATCTTGAGGTAGTAAATTCAGATCAAAAACTTGCCAAAAAGATAATAATATATAAAGAAATAAAACCCTAGGAGAAAGATAGTTGGTTTTGGCGTGAAACCCTAATTCTCTCTAAGTGTGGCGTGAACTTCATCTCTCTCTCTCTTAATTCTTTTGGTCCAATTTTCACAAGGAGAAAGGATTGTTCCTCATTCTCTTGTGTTCTTGGGTAGTAAAATCAACCTAAGAGAAGTACAAAATCAAATTTTGTAGCTTCAAACTATAGCCATTACACAATACCTTAAAAGAGAGCTAGCAATCTTGATTTTAAGCCGACGGTACAATTGTGTGTGTGAGAATAGAGGGAGTGGCGTAAAAGGCTGTTCCTTGGAATTGGTGATCAAGATCTAAGGTGGATAAAATGATCTCGGTTGCTGGTCATCACCAAACTCAAGTTTTAAAAGGCATCCAAAGTTGTAAGTTTTTAAACCCTAAAATTGCATGTTTCGATTCTTACTTTGGATTTGTATGGTATGTATGATGAAAAAATTTTGTTTTTCCATTGCGTTATCATCACATTCATACCATGTCATATTCCATCAGTGGTATCAGAGCCTAAACATGCTTATTTTAGTGCTTTAGATGCATGAAAAAATTAATTAAAAATCGTCATTATGAAAACATGCAAATCTGAAATTTTCTGTTTTGAGTGTTTTGCATTGTTTTGGTATAAAAAACAATTTTAATTAATTAGATAGGTATTATAATTAATATGACATGTTAATCTACTATCCTAAGATGTTCTAGGAGCTGTTAATGGTTGGATTTAATTAATAATACCTGATGGTATATGTTAATATTAAAACTAGGTGCATTTGGCATGTTATTTGTAAGTTTAACAACTAGTTTTAAATATTAAATGTAAAAACGTTTTTGGAATATTTGTAAGTGATTTTTAAAGATTAAATATCAGGTCTGGACATGTTTTAAATTTTGTTTTAATTCTGGTCCATGACAATTTAATTGATTAATTTTAAAATCACTTAAAACTATGTCTAGTTTGTGTTTGTTACATGTTTAATAAACATTGTTTGTTTTGTTTTTATTAAAATGGTAAAAACACATTTAGATTAAAATGGTACAGAATATTAAATCAATATTTATGACCTTATTTAATTTATTAAATGACTCATAAAATTGTTTTAAGTATTTGTGCATTTTTGTGGCATCACATAAGCATTAAACAACTAGTTTTGTTGTTTGTTTGTTTTATATGCATGCCGTGTACCATATATATATGTTCTTCATGATTTTGTGTTTTAATTCATGTTGGTACATATTATATGTATTTTTAATGTTTATGGGCTTGATGACATAAAATTAAAAATGGCAAAATTGGAAATTATACTAGAGTTGATTTATGTCACAAATCTAACTAGTTTGTGTTTTGGGCTTTTAAGAGAACTTATTCAATAAGAGGATTTATTCAATTGGGCTTCGGCCCAGGCCCATCACGGGGTCATCTCTTAAAGGTTCAAGTACACAATTTCCATTAATGGGCTTGGCTAGATTAAATAAAATTGGACTTTGTTTTATCAATGAATGTTATGTATATTTATTTGCTAGTTTGGTGTGATGAATGGATATGCATGGTGCATTCATGGGCCCTGGGTTTTTGTAATTAAATATGGCCTGCGAGCCATTATATTTTATTGTAAAAGTTTAATTTATTTCTTAGAATAGAATACACTTGAAGACTTTGTAAATCAAGACGAAGCCCACCGGAGTGGAGAAGCCCAACTCGAAGATTCTTATGTAATAGTATAGAATCTTAGTTGTAGGTTTTTGGGCCCATGTTTGTCACGCTTTACTTTATGCAATTATTTATATATGCATGCTATGTATGGATGACAAAGCGTATGCCATGTAAGCCGTAATAAAATGAATCCCTAAAATAGTAAGTCACAAAGTTGCCTCCCTAATTCGAAACATGTCAAGGCATCGATCATCGGTCACGTTGACTAGGAGTCCTAGATTGTGCCCGATTATCTTTGTGAGGCATGGGTTGTGGATGTAGGTTGGACTTAACATGGAAAGGGATGCCCGGACCTAGGCAACTAATAAATGGGTTTGTGCTATAACATCTTAAGATGTTAGCCCATTTGATCCAAGAGTCATGTACGAGACATGATTGGAGTTCTCCTACCTAAGTAACTTAACTTATTAGGTGTACAAGCTCAGCTTGACTAATAAGTTGTTGTGAAAAGTGGATCTTGGCCCACATTAAATCACTAATGCGAATTATTTCAAAGGGATATTAATTCGGTTTGTGGGATCATAAATAAGACCTCATTTAATCTTGCTATATTCTATTGTAGATTGAAAATGGCATCTTCAAATAACAATTTCTCATTGCGATCGGTCCTTGAAAAGGACAAATTGAATGGCTCCAATTTCATAGACTGGTCTCGAAACTTAAGAATAGTTCTTAAGCAAGAAAAAAAGTCGTATGTTTTGGATGCACCCTTGCTTGAAGAACCTGCTAGGAAGGCCTCTGCGGTTCAAAAGGAAACTTTTAAGACAAAGAAGAGCGACTCCAATGATGTGACCTGTCTGATGCTGGCCACTATGGTGCCTAAATTGGTAAAAGCAATTTATGGACCAAGAGGCTTATGTGATCATGGTGCACCTCAAAGAGATGTTACAAGAGCAAGCTCGTCACGAGAGGTTCGTGACAACAAAGGCTTTAATTTCTTGTAAGATGGCTGCGGGTACTCCTGTTAGTACTCATGTACTCAAGATGAAAGGGTATCTTGATACTCTTGAGAAGCTTGAGGTACTAGTGCCAAAGGAATTTGCCACTGACTTGATCTTAGGATCATTGACTGATGATTATGATCCATTCGTGATGAATTATAACATGCATGCAATGAACAAGTCAGTCACTGAGCTTCATGGGATGCTTAGGAATGCTAAAGAGAACATTCGAAAGACCAATCCTGTATTGATGGTTCAAGGAGGCATTAAGAAGGGACCCGCTAAGGGAAAGGGAAAGGGAAAGGCAAAACCCAATAATGTCCTGGCTCGGTTCAAGTCAAGTGGGAGTGCACCTCAGGCCCAATCCAAGCCCAAGGCGCAGAAACTCAAAGAGAGTGAGAGCACTTGCTTCCATTGCAACAAGATAGGACATTGGAGGAAGAATTGCGCTCTCTTTAAGGAAGAATAAAAGAAGAATGGAGCCAAGGCGTCCAGTTTTGGTATTTTTGTTGTTGAAATTAACCTTTCTATTTCTACCACTTGGGTATTGGATACCGGTTGTGGTTCTCACATTTGTTCAAATGTGCAGGGGCTAAGAAATAGGCAGTTACTTGGGAAGAATGAAGTGGACCTCCGTGTGGGGAATGGAGCACGAGTTGCTGCCATGGAGATAGGCGACTATCACCTCGCTTTACCTTCCGGACTTTGTATTGTTTTGAATAATTGTTATTATGTGCCTGCTATGAGCAAAAACATTATTTCAGTTTCATGTTTGGATAATGATGAATTTGATTTTGTTATTAAAAATTGCAATGCTCATATTCGTCGCCAAGGATTTCTGTATGGCAATGCCATGTTGCAAAATGGCCTTTATATCTTTGATCTATAAAACAAAGTGTCCATATACAACATTAATACGAAGAGGGTTAAGTCAAATGAATTGAACCCTACTTACTTCTGGCATTGTCGTTTAGGACATGCAAACGAAAAATGCATTTCAAGACTCCACAAAACTGGAGTGCTTGGGTCATTCGACTTAGAGTCTTATGACATATGCGAGCCATGTTTGCATGGAAAAATGACAAAGAGTCCTTTTAATAAGAAAGGTGAGAGGACTAATGGCTTATTGGAACTAATACATACCGATGTATGTAGACCTTTAAGTACACAAGCTAGAGGTGGTTTTAGCTACTTCGTGACATTCACAGATGACTTCAGTAGATATGGCTATGTCTATCTAATGAAGTACAAGTCTGAAACTTTTGACAAATTTAAAGAGTTTAAGAATGAAGTAGAAAACCAACTTGGCAAAAATATAAAAGCCATTCGATCAGATCGAGGTGGCGAATACTTAAGCCAAGACTTTGACAATCATCTAAAAGAGTGTGGCATTATTTCACAGCTCACTCCTCCTGGAACACCGCAATGGAATGGTGTGTCCGAAAGGAGAAATCGAACTCTGTTGGACATGGTTCAGTCTATAATGAGTCAAGCTAATCTTCCTATCTCTTTTTGGGGTTATGCATTAGAAACTGCTGTGTTTCTATTAAACCGTACTCCAACTAAAGTAGTTGAGAAGACACCATACGAGGTACGGACTGGGAAAGAAACCAATATGTATTTTCTTAGGATTTGGGGCTGTGAAACACATGTTAAGAAATTAACATCTGACAAACTAGAGTTCAAATCCAGTGTCTGCTTGTTTGTGGGTTATCCTAAAGAAACAAAGGGATACTAGTTTTACTCACAAGCCGAGAACAAAGTATTTGTTGCTCGCAAAGGCTGTTTTCTTGGAAAAGGAGTTCCTTCTCAAGAAAGACAGTGGGAGTAAAGTAGAACTTGGAGAAATTCAAGCGCCACAAACTCCTATAGAGGATGAGTTGGAAATAGGATCAAGTTCACAACCAGTTGTAGAACAAGAACCCATTACACAAGAACCTAGAAGGTCCGGTAGGGTACATCAGGAGATTGAGAGATATGGATTTCTAATCACTGACAATGACACTATTGAGTTAGTAGATCATGAGGATCCTACTACCTACCGAGAAGCTATTAAGAGCCCAGACTCGGAAAATTGGCTTAAAGCCATGAAATTCGAGATGCAATCAATGTACGATAACCAAGTTTGGACCTTGGTTGATCCACCGAAAGGTGCTAAGGTAATTGAATGCAAGTGGCTATTCAAACTCAAAGCTGATAAGACCTACAAAGGTAGACTAGTAGCAAAATGTTTTCGACAAACTCATGGTGTAGACTATGACGAGACCTTTTCGCCTGTAGTCATGCTCAAGTCCATTAGGATCTTGCTTGCCATAGCTGCATATCATGATTATGAGATATGGCAAATGGATGTCAAAACTGCTTTCCTCAACAAAAATTTACTTGAGGATGTGTATATGACACAGCCTGAAGGTTTTGTCAATCCCAAGCATCCTAAGAAGGTTTGCAAGCTTCAAAAATCCATTTATGGATTAAAGCAAGCATCCCAAAGTTGGAATCTTCGTTTTGATGAGGCAGTCAAAGAATTTTACTTCATCAAGAACGAAGATGAGCCTTGTGTGTACAAGAAGGTTGGTGGGAGCATAGTAGTATTTCTGGTCCTATATTTGGATGACATCCTTCTCATTGGGAATGACATTCCAACATTGCAAAAGGTTAAGCAATGGTTGGTGGGAAAATGTTTCTCAATGAAAGACTTAGGTGAAGCCGAGACAATACTTGGTATTCGAATCTATAGAGATAGATCGAATTGGCTCTTGGGACTAAGTCAAGAAAAGTACATAGACAAAGTACTAAAGCATTTTAGTATGGGAGACTAAAAGAAAGGGTACATACCTTTGGCTTTGGGAGTTCCTTTGACTAAAGAATAGTGCCCTAAAACCAAAGAGGAAAGGGACAACATGAGTAGAATCCCATATGCATCTGCTATTGGATCTATCATGTACGCTATGTTATGTACTAGGTTAGATGTTGCTCATGCACTGAGTATAACCAGCAGGTTTCAGCAAAACCCTGGTGAAAAGCTCTGGTCTACTGTAAAGGGGATTCTGAAGTACCTGCGAAGGACGAAGAATCACTTCTTGGTGTATGGTGGTCAATAAGAGCTCATCATACAAGGTTATGCCGATGCTGCTTTTCAGACCAGCACTCAGGATTCTAGATCGCAATCTGAATTTGTTTTTGTTTTGAACGGTGGTGCTGTCAGCTGGAGATGCTCAAAGTAAGAGACCGTTGCCGACTCAATTACAGAATCTGAGTATATTGCAGCAAGTGAGGCTGCAAAAGAGGCTGTTTGGATTAAAAATTTCATTTCTGGATTAGGAGTGGTCCCAAGCATCCTAGATCCATTAGAAATTTTCTGTGACAACAATGGGGCCATCGCACAGGCAAAGGAGTCCAAGTCACACCAGAAATCCAAACATATACTCAAGAAGTACCACCTGATCACAGAAATCATTGATCATGGGGACGTCAAGGTTAGCAAGATAGCAAGTGAAGACAATGTAGCAGATCCTTTGATGAAATAGTTGCGTCCAAATCTGCACGAAGCTTATTTGAGAGTGTTCGGTCTTAGGGCTATGCCCAATTGGGACTAGTGCTAGTGGGAGATTGTTAGTGTAAGCCCTAGCCCCAATGCATTGTAATAAAATACTTTAATTAATAAAATGAGGCAATTGTTTTATCTATTGTATTCCTGTGCATATCAATTGATAAAACTATCCAAGAATGTCGTTTCGGTTTAAGTTATCATGTGTGAGGCACATGGTTGTAAGACCTTGCAACAAATGAGACTTCATTCTAAACATCCCTAGTCAGTCATTATTATGGCAATAACAATGAATTAAGACTAGTATGCTCTCTCTGATATTATGAGTTCTGTCTTACGGATCATTAGGACAAGAGTGTCAATCAGAGATCATAGATACATGTTAAAGAACATGGTATCTGGATACGATCCGCTCATGAGAACACTACATGGCACAAGTCATAAGTGTTTCTCATATACAAGTTTTGTATCGGAGTTCTTAGACCTGAAATCTCTATGAAAGTCTTTATGAATTACTGTGTACTTTGACATACACCTAACGTGCTCTTAACAGAGTGACAAGTATGGGTATGATTGCGTATGCATTGATTCATGTTAGACAGCATGAGAGAAGTGAAGGGATTACCCCTCTCAATAAGAGAGAAAATATCATCGGCCACTTGATCAGTGAACTGAGAAGTGTATGGCCATACCGAGATGAAATAATGAGTAATCATTATTTATCTGAGAGTTCAGTGTCACTGGAATATCAAGAAAGGAATTAATATATATAAGGATGACTAGTTCCATGCCTTATATTAATTTTGATATTTATGGGTAAGGGACTATACAAAATTGCATTAGGTCACTAAATGCCATATGCATTTTCATTTAATTTGGAATGCTATAATATCTTGCTAGAGAATATATATAGCCTTTGAATTAATTTATTAATTCATTGCCAACGTTAAATGGACCTATAGGATCGCACACAAAGCATTGGGCTTAAAGTATTTAAATAAAGTATTGGACATTAATTTGGGCTTTTAATTAAAGTCAAATTAATGTGTGTAATGGGTTTTATAATTGCTATTGGACCTTGGTCCATGAGAGAGAGAAATTCAGCCCACAAGGTTTAATTTCAATCAATTAATTATCTTGTATTAATTAAGTTAATTGAGTATTAAAGCCTAAAAGAATTTAAATTAAATTAAATCATTTAAATAATAGATGTAGTGGCCGAAATTCCAAGATGGAAATCAAGGAATTTCGGCACATGCTATTTATTTATATTAAGTGATTTCATTTAATTAAATGTCTTATGTTTTATTTCAAATTTGAATTTTAAATTCAAATGAGTTTAATTCAAAATATATTACTTATTTTTATGAAGTGATTGAGGTTGAATTAATTATCTTGAGGTAGTAAATTCAGATCAAAAACTTGCCAAAAAGATAATAATATATAAAGAAATAAAACCCTAGGAGAAAGATAGTTGGTTTTGGCGTGAAACCCTAATTCTCTCTAAGTGTGGCGTGAACTTCATCTCTCTCTCTCTTAATTCTTTTGGTCCAATTTTCACAAGGAGAAAGGATTGTTCCTCATTCTCTTGTGTTCTTGGGTAGTAAAAGCAACCTAAGAGACGTACAAAATCAAAATTTATAGCTTCAAACTATAGCCATTACACAATACCTTAAGAGAGAGCTAGCAATCTCGATTTTAAGCGGACGGTGCAATTGTGTGTGTGAGAATAGAGGGAGTGGCGTAAAAGGTTGTTCCTTGGCAATGGTGATCAAGATCTAAGGTGGATAAAGTCATCTCGATTGCTGGTCATCACCAAACTCAAGTTTTAAAAGGCATCCAAAGTTGTAAGTTTTTAAACCTTAAAATTGCATGTTTCGATTCTTGCTTTGGATTTGTATGGTATGTATGATGAAAAATTTTTGTTTTTCCGCTGCGTTATCATCACATTCATACCATGTCATATTCCATCATATACATATACATTCATATGTGTACAATAAATAAAGATTAGTGATGAAAATATCTAACCTATACATGTAATTAGACCTGTACATGATTGTCATATGCCAAATTGATGTATACATATGTAATCCTATGACATGAAAGTGCAAATTTTGAGATGTACCTATGCTATGAAATAGGGAATGTAATAGTATGACCTTGTCATGTGTATATGCCCATATGGAAACATGTTGATATTTTGTATAGCACATGATTTGAATGATGATAAAGGTATATGTATTAGTAAACATGCTCATAAGAATAAGTCTACTATATGCGAATGTACCCACAGGTATGTACATTTATGATTATGTATATGAGTGTATGAGCATGTAATTGCCCTATGAGATAGAAGTTATTTTAGCATGACTATGAACATGTGAGATGCTTAATGAGAACATGATCAAGTATATGATATGATGATTATATGTCATGCCTATATGTCATGATGCAAATTTTATAGTCACACGGATTGGATGAGCTAGATGTATAACTTGGCATATGAAATGTGAATATATCTATTTATGCACCAGATAACTCATAGTTTTACAAGACTTTGTATATGTACAAATGGTATACTATGAATACAGTCTTAATATGTGATTTGAACATGAATATAGTACTGCCTGCAATAGAGTTTCAGATGTGGATAGATAGGCGCCTATAGGGAAATTGCAGCTGTCATTGTTTGGCCTAATTGGGTCTAAAGTATGTTTGATCCCGTTTGGATCATGAACAGCCCCGTTTGGGTTGATAGGCGACCTCGTTTGGTTCTGCTTGACCGGTCTATATTATAATTTAGCCCCATTTGGGTTTATAGATCCAATATCGTTGGATATTCTTCATTTTGATACTGATGTGTATCGATAGTTGCCGTTATCCACTGATAAAGCGAAGGCAGGCTAAACTTTATTTATAGTAATAATCATAATTAATCAGTTAAAGTTTATCTTACTAAAGATCATTATTGTGAATTATATTGTTGGTTTGTCCATAGAAATTGTGTTTCATTGAATATGTTCACATGGAAAATTGCCATCTATATGGATTATGAAAATGAAATATTTGTTACTCTCTTGGGTATAATGTTTATGTACATGAGGATATGCTTTAAGCTTTAAAGTATTTGTTATTATTATCATGTTATGTTGTACATGTTATTTATAGTATATATTATATATGTATATTTTGATGACTGTTGTGAGTGGTTATCCATCTGTAGATATTCCCCACTAAGCTTTATAGCTTAGCATGGGTTATTTATCCATGTAGGTACTATTAACAAGATTTTTGCTGAGGGACGATTTTTGCATTAGGAAGGGCCAACTACCGACTGTTAACCTTGATGTAGGATATCTTTGTATTACTATTATCATATGTTTTGCTTTATGGCTAGTTATCTTATAAATGTATATAATCTATGTGAAGTGCTATAACTCACTAGTAGTAAAGCTAAGAAAGAGTATGTGTGCTCGTGATATACATAAAGTAATATTCATATAGTATAGTATGCAAGATACTAAGTATGAAATGCAATACAGGAATATACTTGTAGCACGTACATAAGTATATGAAACCGTATGGCATGATTAATGGTAAAATGATGGTTAAGTGAATATGTTGTATAAGCATGATTAATAGTATTTAAATTATCAGATAAATAGGTTATTTGTATAGGGGGTGCTACACAAGCAGTAAAATCTATTTACTTTATCTATTATTTATTCATTCATATTCTTATATGCACTTGTATACTCTTGGGTAATTATGAACGATGTACTCATACACATGTTCATGTGTAACTTTCTGTAAACCTGTGAATATGCTCACTATTAGGTATTACTACTTTATACTTGTAATCTTATTCGATCACGTAACTATTCCGTATGTCAAGACTATACTTATATAATGCCATTTGTACCCGTACATAATCATATAAAAATATATATCTTCTCTAGTACATAAATATATATGCAAAATTCATAAACATTTATACAATTTGCTCATGTAACAATCACGTGACAAGATACTCCCTCTCTAATGTATACACTTGTATATATAGTCTCATATAACATTGCCATTATATGCTTTAATAAGATTTTCCATAATTGAGTCTATAACACTGTAGATCTGTATTTTAGCATGCTAACATGCAACAACACATATGCTTCATCATGTCATTTCAATTAAGTAAAGACATATTCATACTATTCACTTTAACATGTTATTTGAATCATTACTCTAAAATAGTTTTCAAGCTTTGAACCCAACCATGTAAGATCATACATATATATATTTGTTTATATGCACACATATATTCTACTAATCACCTTACTTCTTTATATAAGTAAAGTTAACATTTCAAACTATATGTATCATAGTAATTTCAAGAAATCAATAGGAATCAGGTATAATCATCTAGAATTTTATATATATATCAGACCATTAAAGGACAAGTTATACAACCAAATGTAGTAGCTTTAGATTCATCGATATGTGTGCAACTAGGTAACATGACATACTTTCATTTTCCTAGTTCATATACTCCAGCATCAAATGAACATTCATGAGTAGCATTTTTAATATTAACTATCATGTATGTATTTATATCTTATACCTTGCACATGTATACAATCATATTACAGTACACAGTTATCCAGTGTTTAAATATGCATTCATATATTCATATAGTAATTGGAGTACTAGTAATGAAACATACCTCTCATCATGAACTTACACTTGAACATATGATCTTTAGGCAACACATCATATCACAATCATATTATCATACATATAGGATTAATAATAATTTCATAACTTCATACTTCCATATATTAATCTACTTCAATGAAGGTTCATCTATATGGTAACAATATATCTTTACAACTTTGTTTCTATAAGTCATTACATTAGTCTCATATTTTGATGTTACATAATACTCTCATATTTATATTTAAAAATATTCTAAACTCATATATTAATGACGTATTTTAAGTTTAATTACATGTTTTAACATGCTTTAAATGTGTTTCAAAATGTTAGAGTAAGTGTTGATATTTGATGAAGCTAAAAATCAAGTATAACTATAAAAGGAAAGAGCCACGACCAAGACAATTGGTCCCAGTCGAGACTAAAGGCTGTAATTGGGATCAGAAGGTGTACACAACTGAGAAAAAATGGTCTCAGTCGTGCCTCCTTGAAATGCCATATGAAATTTCTACAGATAGTTTTTTAGGGCCAATTTTACGTCATTTTAGACCTCTCAAACATCATTTCCAGCAAAAATGTATTCTACAACTTTGTTCCCCTATGTTTCTAGTTTCTAAAAAATCAAATGAAATCTCAATATCAGCTCAAATGTGAAATAAATTGTCAAAATACTTAAGAATGTTGATGAGTACAAGATTGCACACTTGTCCGATTTTCAAGCTAGGTTATAACCCATTTAAAGGCAGAATTAGAATGTGATTTCTCTTATGAAATCTTTGTCTGGACGTCTATTTTAACACCCAATTAAAATCATCTAATTCTCTATTCTCAAACTCAAGATCTTACCAAAAGCATACAACTAGGTCCAGTGAACCCAAACCCAAAATTTTAAAACTTACATGCATGTCCATTTAAACATCAAAGATTGATGTTTTATTTCAAGTTACTCATCAAATATAATTTCATACATTGTATTATAACCTTTCTATATTAACATCACTTTAAAATAAACTCAAATCAAGCTTTTAATAATTTATTTGTCCTAACTATATTAAATAACATATGCGAGTGGTAAATCTCTACATCTCCTATTTTATAGCTATAACACTATATCAAAATGCATCCATCTCATATTGTAATCACATATTTCACTCAAGGAAAACACATGCATGAGAAGTAAGTTCCCAAACCTGATCATGCAACTCAAATCTTCTTCGAAATTCTCCTTTTTCTCTCACTATCTTCTTTTTTCATGATCCTAATTTTCTCCTTCTTTTCCTTTCACAATAATTTCATCCATTAACACAAACTTCTAGCATTTAACTCAATTTGTTATTAACCAAAACATGAAGACGAAGAAGAAGAAGAAGAATTATTGAATTAAGTTAATTACCTTATAGATATACGCTAACTTGTTCTTTAAAAATCCACATGCAAGAATTTCTTCAAAGATTTCTTAGAGATTAACCATGGGTGAAAAATAGGAGAATGAAGAAATTATGTAACTCCCTCTCAAGAATACTGTACCCTTTATTCTCTTTTCTTAAATTTCTCTTTCATTTCACTAGCAAATGGCTATTTATAATGGCTGGGAAAAATTCCCTTTTGGTCCTTTAAAAAGTTGCATGTTCCACTAACTTTTTTTTATCTTTTACATGTTTTACATTGACCCCTCCACTTCCTGCATGTTATAAATTAACCTATTCATTTATTCCTTCTCTTAATTCAACCTCTCAAATCCTTTTTTTATGCACATTTGACCCTTAGGATGCCGTATTTATAAATTGACCCCTAAACTATTACTTCATACTTCATTTACAACCTTGAATATTATTATACCAACATAATAATTTAATTATGCCCTTATAAAATTCATACCATTTAATTCATACATTAATCACATAATTAATGATAACTTAATAACATTTTTCCCCAATCAATATCTTAACTCTTAATAATTCATCTAATAATACTCAATTAGGCTTTAATAACATGTAATTACCCTTGAATTCTACTAAGGCCTATTTTATGTCCTTACATCACACACATATAGTGAAAAGGATAAAATGGTAAAATGACAAGGATAATAATATTTGATATTATTATTGGGATAGAGAAGTAAATAACAGAATAATTAATTAAAGAGTTTAATTAATTATTATCAAGTAAAATTGTTCGTAGAACTTTTTATAAATATTTTGTAAGATGGACCTAATTGAAATAATGTATTTTATAATTAATTATTATTGGACTATAAGTGTTGTAGGGATGATATAATAATTAATTGATCCATTGGAGGAATTAAAGAGGCCCAAAGAAAGGAAGTTGGCGAAGAAACCCTCCAAAGGAAGGGTTACACGCCAACTACAAACAGAATGCCTTAGAGGCTTAATTCTTGGACCAAAATAAATTAAATATATTTCATATGTATTTTGGAGCCTACATATTTAATTTGGTTAGATTTGGAATTCACTTGATGACTAGGGACTATGCACTATTTAAATTTATGAATGGCGTATGGAGAGGGTACAATCCCTTTTCGTCTGATTTTAACAGAGACCATCATTGGCTTAGATGTTATCCATTATAATCCTAACTCCTATCTCATTAGTAGGGCCATGCTACTTCAAGTATATCCTTAATTTAAAAGTAGTACACCCCTTATTGGTTTTCGTGCTATCTTTTCTTATTGAAAAATGCATCTTTTTAGATTTTTACATATTTCTTTGCCTTATTTTTGCTTGAGATGAATCCAACTCACACCAGCAACTTTGTTTTCATATATGGCTTCATGAGAGGTTGAAGCTGTTGTCAGAGCCTCCTCCTTGTTAGAGCTACATGCACTTACCCCATGAGGTACGTTATACATAAACACCTACAGTGTGGATTTGAGTCGATCCAGGAGGGAGTTGACTGGATGGCTTACTTGATAAATGATGACATCATGTTCAGGTGCACTTAGCTATCCATCACTTTCATAGTTCATGATGGAGCACCTGGGTATATCCCTCTATGTAGAATGCATCATGTTACCTTCTATATCACTGCCTATTGTGCTCGTCATTTTGAGGATCGATAGGGCATTGTTAGGTGTAAATTGGGCTTTCAAGGTTGTATGCCGGCTGTTCCTTTCCTGTCAGAGTATCATCAAAGGATTTGGGCTCGACTCCCTGTGAGGAAAACAATTTCTTCCTTTTAAAAGCAATGGGTAAAAAGTCAAGCAATCGAAAATATGCTATCTCATCTTAGGCATTTAGATGGAGAGAGAAACATGATACAGGTAGACTAGATCAGATACTATCATGGATTATGTTTTAGCTTTTATTAAACCTTTTAATTTTGAACATGTGAAAAGGATATGCTACTTTCAAATACATTGATGATGTTATAATACAAACATGATATTTCTTTTTGATTTTAGTATATATGATAAGTATTTGATATTATCCCAATAACACATTATTTAATCTTGAAATAAAACTTTAAAAGCATTATGAAACATATAATCAATAAGCCATATCAGGTTTTCTTAATTGATTGTTTTCTCTTAGCCTCTAATTTTTGCCTAGGATGCCATCTTTTGGTTTTCACCTGGGCGAGGCACCCAATTTTAGCCAGGTCACCATTTTTCAATTTTTGACTTGTGAGGCATTTATCTTTTCTTTTTCTCTTTTTGGTATTAGCCATGGAACCTTTTCAATATGTCTATATTCATATGTTCTCTAAACTCATTGCTATTGCTATATGATAGAATGATGATTTCCTTAGATAACAACTTCTTAAGTACAAAAGATCCTTCCAATATGGGCCTAAACTTTCCTCAAATATATAGAATTCCAGGCCTCATCTATTTGAATACCGAATCTCCGTTGTAACACCCTTGCTAATACAGATCTATAGATTTAAGCCATTGATCGAAAATTTTTTTCTTTTCTTATTTTAAAAATCATATAATTAACTCTATAATAATTCCTTAATTGTTAATGCTTATCCGTTATTCATTTTATAAGTTCAACTTGTCGCTGACCTATAACTGTCCAATTTTACTATTTATTTTTCAAAAATTGAATAATATAACGACCATAAACTTGACTGGCCCTCTAAAACACAAATAATTTCCGTAGCCCATCAAGGGCACGATAGTTCGAATAATATAATATATATCCCATCCATATATACTAAATTTCATTTCAAACATATAGAGTTCATCCACTACTAGCCAATCACATAATTACATATATACAAAAGCTGTACCATTACAGACCAATTCTTTAACTTCAAACATTTACAAATATATACATGCCAATACAAAATTAACTCCTATTCCTTCAAAATTTCTCATCCTAGCATACTATTGCTCAAGATCCTCTTTGTTACCTGCAAGTAGTAAATTTTACGTGTTGAGCATTAAACATGCTCAGTGGTGACTAAAAATTATACTATTTTCCAACATACATAATTGTGTTAATTATGCAAAATTACCAATTTTTCTTATCAAAATGTGCTTTTTAATATTTTTAATGGTCTTTTCACTTAAATACTAATACTTCGGTAAACTTTTCACTTTATTGCTTAATTTTTCATTTTATTACAAAAACATCCTTTTTACACTTTAATTACAAAATTGCCATTAGCTTTCTTATTTTCACTTCACATTTAAGTTTTGACATTCAAAACTACCAATTGATCTTTGTTTTAACTTTTTATGAAAAATTACATTTTAGTCCTTTTCTTCTTAAAATCTTGTTTTTGGACCGTTTGTTTATTAAATTACCATTTTACCCTTTTTTATTCACTTTTACTCGTTAAGTACAACTTTTATGGAAATTATCATTTTATCCCTAAACTTTTTTTCTTTTCAATTAAGTCGTTTTTCATCCTAACTTTTATTTTAAGCTTTATTTTCCATTTTAACTTATTTTTATCATCATGCCCTTAGTACAATCTTGATAGAAATTATCAGACTAGATATATGGGACATGGATCTTATAGGATCATATACAAATTGACAAATGATCCCTCATAGAGCAGATAACAGAACAAATAGATACAATGGAAGATCAGTTATCCTACCATAGCAAAGAAAGTTGCAATGACTTGTACCGAGATATAAATGTCATATGGCTAGCCAATTATATTTTGACTATTGCTCAGGGCAAAATTTCACATATTTTGACAATTTTATTTACTTTTTCAATACAGTACATTTGCTAGTCAACTTTTTCAATACTTTTACTTAGTTTGTGAATTATTTTAAAATAATTCACCATTTTCTCATCAAATTATTATTTATTTCACAATACTTCAACAATTTCATTTATTACATAATCAAATTTCTTCTAAAAAATATTCAATTAATTTCAATAAATCCTACAAAAATTCATGAACATATTATTTCATTTTTATAGTAATTTTATGGCTTAATTTACCATAAATACACAAAATACACATTAGTTTCCTTTAGAATACCATTTGGCCATCAATAAAGTTCAACCTTATACATACTTTTAAATCAAATTAAGCTTTCTAATAGGCTTATTCAAGGTCCTATTTTCAATATTCTAATGTTGATTTCAATTATCGATGTTACCAAAAAATTTACTTTTTGTAACCAAAATATTCTACACATTATTTGAGACACATATGCAATTTCTAGCAATTTTTAGACCGCATTTGCTATTTTTAACGACTTGATCAAACCTAGGTCAACCTAATTACTATTTAAACCAAATTGCTCCATTTTCATGTTTTTAACTTTTAGAGGCATATTTTACCTCAATTTCACTTCAAATTTTAACCCCCGAACTAACTATGATTAATACTTTCTATTGGTCAAATAAAATATTTTTTACCTTCATGTGTACTTTTCAGCCCAAAAGCGCTATTCACTATCGAAAAATACTATTTACGGCTGACTCGATGTTAAGGGCATTACAATTTTACCCTAATAAAAGAAATTTCATCCTCAAAATTTACCAATCTAGACGAGAAGAGGTTATTGTTATCTCATTATAGCTTCAGGTTCCTATGTAGCCTCTTTCATGTTGTGATGGTACCATAATACCTTTACTAGTGGAGCCTATTTATTTTTGATCTATCTAATCTCTCTAGCTATGATCCTTATCGGTCTTTCTTCATAGATTATGTTGACCTGTACTAGCATCTCCTTTGGTGTGATGATATGGCTATGATTAGATCTTTACCTACGGAGCATAGATATGTGGAACACATCATGTATCTTCTCTAACTCTGATGGTAGCTTCAATCGGTAAGCTACTTGACCTACTCGCTAAAGTATCTCATAAGGGCCAATGAATTTAGGACTAAGCTTATCCTTTTCACCAAATCTCATAACCTTTATCTTGCCCTTTTCACCAAATATCATAACCTTTTTTCCATGGAGATACCTTCATAAAAACTCTATCTCTGACTTGAAACTCTATATCTTTTCTCTTTAGATTTGCATAGGATTTCTGGCAATCTATGGCTTCTTTCAATCTACCTTTGATGATTTTGACTTTTTCTTCTGAATCACGAATCAAGTTAGATCCTACCATTTTTTTTTGCACAGTTTTCTCCAACATAATGGAGTTCTACATTTTTCAATATAAAGCTTCAAAATGAGCCATCTTAATGCTAGACTGGTAGTTATTGTTCTAAATAAACTCTGCTAAAGATAAATACCTCTCCCAATTGCTACCAAACTCTAACACATAGCATCACAACATATCTTTAAATACCTGAATCACTTTCTCTGACTGACCATCTACCTAAGGGTAAAATGCTATGCTGAAGGGGTGCCTCATACCCAGAGCTTTCTGTATAATTTTTCAAAAATAAAAGGTAAATCTAGGATCCCTATCATAAATAATTGATGATGGCACTCCATACAATCTCATTACTTTATTGATGTAGATTTATACTAGCTTGATCAAAGGATAATCCATCTGTATTGGAAAAAAAAAGCAAATTTTATAAGTCAATCGATGATCACCCATATAGCATCGTGCTTTATTTGAGTGATAGGCAATCCAGATATAAAGTCTATAGTTATCCTATCCCATTTTTACTCTAGTATCAAAATGGGATAAAGCAATCCCAAAGGAACCTGGTGCTCTTCCTTCATTTGCTTACATATCAGACATTTACTTACAAACTATAACATCTCACTTCAATCCTGGCCACCAATAATGAACTTTCAATTCCAGATACATCTTGTTAACTCCAGGATGTATGGCATAACTGTTATAGTGAGTTTCAATAAGGATTTTTTTTTCAATTCTTCTTGATTCGAAATACAGTCTTTTTTTTGTTTCAAAGGCTTCCATCATCATTGAAGGAGTAATCTTCATCACTACTATCCTTAAGCTTATTCATAATGGCTATCAGTCGGTCATCTTATTTCTAGGCTACTTTCACCTGATGCACAAAGTCAAGCTTCACTTATATTTCAACTGATAATGCCCCATCTAGCGCCAAACTCAAGCTAACATTCATAGCTTGAAGAGCTACAAGCATTACTATTATTACTCAATTACACTTATCAATCACTTATACAAATTTATTTGAAACCATTCACATTACCTTACATAAATTTCCTGCTAAGTGCATCAGCCACTATATTAGCTTTCCTTGGATGGTATTCTATAAAGTAATTATAGTCTTTAATCAACTTCAGTTACTTTAAAATTTATCCTAGGGTAATTATTCATGCCCTACATTGTACCATACATAACAAATATAAATTTAGGAGCATTACATCACTCTTTCAAACGGTGTTTCTTAACTTGTAACAGCGTAAAATTTATATTTGACATGCATGGTACATTTTAGAGCATGAACAGTAATACTAGTATAGTTTACAGAGTGATTATAGTGGAATAGTATAGAAAATTTTGAAAGTACATAAGAGTTAAACGTGCTCAGTCCACGAAAATTCTAGGATAGGTGACCTGAAGGGAAGTTTTAATTAATGACTCAATTATGTGATTTGAGAAGAAATTGAGATTATATAGATCCTCAAAATAGAAAATAAAGGATTTGTTTGGTTCCATACAAAGGATTGACCAAAAGTTTGATAAAGACTTAAAATATTCAAAAGACCTGGAAAAATAGTTCTAATCACATAGACCCATTATAAATAGCATAAGTAAACTAATGGAAGTGAAAATTAATTTTCCAACAGTTTTGAAATTTTAGGTTTCGAACCGATTTATTTTTCATTCGAAGCTAGGAGTATATCAAAAAGATATCAAAATGACTTGAAATTATAACCACATCATTTATATATGTTAGTGCACATAGGGAAAAATTTTAAAGCATTTTGATAAGTGGAATATTGATTTTAGAAAAATGGTGAAAACCAATGTTAAATTAATTAGTTGGCTTAATTGCCATATTTAATTCATCTGAGGGCATAATTATCATTAGTAAATAAGCCATGATCACTTACATGCTTTATTATTGAATAAAAAAGTATATAAACCAATGAAATATTAACAGGTGGTTTGAAAATAATCCGTTAGATTAAATAGTAAATGGAGAAATCTTGATCCTTGGTTTGTTAGACTTAAAGGTATCCTAGAGAGGTCTAGAATCCTCTATATTTCTACCCAAAAATCTAACATTTTCCCTCTTCTTTCTTTGAAAACTGAAATGCCATCTTTTTTTGCCTTCCCATTATTTTTTTCTCACTTTTCTCAACTCCCACCAAATATTAAGCCTAAATTTCAGCTGTATACACTAGAGAACCTATTTTTCATAATAAAAATTAGATTAGAGCAAAAGAAGGCTTAGAAAATAAGACTTTCTAGTGAAAGAAAATTGACCTAATTAGAGGATTTTCATGGAAGAGATAAAGCTAAGGAGGGAACAGGCAAAAATAAGGAAGAATGAGTAAATTCAAACTACTTTAAGGTTAGTGGATAAGAAAATACATTTTATTTCATTTATTCCTTTGAAATTTACCTAAATATCACATTATGTAACTATATAAACTTGAATAAAATGTGAAATAAATTTAGATAACTTGATAAAATGATATTTTAACATTAAATAAGTGAGAAATAAAGAAGAAATCAAGTATATAATGGATGATCAAGCTTAGGCCGAAAGGTACATTATATTATATAACATGATAAATTTATATTTATTGGTAAATTAGGCATAAAATAAGAAATATTAAGATGAATAAATACACGATGATTGATTTGTACTTAAAATAACTGTAGACATAATGGTCAGAATGTGAACGTAATGGTATACATATATGTAACAAAGAATTATTAAGGTAAAATGGATTTATACCAATATATAAATACATAAAAAGATATTAGAGATGTATATGACATGGGAATGAATGACCAAATACATAACATACATGAGTACTTAATGCGGCCAAATGGTATCCCATATGATAATAACATGCTTTCATTATGTTTAAATGTTATCTGCCATGTATGTTGTGATTTCATATGTAACATTGATGAATGTATTATGAATGAAAATGCATGTTATGATACATAAGGCAAATAACATCAAGACTGATGTAAAATAATGATATAAGGTAAAATAATTAGTTGCTCTTAGTGTACAGTGGGTAATCCAGGATCCTAGGATATAATAGCTAGCTAAAGGGACCCATACTCTGCAGTAGCACTATGAGATCATATTTTTACTAAGGGTTAGCTATGCTTAAGTAGTTACCTCATACATGCTGAGGGATGGCTATGCTTAAGTGGTCACCTCACATATAGTCATATAGTATATTCATAAAATCACATAGTCCTCATCCCCCATATCCTATTCGAGAATTTTCACTGATCACCACTAGGGATAAAATTATAATATACAAGAAAATGGGGATCAAATGGTAAATTATACATAATGTATGTCATAAAGGAGACTCAATAAGAAATGATGTGGAAAATTGTGATTAGCAAGTTTAGAAAGGACAATTGTAATTATGCAAGAGAATAGGTATTAAGTGGTAAATTTTACATAAAAGATATCATAAATGTGCTTAAATAAGACATAATATGAAAAACATGATCAATAGTTTCAGAAAGCACAAAAATGTATTTACATAATAAATTAGTGATAAAATCATAATTTGGCATTAAGAATGTTGTCAAAAAGGTTAAAACAGTTAAATAAAGCAGAAAGGGCAAAATCATAATTAATGAACATTTCAGGAACCAAAATGTAATTTATCACTTTATGGTAAACATAAGGATCAAAATAGAAAATTTCCATTTAAAATGAAATAAAAGTCATAAAGCAAAAATGGTCAAAAATTCAAGTTAAACATGATCAAATATGATGAATAAAAAGTTTATGGACTTAGTTATAATTTTACATTCAAGTAAGAATTATGTAAACTTTAATATCAAAAATAAATATAAATCGGATTAAGTAGTAAATTTAGATAATAGGAGAAGGTAATGAAATTAAATTAATAAAAAAATAAGAATAAAGGGGTAAAACTGTAATTTAGTGAAAATAATTTTATTTAATAAAATCTTGTATAGTTGTATCTACCACAAGGTAACAACATTGCTTTACATATGGTTTGTTGACTGCGAGCAGGAATAGGTAACTAAGGACACGATAAAGGCGCAATGGGATGGCATGTATAAGTGATGCTTTGAGGATGTAGAAATTAGATATTTTATGCGTTAGGCTTTTGAATACTTGTAATGTATTATGATATATTATGATTATTAGTTAAATTGGGATTGTGTTGCGATGATCATTGATAAATGCTATTAAAAGCATTATGAGTGCTTTGGAGTATTAGAGGTGGCGATTGCCTTTTAGGAATGTTAATTTGCCAATTCGCAGGTTTGAGTACCACGGTTTACAAGTTGTTATGCTTCTAAAAATTATATCGAATGAATAACAGCCTTATAATGCTAGTATGAAAATGGAATCCAAGGGTTAAGTTAAGCTATTAACCAGCAACAAAAAGGGTAATTAGATTAGTAACTATATGATGTCATCAATAATAATTAAAAGGAAATCATGGATGAAAGTAGAGTGTTACATAACCTTCTTCCCAAATGAACGAGCTAGTCTCTTTTGATAAATCTGATTGTGATAGTATGCCCACATCCTATCCTCATCTTGTAGGTTAAGCTACGACAACCTCTATCTAGCCCATTCTATTTCTGTTAATTCAGCCTATAAGACTACCCTCAAAGATTGATGCTCAATTTCTACTAGCAATACTACTTACTTCCTATAAACCATCAAAAATAGAGTAGCCCCTGTCAAAGTTCTGTTGTGGTCCTATAACACTATAATAAAAAAGGGTAACTTATCTTCCCAATCCTTATAAGTTCGAAACATATTATCCATAATTCTTTTTACATTCTTATTAGCTGCTTTGACTGCTCCATTTGCCCGAAGTCTATAAAGAGAAGACTTATGGTGTTAAACTCCATACTTAATAAGCATTTACGTCATTTAATCGGAGAACTGTAACGCATTATTTGACACTATCTGACGAGGAAATTGTAACTGCATATCAAATTCCTTTGAATGAACTTAGCCATTTCCCTCGCATTTACCTTTTTGAAGGATTCTGCTTCTACACATTTGGTAAAGTAGTTAATGGCCACTATAATAAGCCTATACCCATTCAAAGTAAGTGGATGGATTACACCCATAATGTCTATACCCCATGTAGTGAATGACCATGGTGACGTAAGGTTGTATAACTCAGAAATACGTAGATGCCTCAAATCTACATACTCTTGGCATAGTTGGCACTTTTTGACATACTTAAAACAATCAATGTGCATCATGAGCCAAATGAATCCATGGCATATGATTTTATTTGCTAAGGCTAAACCATTCATATATGCTCCATACACTATCGTATGTGCTTCTTCCATTACCCTTCTTGCTTCTTTTTCATCCAAACACCTTAACTTTATTCAATTAGGCTATCTTTTGTATAACACTCCTTTTATAGTAATGAATTAGGTTGATAGCTTGTGGATCATCCTTTGGTTCTTTTTCGTATCTTCCTCAAGAAATGTTGACTTTTTTAAATAGTTCTAGATGTCATAGTACCATGGTTTTCTATCAATCACCTCAATATCCATAATCTGCTCATTTTTAAAACATGGCCTATCAAAACTTAAAATTAGCACATGCTTCATACTCACCCCTTTTGGATTGTTACACATTGATACCAAGGTGGCCAAGCATCTACTAGTTGATTTTCTTCTCTAGGCACATACCTAAACATATAAAACTCGATTTGGTTGCTCAAGGCTTTAGACACTCGAGATAGGGCAATAATCACTTTTGCTCCACCAACCATTCACCCTTCAGTTAATAGACTACCAAAGATGAATCTCCCAACACTTCTATGGACTTTTCCCCTATGGCTAAAAAGGCTTCCGACCCAAATATGCAAGCCTCATATTCGGCTTTGTTATTTCTTATGTTATACCCAAATTACATGGCAAATGGCATTTTATTTCCTTCTAGGATGACTAAGATTATCCTACTCCCACTTTTTTGTTATTCATAACCCTATCAAAGTACATCTACCAACCCTAGATCATTAAGGCTATAATGTTCTTAATGGAGAATTAATAGATCATCTCTTCACTTGCTAGTGGTTAATCAGCTAGGAACTCCACTACTACTCTCCCTTTAATGGTTTTCCTAGTGATGTATTCTATATCAAACTCTTGTAGAAGGATCAACCATCTTACCATTTTCCCTAGGAGTGAGGGAATTTCTTGTAAATACCTAAGAGGTTCTACTTAGCCATAGTTTGTAACATATAAAAATAAAAGTAGTCTCTCAATGTCTTCGATGCCTATATGATCGCTAGACAAATCTTTTCAACTTTTATATATTTTGCTTCATAAGGGAGAAACTTCTTGTTAAGGTAGTAAATTGCATACTCAATCCCAAAATCATCCTTTTTGAACCATCATTATCCCTACTGAGCAATCTTTTATAGCCAAATACAAAATAAGATGCTTACCTGCCTAAGGTAGTCTTGGTGCTGGTGAAAGCATTAGATATTCCTTGATAGTATCAAATGCCTTTTGACAATCCTTATTCTAAAGCAGTGGTTAATCCTTTTTAAGTAGCTTGAATATTGGTTTATAGATAAAAATCAATTTGGCAATGAACCTACTTAAGTACTGAATTCTCCCTAAGAACCCTCTAACCTCTTTTTTCTTCTAGGGTACTGGCTTTTCCATGATGGCTCTCACTTTGTCGGGATCTACCTTTGTACCTTTATGGCTCACCATATGCCCAAAAAGCTTACATGAAGTGACACCAAATATGCACTTTTTAAGGTTGAGGTGAAGGTTGTACTTGTCGATCCTTTGAAAGAACTTTTCTAATGCTTCAAAATGACCTTCCCAGGTAACTGATTTGATCATCATGTCATCCACATACATCTCAACCTCCTTATGAATCAAGTCATCAAGTATCCTAGTCGCCATCTTCTAATAGGTAGCACCTATATTTTTAAGTCCAAAAGGCATGACTCGATAGGCATATGTACCCCATTCATTTATGAAGGTTATTTTAATCTTATTCATTATCTTATTAAGAATCTGGTTATACTCAGCGTATCCAACTACGAAACTCTACATGGCATAAGTAGTTGCAATATCAATTAGAACATCATGTGAGGTAAACAAAAATCATCATGTGGGTAAGCTTTGTTTAAGTCCCTATATTCTACACAGACCCTAACTTTTCTATCCTTTTTTTGCCATAAAAGCTACATTCGCTAGCCATATGGGGTACTGAACTTCCACTAAGAACTTAGGCCCTATCTATTTCCTGACCTTCTCTTTCACCTTTTCAGCTCATTCTAATCTAAGCCTTCTAAGCTTCTGCTAACTGGTTTTATACTCTGGGTATGTTGGTATGGCATGTTTAGCAATTTCTTGATCTATTCCCAGCATATCTTCATAGGTCCATGTAAAGACATTTTCATATTTTTTCAATATTCTCTCAAATTTTTCTCTCTCTTCAGGAGTTATGTCTGATGGCAATAAAATATCTTTTGAATTTTCTTTCATTTCCAGATTAAATGAACATTTGTTTGTTGAGTTAATGTCAAATATAAATGGTTCCTAATCATGATTATGCATATTAAAATTAGAAGAAACAACACACAAGTAAGCAAAATTGTTGATCTCATAAACATAATTAAAATAGCGATCATTGTTCTCATCAAAAAGTTCACGGATATAAATAATATAAATGAAAGTGTCCTCTTCAGTCTTGACAGCATTAGATGTCTCTCTAACTTTGTCCTTTGGTGGATCCTCAATCTCTATCTTCCCTTTGCCTTTTAGTTGAGCACCAAGCAGTTTCTTTATCGTAACCTCTTGAGGAATTTCCTTATCCCAATCTGAATGGTGAAAAAGAATCTCTTCATCCCAGAAACCCAAAACTGGATTGATAATCCCTCGCTCCTAGTTGAAAACATCATTAAATACCTAAAAACCTGGCTTTATCTCACCTTGTATTAGTTGAGGTTTATTATTCTCTCCACAATAAATGGAAATAACTGAAGCTAGCATGAAGCTTTGAGAGATGTGGAGGATCCTTTTCATTGCTTTTTTATCTTACCCTTATGACTAGGACCAATAAAGCCTAACCCTTTTTTATCTTTCTAATCATTAGTGACTATGGCAGACTGAAGCTCTTAGGAGTTTTTACTTAAACCAGTACTTGAAAGGAAGTTCATCTTCTTTATCATATTGATCACTTAAGGGCTATCAGTGAAACCACCCTCACCTTTTTCATCGCTAATAACATATACATGGAACCTATTGAAAAGTTATTTTAATCTTTTAAGTATAAACACCTGATTCTCCCTTATGACCTTAATAATTACCACTTGTCCATCATAGGGGATCTTCATCATCTGATACAATATGGAAAGCACCCCACCTAACCTATGAAACCATGGTCTTCCAAGTAGCACAAAAATGTTGGTAAGGATAGGCAACTTCAAAAATTTATCCTCAATCATAATGGGCCCCATCTTCACTAAAGCCTTAAATGTTCTAACAGTTCACCTTTTAGAATTATCATAAGCAGAGATGGTTAAGTTAGACTTACTTAAGATATTCTCATTTAGCCCAAAAACAAGGATTACCATTAAGCGACAAACATTAATGGAAGAGCCAATGTCTACCATCACACAGGCCGTGTGTTTGCCATTCACCTGAGCCTTAATGTAAAAAGGGCGATTGTGGTTTTTTCATTCAGCAGGTAGGTTGGCATTAGAGTACACAAAATTTTCACCTGTCCCTCCCTTGACCAAATCCAAAGCTTAGAAGGTGAAATAATGATGGCAATAGTATATTCACTTAAGGCTTTAACTAACTTTTGCCTGTACAAGGGAGACTGTCTCAATAAATCCTAAATAGAAATATACCCTTACATCTTCTTCAACTACTTAATTAGCTAGTGACATCAACTTCCTTCTCCATAGCACTACAGTAAGAGCTAGTTGCTTTTCAATCTCTAGGGCTACCCTTCCACTCATAGTGATCGCCTTCAACTTTCTCTCTTATTTTATTTCCTCCTTACTTTCACTAGTTGAAGTCCAAATGTTAATGGGCACTAAAGCCCCTTCATCCTCACTTTTTGTAGAGGTATCCCAATAATTAATCATTGAAACTATTCGATTTTCTTCACTTGGCTCTGTTACTTTAGGGGTGAGGCATGTAAAAATGATATACTTTTTCATGTATAGGTCTCCCATGACAGACCATTCAAGCAAGCCAGACCCAATCATAAACACTAGAGGTGGCATGGCATTATAACTTCCTTTCTTATTCTTATATCTCTTTTCATGATTTAAAATCTCTTTACTACCTATCAGTTCCAAAATTCAATTTCTCAATGTGTGGCAATAGTCGGTCAAATGCCTAATGTTATGATGGTGTACACAATATTGTTCTTTTCTATGGTGGGGAAGCCTTTGACTATTGTCAGGCCTTAAGCGTAGTGGCTAAAGATTCCCTTCTTTTCTTAAATGATCTAGTACCTAAGATAGTAAATTACCTAAATTGGAATAATGCCTCTGACTAGCTTCTGTAGTTGACACTTTTGCAATCTTTCCAGTTCTGCTTGACCCACTGTTGTTCTGAACTACCTTATTATTATCGAAGTTCCACCTGTCATCCTTATTGGTTGCCCTTTTGGCTAGGTACTCCCCTTCAGCTTCTTTGGCTATATCCTTTAACAATTTCCAATCCTTTAGACCTTTTACTTTCAAACAATTCTTAAATACAAGCTTGCATTTTGAATAAATAGTCTAATCTTATTAGCTATATCAGGCTTTCACTTTATCTCCATTACCCTATTCCTCTACCTAATGAGGTACTTAAGGAAGGATCCATCATGTTTGTATTTAAGTAGCTCGATGTCTTTCAAAATATTTGTTATTTTGATACAGCAATCATACTATTTAAGGAACTTCTTAATCAATATATCCTAATCTTCCTTGGTGTGCTTATCTAGCCTCTGACACTAATCAATTACACGCCCTATCAAACTCAGACAAAAACACTTCACCTTTTGCTTTATGCTTAGGTTTATCCATTTCATGATCAGTGTGTACTATTTAACATGAGTTGAAGGATCAAAACTACCATCAAAGCTTGGCAAATCAGGTATGTTGAACCTCTAAACCAATAGTTCATCTCAATCTAAGTCTCTATCTTCATGGTTCCTTCCCCTACTAGTGGATAATAGTTTAAATATAGCCTTAACTTTCTCTTCCATCTTTTTGAAGGATAGATCCTTAACTAGGATCTCTACTCCTTATATTCATCATAAGAGGGACATAATCTTCATCTTTCTCTTTAATATAATTATTTTATGATTATCTCTCCTCTCTCTCTTTGGTGGATCTTGAGGTATAGTAACATCTACTATAGTAGTGTCCTCGATATGGGTCAACTCCACTTCTCATAAGTGGGTGCTATATGCCCTGTTCTAGCATTTAGTGTTATAAAGGCCACCAATCCGCCAATGATAGCCAACATTCTTTCCTCAAAATCATGGAGATGCCTATCCAACCTCATATCCAACTCATCCCATGTCATCATGGTCCTAACAATAGATGCAACTAACCTATCTCTTAAAGAGGGCAACCTTCTAGTCTCCTTAGTAACTCTTTCAGTTTCATTCAACTGTTCTTCTTTCATGTCTGAGCTTGTTTATTGACTACTTACACATAACTTTAGATTCACTTCTAATCCCAACTTTGAAATTGAGCTTGGTCTTGGTAACTCAGATATTGAAATTTGAATTAGGCGATTGTTTGACTCTTTAGACCACCTGGATAGATCTATGATGACTGTAAGGATCACATTTTAGGAATGATGTATGATGAATGATGCATGAGCATGGTATATACATGATTCATAAATGCAATGAATGTTTTCATTGGATGTCAATCATGGCACACATAAGCATAATAATAGCCTTCCAACCTTATTAATGCAACATAGGAGGTCATGTAACCTCTTCCCTAGATGAGCTTAGTCCATAGGTTAACAGGGTACCTAATGCATGTGTATGGTGCATGGCATAAAATTGACAAAATAACCTCTTTAATTGAAAGCATAGGCACATGGGTTTTGACCATTATGTATTTTGACTAATAAGATGAATCAATTTGGGCTCGCTGGAGTATGTTAACCTTTGACTATTACACTGCTAATTTGTTTGAGTTTGGTCAATACACAAAAGTTCACATAGCAAGCAAACATTATTATATTTATACAACCTAGGGGAAGTTGTTATTATCATTACATGAGCTTGAATCAAGGGTAAGCATGGTCCCTACCGAATAGGTCTAGCTCATCATAAGTACAGCGACTGATAGGTCACCATTTTATATACCATTCGGTATAAGACTTAGGCTAACAAATCTTCTTGACACCTCCTTGCATTGAGTGAATATAGGGTATAATTTAGGATAGCTCGGGGCTAAGAAGGGATGCCTAACTTAATTATAAGGCTCTAAGATGTATGTAATTTTTTGAAAGGAGATAAGATTAATTAATAAATAATCAAAAATACAAAAATAATAAATAATCAAAATAAAAAACAAAGTAATAAATAAATGAAAGAAGTAATCGAATGGCAGGTGGTGGTTATCATCCAACTAGGGCATGACTCCTAATGTAAAATTCCTGACAAAGTCTCCTAAAATGAGTAAAGTTGCATACTCACACAAACCAATAAAAGGTAATTAAATTAGCAATATTGGAAAAATACAAATAAATAATAAACATACAAAAAAAAAAGAATTATTCATTCAACCATACGTATATAATTAAAATATGTACACAATCGAAAATAAACATTTTAAGGATCAAAGATGTAAAACTAGCAACAGATGCCCTTAGACGGGCAACTGACGGCCACTGTTAAAAAAAGGATAGGAAGAGAAGGAAATCCCATGATGTCCCATTAGTCAGTTTGATAGAAGGCCATCTATAGGAGCTTTTTATAATTTTTCACTCATAAAATTGAACAAAATGTAGAAAAATCACCTAAAAAATACAAAATTGTGAATAACCGAAAATACTCAATTATTAAACTCTAAAACATGCCAAAATAAGATTATAACCCTAAAAGATGCATTAAATATTCTAAAAACTCATTAAAATCAAGAAAAATAGAATAAAACTAAAGCTTAAACATATATAACCATAGAAGAATTATCATATTGGGAATTATCAGTTACATACATCACATATATAAGCGAAAATTAAAATTTTAACCAATAGATCTGATCTTGTCATGAATTTACAACATAAATATTAATAAGAATAAGAAAAATCACCTTTCATTTTTGTTGAATAGTTGATTTTCTTTTTCACTTGGTTGTTGCAAACCACAATGTCTAAAATAGAATACCTCCAATTAGTAATGCACACTAGAGAAGGATCAAATGAACCAAGATTGATGGAGTTACAAGGCTGGCCAAAATTCCTTGATGCTAGTAATGAATGAGGGTGGCGGCTAGTGTTAGAGAAATGAGAGAGAATTTTCTTTTCACTTAATGTTCACTTAATCCTAAATCCCTTTAACTTGGATTTTTATAGCTAGGTTAAAATCCAACTTCATAATAGGATTGGACTCTTTAAAATTGCTGGATATGACTACCCATATGTTAGAAAAGTCAAGTTCTTTGATTGTACCATTCGATAGAAATAGTTATCCTGCAATTACTACTTTCACCACTCTTATCTCAATTATATTATGAGTATGGATTTTTGTCAACTCATATAAATCTAATTATGTATGTTTTATTAATTTAACCATTATTCCTAAAATTCTCTTCATGGATCCCTATCCATCTTGGCATATTACTTTGGCCAGAGATTCTCTGAACAAGGCAATAATAGAATTATGAGAGATAACTTCCCTTAATAAATCTAGGATGGTGAATCCTTTATCGATTACTTAACTATCTTTAAATAGGTCATGATATATCCAACCTCCTAACTATGTTCACTCCCAATTAGAAGTAATCAGTTATGGACTCATAATATATCACTTTCTACTTAAGATAATCTTGGTGATCTCAAGTCTAAGGATACTTGCACAATCGCTATGAAGAGATTCCTCTCTGACATAGATTTGATATCCATGTGACGATTTTCTTTGCAGGTCTCCAATGCACTTGTTCTTCTAACAAACATTCACATGTTAGCTTTGATTATCTTCTATAATCACAGTTGTGAGAACCACTGCTTGAGCAATTGAAGAAACATAACATGTGCTAGTCTGTACGAATTAACAATGTCCTATCTTGTTAATTCTATGACTAGGGATATTTAGATATTAATACATTTGCATGCAATAGACATCTCATTTCATGAACATTTTCATGATTGCCTTTGCACTATGTTTATAATATCTAGGACTTCATTTATTAATTTAAGATTTACAAACTCATGTATTTAAACATAGCATTAATAAACGAATGATGCCTTTTATTAAGAATATGAATTAATTCATATGAAATACATCCCTTTTACATAGGCTCTAGGGCATACTCCCTAACGTATCACATCAATAGCATGCACATTGATACAGATTCATACTTTATCAATTTTTAAACATATCATCAAAACACAGTATATAAACATATTTATTACAACAATTATCAACAATGATCATACATGATAATTTTTAGAGAGATATTCTAACTCTAAAATTCTTAAAGTTTGAATCTTCAATTTTATTATATGTGTTTCAGAAAACTAAATGATTCCATTTGTATGTGTGGGTGTTTGGATCAAAAGAATTGTTAGAGAGTTTTTCTTCTCAAAGAGAGAGAAAATTAGTTTTTCTTCCACTCGAAATATTATCTCTATATCCAATTTTATCTTCCCTCCTGGAAACCCTAAAATCTTTTTCTTTTATACCTAAGGTGGAGTTGGAGTTTAATCTAACTCTATCTCTTTAAATTTGGGGGGATAGACCCCCTCAAGTTTTGATTAAAATACCCTAATATCTATATTCTCTTTTTGAATTTCCAAAATCATGGAAAATCTAGGTATTTAACCACAGAAGGCCATCTCTCATGACAGATGGCCACCCCTCAGGTAAAAATAAAAAATTCAAGAAAATATCCCTAATCTAACCAGTGTAGAAGAGAGATGGCCATAGATGATCATTCATCACATGACAAACGATCATCTATCACCACTGAAGGCCAAAATCAAGATGTTTCAAGCTTTTTTTTTTATTAAAACCATATGGAAATGCTTAAGAAATCATAAAATCTTTAAGAAACCTATAATAAATTCATAATTGAAGCTTTAAGATTTGCACTTGCTGTCAAAAATATACTATTTTCTCATCATTGAGTAACCCTAATCTAGATTATCATAGGTCATGGTGTCTACACCCTTATCATTCACTCAACCAAGGGTAGTGTTAAAGATAATCACTAGCCTAAGTCCAATGCCTTTTGGTATATCAAATAGTGATCCGATTTGTTGTAATGCTCATAATGACCTAGACCCATTGGCTTAGACCATGCTTAGGTAGCCTTGTAACTAAGCACCTAAACCAAAATCCCAAGTGATGGCATAAAAGTCTCCACTAAGATGTCTATAATAATCTCGCATTACTTGTGATGTGGGTTTTTATGTATTAGGCATATCTAAACATATTTGAATGTCTACTTATCAAAGGTTATCATACCTCACTAAGCCCATTTTGATTTGCTTGGGTTTCTCAAATACACATTGATTGAAACCTTTTTTGTGTGCTCTTTTTGAGAGGCATTATGCTATTGGATTTTTGTCATCCATCATATGTGTCCATTAGGGTCCCCTATTGACCTATAAATTAAGCCCACCTGGGATGAAGACTTTGACCACATGTGTGGGTGAAATAAGATGGAGAGGATTTTCACATATGGTTGTCGATGCTGCATCTCATGATAATGCATTTGCACCTGCTCATGTATCATGCTGACAACATTATTTATGCAAGCATAATAGAGCCATCATCAACCGGGTGGTTTTAGGGTTTGGATGATTGCTTACATAAGAAATAGTTTCCTAAGTAAATAGATAAATTGGTATAAAGTCAAGGTTCAAAACTGAGATTTAAATCAGGTATAGATAATGTGTCAGAAGAGTTTTTAGAAAGGTTTTCAAAATAGTCAAAAAAAGAAATCATGTATGAGCTTAGTCCTCCTATGGGTTCTTCTAATTCTCAAGACATAGATAAAAGGATAGATGACCTTAAAAGGAAGATTATACCTACGTTTACTAGTATTGCATCCAATTTAGTCTCGATATTTATTGCTCAACCTACTGTACCCACTGTTGCTTAAGTGGAATCAACCACTATTAGGGGCATTCCACCAGTAGCTGTCGTGGCATCCCCATTAGCAGTAAATTTCAAGAATGTGGTTGTATGAGGGATGACTATATAACTGATGAGATGAAGGAATTGTGGGCCCTTTAAGCATAAAAGAATCTTTTGCCTAAGGAACAAAACCCAACCATGAAAAAAATGGAGGAAGTTAAAGGCTTTAAATAGGCTATTATCAGTTGGGAAAGGGGTTATACCTAAAGCTATTGATTTAAATGGTGAAGATGTATTACCTAGCTAATTTGAGATACCTAATTTAATCAATTTTGATGATATATATAACCCTCTTGCTCATATCAAGAAGTATGTCCTACTCATAAAAAGGAATACTCTTATTAAGAAGGAGAAGGTAGACTTCTTTATTCTTAAGCTTCTGGGTTTCATTGTCGACCAGAATTATAGTTTGGATAGAAAGACTAAGAAAGATAGGGAAAGGTTAATAGAGGTGTTCTTTAAGTAGAATGATTGTAAAACCCATATGAAGGTTATTTTAATGGATCTATAGTTGTTATAATAGAAACCTAGAGAGTCCTTCCACTAGTCGTCACTCAATAGAGGAATAGAGTGATAGAGATGAAAAAATATGACACACAGGACTGGATTTGATTGTTCAATTAGAATGCTAGTCCTTACCTAAAAGAGGGGCTTAAAATGAAGGGCTAAAAGATTAGGAGTCTATGAAGGATATAGAAATCCAAGCCAAAGGAGAATATCTAGCAAAAAAGGCTAGTTCTACTAGTTTAAATAATGCTTGTTACAACAATAAGAAATAGGGTTTTGAAAGCTAAGATTTTAGTAAATATGAAGGTAGTATTGGCACTAGTAAGGGTAACGGTGGAAGTAATGCTGAATTGTCTACCATAGGGGTCAATCAATGACATTATTCAAATTTGGGAAAGTCACTATCCTGGTGCATATATCAGTTGATGAAAAAAGCAAAACTATTGTTGTTGCCATATAAGCCAGCGAAGAGTAAGGGTCAATAGGGACATTAGCTAAACTGGTATTATGCTTTTTATCATTACATAGGGTATAAAACAAGTTGTTGTAATACTTTTAGGGATCATATAAAGGATTTTATTGATTCCCAACATATATATAATCCAGATAAAAAGTGGGATACTTACAATGTTATACCACCATTAGTATTTAAGGTTGGGTTTGAGTTGCCAAAGTGGTATAATCTTAGGGACCCATATGGCAATGAGCATTTGGCTATCACCCATAAGGCTCGAGGAAATGAGGACAATCTAAATACAAGTGCAAAATAATCAATAAAAATGGGAGAAGTAGGGGAGTCGGTTCAACTGATGGATATATGGGATAGAGATGGTGAAACCAGGTTGGCTAAGGTTAGAGAAGAGCTAAGGACCCTATAGGAAATTAATAAAGATAATAAGGAAGTAGCAAATACAAAGGTGATTTAAGCCATCACAATATGTAGAAGGGTTATACCTGAGGTTGAGAGATAGCAGGAGCCCGTTGTACCTACAAAAGAGTAAGTCATAGAGGATAATCTTATCCTTTAACAAATTAAGAAGACACTTGCTTAGATTTCCATTTGGGAATTGTTAAGGCAATCACCATCCTATAGGCAAAAATTGGTGAAAGCTCTATGTGAATCTACTGTTGTTATAACCATATCTCTTTTTAAACTTCTAGAAATGGTGAAAGGGAATTCTAAAAAGAAATTTGTGTTAACTAATACAAACTTGCACATGGAAAGTTGCAAGTATAATCATCCTTTATACATCAGGGCTACTGCATGTGTAATTGTGGATGATGGTTCTTCTATCAATATGTCTCCCTTTTTGGTAATGACAACCTATGTTATTGACGAGTCTATGCTCACTAAGTTTAGGCTCACTATGATGACCTATGACAATTTAAAAAGGAAAGCCACTAGCACTTTCATAGCAGTGGTAAAGATAGGGCCCATTGAGATAGAGACAGAGTTCACAGTGCTTCAGATGCCAACTAATTTCTCTTTTTTATTAGGATAACCTTGGTTCCGCAAATTGGGAAGCATTCCTTCGACCCTATATCAGATGGTTCACATTTTGCATAAAGGGGATATGGTCAATATCAAGGTAACAAGGGAGAATTTGATCTCTTTTTTGAGCATAGTTAATTAGCCATTTAATAGGTTTCATATAGTAGAGGGTGGTATTGAGGAAGATGAAATAGATTTTACAAGTCCGTGGGTCATCAACATGATAATTAGTTATTTGTGAGGCATAAGATTGGGGAAGAACTCAAAAGAGACCTATATACCAGTCGCTCCAATTGGCCAGAAGGACAAAAAGAGCCTAGGTTACCATAAGAATAATGTTGAGAAATAAGCTAGCTGTAGCTAGGAGGAATTCTTCAATCCTAGAAAGCTTTATGTCAACATCCAAAGAATGCAAGTACTATAAAGAGGTTGAGGCCAAGATAGTTTAAAGGAAAGTTATCCTTGGATTTGAGATCTTTGATGATGTTTTTTACTAGTCAACTGGGACCTTTAAGCCTATACTAGGATTCTAAGATTTGAAGATTATGGTCAAGCTCATTGATTTGGATTTGGGGTACTCAGAAGAGGTATTGATTCCTGAATTGTTCGTTATCAAGGCTAAAGTAAAGGATAACTATTTTATGCTCAAGTTAATAAGATGAGTAACTTTGCTTATTTGTATAATGTCTCATCTAATTTCATCATGCATAATTATATTCATGACAAATTTATATTTGACATTAATTCAACACTACTCCATTTAATCATGAAATTTAGGATAACCCAAAAGAAATCTTGATTGCATCCGGCATAACTTTTAGTGAGAGGATAAAATTTGAGAGAATATTAAGAACATATGAAAAATTCTTTGCCTGGACCAATGAAGACATGCCTGGAATCGATTGAGAAGTTGCAAAAAATGCCATGTGATTCCAACAGATAGTGGATTAGGTAAAGATAGCCTTCATCACTGAATGGGGAACTTATACGTATAAAGCCATGTCATTTGGATTGAAAAATGTTGGGGCTACTTATCAAAGGATGGCTATTAAGATCTTCGGTGACTTGATTTAGAGGAAAGTTAAAGTTTATGTTGATGACACGATGATCAATTCATGTACTAGAAAGGGTCATTTTAAGTCTCTAAATAAGTTTTTCCAATGGATAGACAAGTATAATCTTCCCTTTAAATCGAAAAAGTGTGTGTTTGGATTTATTAGCGTATGTTGTCAACCAAAGGGGGATAGAAGTAGACTCAGACAAAGTGAAATCCATCCAAGAAATTCCTATACTGAAGAAAGAAAAAAAATCATAGGTTTTTTAGGATTAATTTAGTACATTAATCAGTTTATTGCTGAGTGTTCCTATTTCCTCAATTGGTATAAATTCATTGTTGGGTGTAAGAGTAGATGTTTTACCAATAGATGGTGATGATTTAGATATAATAGGGGTTCTGGATGGTGTAGTATTCTATAGGATAGGTGAATAAGGGGGATTATTGGTGGAGAAGGTGATGCCTCACATGGTCGTGCATAGGATGCTCCCCTCGATGACAACCTAAGCCTTAGTAGTAACATACCCTTTTTTTCTCTTCGGTGGCATCATTTTGAACCTAAAATATATGAAATTGATTATTCAATATTAGAACAATATTAATTAAATATATGTAACAATGTATTATTGATGTAATAATAAATATAATCATATAATGTTATATTATTTAGACCAATTAATTGCTATCATCCATTAAATCTAAATAAAAATCACCATCATCTTCTTTTTTGAGGAATTAGAATTAAATTCAGGCTCCTCTTTAGATCTCTCACCCTTAATATATTTCTCATCATCTCCAAATGAAATTTCAACATAGTCACTATTTGGATCATTTAACGATTCATTCTCATTATATGTTACATCGTCATTTATTTCATGGACCTCCGGTTCTTCTTCCTAAAATGATTCACTTTAAATCCTTTTGTTTTCTCCTTTTGTAAGTATTAGAAAAATACCTCTTGGTCATATTTTGTAAACAACCAAGCAATCTAACATATCTCATCTTAAGCAGGGAAATGGAACATAATACATATGATTGACTTGCATTGCCAACGCAAAAGGTTCAAATTGACTTAATCTTCTTACTGGTTGATTTTAAATAGATTGTATCAACTATACAGTTTTGTTCCAACATTACGAGTAGGATCAAACCATTCACTTTTAAATAGTACACTTCATTTTATTGGCAATGCAGGGTACTCGATTTTAAGGATCTCAATAATTTTACTTTTTACTTTTGCCATACTGTGAGCATGAGATTTGGTATGAAATTTGTATCCATTATTGAAATACACCGAATTTTATTTAACACTTCGTAAAGGTCCTTATGCAAGATCAAATATAAACTTGTTTTCTAATTGATTTTTCAAAGCCTAAATATCAAAATAATTTGTCATATAAAGTAATCTAATGTCATTTAAATAATTAGTGCCATTTAATCATCTCATTTTTTCATTTCATATCTAGGAAGACTAAACTTACATATTTTTCAAACCATTGAGGAAAGTGTTTATCGACCTCTTTTTTTATTTCATCCTATGTTTTTTTCTAGCGATACTAAAAAAAACATTATTTGGTAAGAAAATTATATCCATCCCATCTCAAATACCAAAATATAACAATTAAAAAATAATCACACTTATTGCACGAAAGGTTAAACCTCTTAGCAATTTAATAAAATGTAACCATGGGCTACCTCTATTTCTTTATTTGATAAAATTCTTCTACTTGATCGTCCAAATATTTAGCTAGGATATGTGAAAATCGATAAATTATAATCAATTTCACTCGTTTCACCCCCATCATCGTTACGAGAAACTTTTCTTTCTCTTGTATGCACATGCAGCTCAAAATAATGTGAACAAAATGTACTTACTTCCTCTACTAGGTATGCATTACATATTGAACCTTCAAGTCTAGCTTTATTTTTAATTTTTTGCATCAAGTGATGCAAATTCCTACATTAATTAGTATTTTAATTAAAGTTTATAATGAAAACATACTATAAGTATTATCTAAAATTATATGGAATTACCTCTTAAATAGATACATCCATCGATATTGAAATGGACCAGCAAGTTTGGCTTCATTAGTTAAATGTATAGGTAGATGCTCCATATAGTCAAAGAAGTTAGGAGGGAAAATCCTTTCTAATTTACACAAGATAACTGGTATTTCTTATTCTAGTATTTTTATGTCAGCCAACTGTATTTCAAATGATGTTAAGGTTTTGAAAAATATACAATTTGTACCTCTTTATCCCCACACACCTTGCTAAATTTTAAACATAACCATCTAAAAATTTTAGACTTTTTAACTATTCACACAATGCTACCTTTTGTTTTTTGTCCAAAGTGTAACATGCTTTTGGATATTTACCCGTGTGAATATGTTTTTCTAACTCATTCCTTCTATAAAAAGTTTTAAATCAGCTATTGATTTTGCATTATCCTTTATCCTCCCTTCAATGTTCATGATGATGTTGAATAGACTGTCAAAAATATTTTTTTCAGTACGCATCACATCAAGATTATGAGATATTAAATTAAATTTCTAATATGGTAAATTCCAAAAGGTGCTCCATTTTCACCAAACGAATTATTTACTTATGCTCCCATTAATTTCTTTAACTTTAAGTTCTGTAACTTTCATAAGCCCTAATTCATCAATCTCTTGCAATATATCTTCATTAGATTGGTAGGGGGATCAAGTGTTTATACCATTCTATTCTTATTGAATTTGTGTTTATTACGCCTAAATGGATGATTTGTAGGAAGAAATTTCTCGTGGTTGTCAAACCAAGATACTTTTCCCCCATTAAGAAGATAAAATGCATCAAAATCATTGCCATAGTAAGCCAATTTTGCTGCTATACTCCATCCAGATAACATAACATAAGTAGAAAAATCACTAATAGTCCACATCAAAGCTGCTCTCATCTGACAATTTTGTTTAAAGGACACATCATATGTTTCCACACCATAATCCCAAAGATGCTTAAATTCCGATATCAATGGTTGCAAATATACATCAGTTTTACACTTTGGATCTGTAGGTCCCAACACAATCACTATTAAGAACATGTATATTTGGCATTAATTAGGATAGATGCTTCAAAACAAAGAATTCCATATTATCTAGGTATAAAATCCTAATTTAGAAGGGGATTTAGGTTTAGAGTTATGTTAACTCATTTTTCTTCTACCCTAGCTGCCACTTTCCCTTGCTAACATCAAGGGATTTTGTGGCCTCCTTGTGTTCCCATAATATTTTGGTTCATTTGATCCCTTCCTAGTATGTATTACTATTGGAGGTGTTCAACTTTGGATACTGTAGTTTGCAACAACCCCGTGAGAAGGAAAATCAATCATTTAACAACAATCAAAGATGATTTTGTTTGTCCTTATTAATATTTATACTGTATATTCATGGTAAGATGAGATATATTGGTTCAAAATTTTAATTTTTTGTTATACATGTAATGTATCTAGCCAATCCATTCCCAACATGATATCAGAGACATGATTTTGCCATAAATCTACAATTTTATATTTTTTATGGAATATTTTTATTTTTGAGTTATTTATTTCATGAAATTTAAAATATCATATTTTAACATCCATGAATGAGAAATATTGATTTCTTCATATATGTGATTAAATAAATAAAACGTAAGAAGAAAACGATTATTTTATACAAAGAATCATTATCTAGGCTTAGAGAATTTTTTCGGTAAAATTAAATGGTTGTTCTAAATAAAATTTTAATTGATCCACTCTAAAATTATTTTGATGATAATTTATGTGTTTAATATGTTATATTAAGCCATAGTATCAAACAAAATTAAAATCAAACATGTTTTGCATGAAAACTAGTTTAATCAAAAAGTTCGATAAATTTGTGTTCTTCGTATGTTCTTGTTGAGTTCACATTTTGAATTACTTTTAATATTCTAAATCTAATATATCTGATATATTAATATTATTTTAATTAATTAGATTAATTAAAATGGGCTTTGAATTAATTGGATTAAATTTAATTCATTAAAGCCACTTAATGGGCTTAATTGAGTCTACAAGCTTGGTTTAAATTAATAAATGACTTGGTATGCCAAAAAGCTAATTTAAATTAAAATAATAGACTATGATTAGGTTTATTAATGGATTATAAATTTTGGAGTGGGCTTAATACACATTTGGCTCATTCCCAAAGCCTAAATGACCCCAAACACATAAAACTAGTTTGTGTGTGAACACACTTTAGGATTTTTTATGTAGATTTTGGCCTACCCATTATCTTAAGCCCAAAATTGATTCTTTAATTATTTAATATGATTAATTAATTAACTAATCAATTAATAATCAATTGTATTGATAATTAAGATAAGAACACATGCATGCAAAATGTTGCCTAAATTGGAAAGTTTCTAAAATGGAAAAAGTTTTCTAATTTGTTCACATTATTAAAATAGCTCAAAAGTAAGTTTTAAGAGTTGAAAAAAGTTAGTATTCCTTTGTATGGCTCTATATTTATGCATTATAATTTCATATAAGGATGTATAATTGGCATGATGGATAGTTATGGATAAGGCTTAATGTGATTGAGCATAATGCATGTTTCATCCCAATGGGGACTTTCATATCTTGGCCACTTATTTTTGGTTCGTATTTTCTTTTCAAATTGTACTATGTAATTAGATTACCTAGATTAGAATTAAAAATAGAAATGAAGACCACTAGTAAGGAGCAAGATGGGTCGGATGGAGATCAAACAAGATTGAAGATAATGTAATTATCTATATTTGTTTGTATCATGCATATTATCTAGGTTTGACCTTTTGATCTCCCTTTTGGCTCGGGGAGGTCAGTGTAGTAAAGTCCATAACTATACCATATTTGCATGCTTATATTTATGCGATAGATACAGGATGCATGCAAATGTGTGCCAATCATGTATGATGAAACTTAATTAATAAAATCCCTCAAACTGATACTAAGGTACATAAGCCTTCCATTAATTAGATAAGAACTAGTGTTCTTTATAGTGTGGGTTGTGGACCACAGTCAAGCTTACATTATATTGAATATGTTCAAATCCAATTAAATCGGTCATCTTAGCTAGCCGAATAGCTTGTTAACCACAGTTAAGGCTAATGGTTCCAGAGGTAAGATTGAGGAATGCACATATCAACAGTTGATAACCCAATGATCCAATAGTTGTTTAAAGACAAAATTGGTATTAATATACAAACTTTCAAGTGTATGGATTTTGACTTGTTGACTACAGTTAAGGTCAAGTTTCATATCAATGATTGGATATTGGCTGGATCATATAGTAAGGGCTATTAATGCATAATAAAATAGTGGGAGTAAATGGATTAATTAAAGACCTAATTAATGCATAAATATACATAAACATACTTTCATATATTTTCTTTTTAAATATCTAGGTCATTATCATGAGCACATCAAACATAAACCTACGATCAATCTTAGATAACATGCCAGTTGGCAGCAATCATTCTAATTGGATTAGGCAAGTGAGAATTATTATCAGAGCTAAAAAGATCTATTATATCTTAGATAAAGATCCACCACTACTTCCATTAGATGATGCCATTGATAATATCAAGGGCATTTATCATAAATACATGGAGGATAGTGAAGCAATAGCATGTGTCATGCTGGGTGTTCTGTCCTCAAAGCTTTAAAAAGAAACATGAGATGATGGATGCTAGAAACATCTAGAGGAGCTTTATTCTTCTCAAGTTAGAATTGAGCAATATGAGATTGCTCAAGCTCTCTTTATCTGGAAAATGGTGGAGGGCACTTTGGCTGCTACTCATGCATTAAAGATGTATAGGTACTTTGAGCATTTGAGTAGACTTGGCTATGTTATGGATAATGATCTATATACAGATTTAATCTTATATCATTAGCTCCAAGTTTTACACCTTTCATGCTTAACTTCAACATAAACAAGATCCAAGTAGCTATTCTTGATTTAATCAATATGTTCCAAATAGCTAATGGATCCTTCAAGAAGGATCCAAAGAGTGTCATGGTTGTCACTTCTGCTAAAGGCAAGAAGTAGAAGAAGATGAAGATGAAGATGACAAAGGCATAGACCAAGCGTGGTGGGATTTCAAAAAAGAAGGCTTCCAAGATGGAGAATCCTAAAGGGACTTGCTTCCATTGTGTGAAAGATGGTCATTGGAAGCATAACTGCAAGGCCTATCTAGATTCTCTTAAGGAGAAGAAACAAGCTGATGCTTCTACTTAAGGTATTCATATGATTGAAAATAATACTTATTCTATTACTTCAAAATAATCTTGGGTATTAGATACCATATGTGGATAAATGTTGATACTGGAATTGAATAATTTTTATTATGTTCCAGCATTATCTAATAGTATTATTTCTTTCAGTTGTTTATTAAACAATTATGACATTTCTTTTAAGGATAAGTGTTATTCCATTTTTAAGAACAATATATTTCATGCTAAAGCTATAATTAAGAATGATATATTTGTTCTTGTTTTAATTAAAGAAGTACATAATGTGGTTACCAAGAGAATGAAATAAGATAAATTGAAAACCTCATATAAATGAGAAACACATAGCTAAAATACATAAGTTAGGTGATTTGGGATCATTTGATTATGAATCATTTGATACATGTGAATCTTATTTATTCAGAAAAATGACTAAAGCTTCATTTACCTGTAAAGGAGAATAAGTTATAATGACATTAGACATAATATATTTAGATGTATATGGTCCAATGACTACACATGCCAGAGGAGGTTACTCCTACTTCATTAATTTCATAAATGATTACTCCAAGTTTGGATATATTTTTCTAATGAAATATAAATTTGAAGCATTTGCAATTTTCAAAGAATTCAAAAATGAAGTAGAGAAACAACTTGGTAAAAGTATTAAGACATTAGATTATTTTGAGGTAAAGAATACTTAAGTCAAGAATTTCAATATTATCTTCCAAATAATGGGATCTCATCTCAATGGAATCCACCATATACACCATAGCATAATGGTGTATCTGAAAGGAGAAATTGAATACTATTAGATATAGCTTGATCCATGATGATCCAAGCAGACTTGCCTAAGTCATTTTTGGGATATGCACTAGAAACTATTGTTTATATGTTAAAAGAGTTCCTAGTAAATCGATTGATGTTACTCTATATGAAATATGGAAAAACAAGAAACCCATACTTTCTCATATGAAGGTATGGGGCTATCCTGCTTATGTGAAAAGGACAATGTCGAACAAACTAGATGTTAAGTCTGACAAGTGGTTATTTGTAAGATATCTTTGGATATTATTTCTACCATCCCTTAAAACAAAAGGTATTCATTTCAAGGCATGTTGTCTTCTTAGAAAGAGAGTTCCTTCTCCAAGAGTATAATGGGAGTAAAATTGAACTTGGTGAAGTCCAAAACCCACAAATAGAAGTAAATAAATCAATTGAACCTGAGACTAAATCTTATAATAATTAGATTACAGTTGAACCTAATTATACACAATATCCTAGAAGATCTACTAGGGTTCATTATATCCTCATGAGATATGGATTTCATATTGATTCGAATAGGAACATAACTATAGTAGAGGATAATGAGCCTACAAGCAATAAAAAAGTTCTAAATAGTTCAAAGCATAAGTTATGGATTAAGGCTATGCAGTCTAAAATGGACTCCATATATAAGAACAAAGTATGGATTTTAACTCAACAACCTAAAGGGATAAAACCAATAGGGTGCAAATGGGTCTTTAAGAAGAAGACCGATATGAAAGGTAATGTAGTTACCTACAAAGCTAACTTATTAGGAAAAGGCTATCATCAAAGAGAAGGAATTGACTTTGATGAAACCTTTTCTTTTGTAGTGATGCTTAAGTCTATAAGAATACTTTTAGCTATTGTTGCTCATTATGAATATGAGATTTGGCAAATGGATGTGAAGATAGCTTTTCTAAACGGAAAATTGACTGAGGATGTGAAGATTGCACAATTTTAGGGGTTTACATTAGGGAATGGCAAAAATGCATGCAAGCTTCAAAGATCCATCTTGGATTGAAGTAAGCCTCTAAGAGCTGGAACATACAATTCAATGTGACAATTAAAGAGTTTGGTTTCTCACAAAATGAAGATGAATCTTATGTGTATAAAAGGGTCAGTGGAAGTGCAATTGTCTTCCTACTTCTATATGTGGATGACATATTGATAATTGGAAATGACATTTCTCTTCTTCAGTCAGTTAAAATATTGTTATCCAAGCAATTCTCCATGAAAGACATTGGAGAAGCATCCTATATTTAGGAATAAGGATTTATAAAGATAAATCTAATAGGTTGCTAGCTCTTTCTCAAAGTACATATATAGATAAAGTAATAAAGAGGTTTAATATGGATATTTATAAAAAAGGGTTTATACCCATAGTGCATGGGAAACACCTTTCTAAGTCTATGTGTACACAGACACTAGAAGATAAAGAGAGTATGAATAGAATATCATATGTATCTACGGTTTGTTTTATCATGTATACTATGTTATGTACAAATCTAGATGTAGCATTTGCTTTAAGTGTCATAAGCAGATTCTGATACAATTTTTGAGAGGAATAATGGGCAACATTCAAGAATATCCTTAAGTACTTGAGAAGGACTGAAGATATATTCTTTGTATATGGATAGGGTAATTTAGAGGTAAGTAGGTATACTGATGCTAGTTTTCAATCTGACAAAGATAACTGTAAATCATAGTCTGGCTTTGTGTTCATAATGAAAGGAGAAATAGTTAGTTAGAAGAGTTTCAAACAAGAAACCACTATTGATTTCATGATAGAAGCTGAGTATAGTGTTGCTTTGAAGGTGGACATAGAAGCATTATAGATCAAGAAGTTCATATCTAAACTAAGAGTGGTACCTAGCATTGTTGACTCAATTCCCTTATATTGTGACAACAATAGAGCCAGTATGAAAATAGAGGAACCACAGTCTCATTAACAATCCAAGCATGTTCTCAGACGCTACCATCTCATAAGTGAGATAATAGCTTGAAATGATGTAAAGATAGAAAGGGTCCTTATAGATAATAATATGGTGGATCCCCTTATTAAAGCACTTTTCTTGAACAAACATGATCACCATATAAATAATATAGGCTTAAAACACATGAGGGATTGGCTTTTGTGCAAGTGGGAGATTGTTAAAGAGTATGCCCTATAGGCCATATAGAAAGGGATGTGCTTTATGTATATAAACTCATTTTATTAAGAAAAAAGTAGCATTCATTTATTAATGTTATGTTTAAATGCATGTGTTTGACTATCTTAAATTAATAAATGAAGTCTTGGATATTATAAACATAATGCAAAGGCAATCATGAAAGAGTTTATGATGTGAGATGTCTATTGCATGCAAATGTGATAATATCTAAATCTCCCTAGTCATAGTATTAACAAGATAGGACATTGTTAATGCAGGTAAACTAGCACATATTATGCTTCTTGAATAGTTCAAGCAGTAGTTCCATAATTATGATTATAGGAGATAATCAAAGCTAACATATGGATGTTTGTTAGAATAACAAGCTCATTGGAGACCTATAAAGAGAATACTCATATGGTTATTAAATCTATGTTAGTAAGGAATCTCTTCATAGCAATTGTGCAAATATCCTTAGACTAAAGATCACCAAAGTTATCTTAAGTAGTAAGTGATATACTTTAACTCCATAACTGCTTATCTCTATTTGGGGGTGAAAATAGTTAGAAGATTGGGTATATCATAACCTACTTAAAGATAGTTAAGTTATCAATAAAGGATTCACCATCCCTGATTTATTAAGGGAAGTTATCTCACATGATTCTAAAATTGCCTTGTTCGGAGAATCTATGGCCAGAGTAATATGCCAAGATGGATAGGGATCTACAAAAGGCATTTTAAAAATAATTTTTAAATTAATAAAAAATATATATTTAGTTTCATATGAGTTTACATAAATTCTTACTCAGAATCTGATTGAGATAAGAGTGGTGAAAGTAGTAATTGCATGGTAACTATTTCTATGGAAGGGTATAGTCAAAACAACTTTACTTTCCTAACATTTTGGTGTTTATGATGCTTAGGTAGAGGCTAATTATGATAGGGGATTGATAAAATGATTTAAAGAAGCATAAATCATATAAATTTTGAATAGAACTCTTAATTACATATTATACTACTAATATGGACAGGAACCCAATAGGTCACCCACATATAGAGTAAGGGAAAAATGGTAAAATGACAATGATAATAATATTTTAGATTACTATGGGAAATAATAAATAAATAAGAAAATAATTAATTAAAGAGTTTAATTAATTATACACAAGTAGAAAAGTTAGTAAAGCTTTTTGGAAATATTTTGTAAAATGGACCTAATTGAAATATTGTATTTTATAATTTAAATATTATTAGACTATACATGTTATAGGGCTAATGTAATATTAATAGGCCCATTGGAGAAATAATTAAAGCCCAGAAAGTTGGTTTCTATGCAGGAAGGCTTCCAAAAAGAACCCCAGATAAAAAGCCTTAGAGACCTAATTTTTGGACTAAAATAAATTAAATATATTTCATAATTGTTATGGTTCCTACATTTTTAATTTGGTTGAATTGAGAAATGATTTGGGTAATTAAATCCAAGTGTATGCATAAAAGGCCCAGTTTATAGGTTATATGCAGGGTCCTTTATGAAAGGGCTTAGATTGGATTTTAATTTAGCCCAAGTGAATTAATAAAATTCCAATAGCCCATTTAATATTTCTCCAGCATTTTTAAAGAGCCCAATCCCATTTTAAAAGGGTATTTTTAATCTAGGTATAAAATCCTATGTTAGAAGGGGATTTAGGTTTAGAGTTTTGTTAACACCTTTTTCTTCCACCCTAGTGACCATTTCCCTTTGCTATAATCGAGGTATTTTCAGCTTCCTTGTGTTTCCATAGCATTTTGGTTCATTTGGTCCCCCTTTAGTGTGGATTATGATTAGGGGTGTTCAAGTATAGACACGGTGATTTGCAACAACCCAATGAAAAGGAAAATCAATTGTTTAACAACAATCAAATGTGATTATCTTTGTGCTCATTAATATTTATATTGTATATTCATAGCAAGATTAGATATATTTGTTAAAAATTTTAATTTTCTCTTATACGTGTGATATATGTAACCGATCTATACCCAATGTTAACTACCTATAGAAGGGTGCTTGAAGGGTCACAATGCTGGACAAGAAAATTATAAATGGTGGTTATGAAATTCAATTTTAAAATCAAGTTTCAAATAGGCATGATTTTTCACCACGGGTTTTGTACCTCTAGAAGGGTGTTTGAAGATATGAAATGTTTTGCAAGAAGTCTATAAATATAATGAAGATGTAAAGAAAAGTAGGATTTTTTTAGATAATATAGACACGTGTTAGAAAGAAAAAGTTATCTTTTGAAGAGAAGACAAGATCAAAGAAGAAGAAGAAACATTTTATGAAAAATAGGGATCAAGATATAGTGGGTAATAGCCAATCTGGTCCTCGAGAGAACGATATCTTAAGTACTAATCGATAAACAGTGCGCTTGCTGATTTAGCACAACATGGACTACAGGAAGAGTAATATAGTATAGAATTAGGTTTTAGGGTGTTTCTACATTTTAACCCTCATTTCATTTTCAATTCCCATAGAGTTTTTAATAAAATAAATAATTTAAATGATGTCTAATTCATAATATGTCTTCATTTATTTTATAAATAATTAATATAAGGAAATCTTGTAACTTATAAGTTCTTATGATAAATTGATCAAATATTTTAATTAAATTATTAAAATTTTTGATCTTTTATAATTTTGTATTCTATAATAAGATAAAAAAATTATTCATTTTAATTGAATTGGCTAATTTTAGAAATTGAATGTAAAATATATAAAATGTATAAATTGCCATGTTCAGGAATTGAGCATGTTATTGCCTTAACCAAAACCTTAGTTGATTCCAATTATCTTTATGCTTGGTGAGATAAATATTTTCATTGAAATATTAATAAAATCATAGATATTAAGGTTTATGTAAATTATTTAATTATTTCTGTTTCTTCCACTAATTCTCTCATACATTCATTTATTTTTTTCTATTTCATAGTAAGAAGGCAAAAATATGTATGTAAAGAAATTTAATTATTTATTATACAAAATTTAGGGCTTTTTTTACAATAAAATAGTTAAATCGAATTAATAGATTAATAACAAATTAAGCATTCTTAATTTTATCTTAATTGTTTATGTCTATTGAAGTTATTAATTTAGAATGAAAAAGAGAAGGGGAGCAATTCTTTTTTATATAAGAAAGGTTTACCGACGGAATTGAAATTTCGTAGGTAAATTACCTACAAATTTACTTTTTTTTAGGTAATTTAACTATGATATTCATTTTCGTCGATGAATACCTATGGAAATGCAATTTCGTAAGGAATTTCCCTACAGAATTGCATTTTCGTAGGAAAATTCCCAATGAAATTGATTTTTCATTGATATTTGCTGATGAAAATGAATACCATCAGTAAATTACGCATGGAAAAGTAACAGTAGGAAAATTACCTATAAAAAATAATTTCGTAGGTAATTTACCTATGGAATTTCAATTCAATTGCTAAATTGTGGATAGAAATAACATTCCATCAGTAAATTTAGTGTCCAATTTCAGCCGTAAAACTTTAGCGCCAATTTAACTACAAAATTTTCTTTTTTGACTCTAAATTTCACCAATAATATTGGGCAATAAAATTTCCCTCTAGTTTTTAAGATGGAATTATTATTCCATTGCAACCTACGATTTTCCACTACCATTTTCCCTACTGAATAATTTTTTCATCTATAATTATCGAAGGAAATTTTTCCATCGGTAAATTTTCATAGTTATTTTTAATTTTTCTTATAGTGTTAGGCCTCAAAGAAGATGAAATATTACTTCCATTCCAATAAAATTTAGGCTGTGGCTAAGAATAACCTACTTAGATACCTTTTATCAACACCATCTCTATTAGGGAAAATGAGAAAGTTGTTTTTTTTGTTGCCAAAATTTGAAGTGGAATATGTAACAAGAAGAATGATTTAAGGAAGTGCAATTACAAAATTTCTCGCTAACCATCCATTAAAGGGGCATCAAATTAAATAAAAGTTCCAAAAAGAAAGCAACAATGCCATAATAGTCTAAGGTTGGTAAATTTATTTTGACAGAGCTACGAATAACAAAAGAGATGGAGCAAGAGTCATGCCTATTATGCTTAATGGTGAAAAGCTCCCCTTGGCTAAGAAATGAGGATTCAAAGTGACCAATAACAAAGCTGAATATGAAGCGTGCATATTATGGGGTGGAAGCATTGATAGCTTTAAAAGCAAAAGCTATCAAGGTATTTGGAGATTCATCCTTAGTGATTCTCCAAGCACAAGCATGTACCTTTTGAAACATACCTAGAGATAAAAATTAGTTGGCAGATGCCTTAGCAACCTTAGTATCCACATGGGACAACCCTGAATGTGTAGCTATGCGACTGTAGTCATTATAATTTTAAATAAGCCCTGCTTTGAAAATGAATAGGTTATGAATTTGGGAAACCAATAGTAATCCCTAGCAGCACAACATCAAAAATTATTTAAAGAGCTTTAGGTTCCCTAAAGAAGTAATGAAGAAAGATCAGAGGATGATTCAAAAGCTATCGAGTTAGTTTATCATTATAGATGGGATTTCATATAAATGGCAAATTGATTGCATTAAGTTGACCTCCCTACATGAGAAAAGCAAAGAAGGTCATGGAAAAAACTCACGCAGGGGCATGTAGAGCCCATATGAATGGTTTAACATTGGCAATAAAGATCATGCAATAAGGATTTTTTTAGTTAACTATAGATTCTAACTGCTCCATATATGTTAAAATGTGCCACTAGTGCTAGCAATATGCTAATTTAAGCCATATACCTATCTCCGAATTGTGTACCTATCATCATCGTGGCTTTTTTAGGCTTAAGGAATAGATATCATCGAAGGGATTCATCTGGCAGCTTTTAATGACCATAGGTACATCATGGTTGCCATCGACTATTTCATAAAATGGGTGGAGGCCGAATCCTTCAAAGGACAGAGGGCACAAAAAATGGTTCGATATATTAATAGAAATATAATATGCAAGTATAAGGTACCCCACCATATGGCATCTGACAATAGAGTTCAATTTCAAGCAGAGACCAAGTAGGTACTCCAAAAGTATAGAATCTGACATTATAAGTCTTCTCCTTACCATTCATAGGCCGTATAAGCTATCAATAAGAATTTAAAGAAAATACTATCTAAAACCATACATACATATAAAGATTAGGCCAAAAAGTTACCATTCGCACTCTAGGGATACCAAACAATTATTAGAACTTTAACTAGAGTGTGACAAGTGCTAGAGCGTACTTGATTTGGGTTGGATTTTTAGAGGCCCACTTTTAAGGTTCAAAACTAAATGGGCTCGACATAACTCATAAATTAGCCACTTCACAATAGAAAAGGGCTTTTAGGCCTAATTAATTGCTGGTGTTCAATCTATGAAGGCATTTAATGTTGCTCAAAGATGCAGGTTTCACGAAGTTGCAACCTAACAAAATGTTGGGAAATGAATCTCAACCTTTTGATACCCAAATAGAGATCGATATTTAGGACATTACAATTACTTGGTATGTCGATTAGGTGTTTCCTTATAATTAAGTTTTTATTATTAGTCCACTACCTTTTGTATCACATGATGCAATATGATTTAATTTAAATAAACAAATCAATCAATCAAATAAAGTAGTAAATAAAGCAAACAAATAGAACAATCCTACTTGAATTATTACAAATGCAAATCGTCTGACTAGAAAACTAAAATACATACATAAATTGGGTTATCTATTATTCCTCATGCTTGTTAAAAAATGAAATGTTCTTGTCAATCTTTAGAAAACAACGGATGAGTGATCCCAATTTTGATAAAAATAAGGCTCTTTTATTATCTAGTTTTGGGGTAAAAATTGAACATTGGTTGATGTTATTTTTGAAATCCCAATGTAATTAAGTGAAAATCATTTAAGTCCTTTTTTTGTTAATCATGCAAAAAAATCCTTTTTTACTATCTATTACAATCCCAAAATTAAAATGCATCGAAAACAATAATTAATGTACAAAAAGAGAAATAAATGGATAAATTAAATCAATCAAAAATGTAATTAAATAATACAAAATTAAAAGCAATAAAAAATTAGATAAGGAGAAAGAACTAAAAATCGCATAAAGGATTCCCAAAATGTACTCCAAAATAGGGAAATAAAATTGCTCAAATGAACACACAAAAGGGAGCAAAACATTTAGCATATGAAATCAAAATAAATTAATAATTGACTGAAAGTAATATAAACATACATACAAGAATAGAGCAATTAAATCATAGAGTACTAAAAAGGTTAACATAAAGGCAAAAATAAGATTAAAATACACCCAAGCTTGTAAAATGAATTAAATTAACAAAATAATACAAAATATACATAAAAAGGGCCTAAATAAAGGGCCACAAATGCCAAAAGACAAAGTAGATGGCCTAAAAGGGGAAGAGATGGGAAAAAAAGAATAAGATATGATGTCCTATCTATCGTATTAATAGAAGGCCATTTGTCTCTTCCCATTTATCACTCAAGGGGGAGGTACAATGCAGGATACACAAGCCAAAATAAGGAAAACTAGCTTTGAGTTCTAAACATGCAATTCTAAGGTCCTAAAACATGCCAAATCTATAAATATTGGTTAAATACAAATTAAATCAATCTAATACAGTGAGAATCATGCAATCATAGGGATTAGATTAAGCTACTTTAAACTCATTAATAGAAAAAACATAAAAATCCTAGCATGCCATTCTATCGTATGTTAAACAGTTTAAATCATCATGGCATCATAATTGTTAAATAAATGTGTTTAGTTACATGAACAAACCTGAACTTAGAGAGAGAAAACGGTTGAGCCTAGAATATTATCCTTAAGAATTTGATTTTATAACTTTAGAAAGCATGCCTTAAGCCTCTAACCTTGATTCCTACATTGCAAAATCAGAAAGTGATTGTTCTTTTTAGTGTTAAATAAAATTGTTTGAAGTAATGGAATTCCAATAATAGATAATTGAGTTTCTCTCACTCATAAATCTACCTTTCTTTTCCAAAAGTGAGAAAATCCCCCTATTTTTGAAAAACTATATATTTCTTTAAATACCAAGAGAAGAGTTAGAGATCAACTCTAACTCTAATCCTCCAATATTGGAAGTTTCAATCCCTTAAAATCCATTCCAGTTCATATCCTCAAAATTTGATTTTTATCTAAAATTTTCAAAATTAGAAATCTTGGGAAAATTTGAAATAGTCCTAGAGATGAGCATTTGTCATTGACAAATGATTTTCACTCATAAGAGCTTTGGAAAATTACAAAAATTCCCTTGAATCTGACTTTTTCATCTAACGTCGTGACTCGATGGTTGATGACTATTAGTGAGCGAGCTATAGGCCACCATAGGTGCTTTGGATAGGGCCATGTTTTAAGAGACACCCTAAGGGAAATGACCACTAATAACCATCCTTCCAATGATAGATGACCGTCTATCATAAGCAAAGACCAAATTCAAGGTTTTTATCCCCTTTCAAAACCCTTAGAAAATCAAAATTAAGACCCATAAAACATTTATAGAAATATGAAAATCAAGGCCTAAACTTTGAGATTTGTACTTCCTGTCAGAAATATAAATGGTTTTCCCCATCATTAGGTAACCCTAATCTAGGCTACCTTAGGTCACGACGTCTGCAAATGCCTCCAATTTTGGGGAACTTGTGAACTAATGCTTAAATAAGCCAAAATTCAAAGTAAAAGAATAAAATATGCATACTTAAGGTAGCAAATCTCTAGTTGATTGTTTTAAAACATATACCATTTTAGGTAATAAGTCTCTGAATGGATAGTTATCATCAGCTTGTTAAAGTGCTAACTCTTGGTTGGGTAGTTACCATTAGTTTGTCGATGTGTTAACCTTTGATTTATTAGATAGTTACCATCAGCATGTTGATGTGTTAACCATTAATGAACTATCTGATTAGCACCAGCTTGTTGGCATGCAAAATCGAGATGAAATACTTTACTTCGATTAGCGCCAACTTGCCAGCTTGCAAAATTATGTAAGATTGTTGATTGGTTGACACCATATGTCAACATGTCTAACTTTACAATTGTATGATAGTCACCCTCTGTCTGTATGACTAACATTTTCATGGTGTTTGATATTATCTGTAGGCATTTCTAACCCCTTTTTTGAATCAATATTCTTGTTGGAAAAATTCTAGCAAATATGTATTTGTGAGGAGTCACTAACAGTATGCTCCATAGCTTACTTTCCATCTGTAGATCTATCTTGGAGACACTACATCATAATTCATTCCTTTATCATTAGAAGTTAAAAAAACCTTACGAACTATACCTTTTTCAGCATGCTTCAATTTCACACTATGATCTTGGCTTTTAGTGTGCTTTAATTTTATACTATGATCTTGCCTTAATCCATGTGGAACAATTATAGGTGAAGTATTTCATTTTATCTTCAGCCATATGGATTAATCACTAGTTAAGTGTTTCAATTTCTCTTTATCTATGCGGATTAATCACTGGTTAAGTGTTTCACTTTGTCTTCTTTCCCATCAATTAAGTAATTCCTTTATCTACATGAGATGGGAAGGGTTATGACCATCTCTTTTAAATCCTTCCAAAGTCAGAAAATATTTGTACTTCTCTTTAAAGTGTATATTTTTTTATTTTAACCTATTCAAATCCCTCATTGTGGTGTTAGATATTGGAATTTATCGATTACATGCATCCAATACATAAGTAAAATTTAAAATTTTTAACCAATAGATCTCATCTTGCCATGAATTTACAATATACATATTAATGGGAATAAGAACAATCACCTTTAATTTTTGTTGAACAGTTGATTTTCCTTCTCATCAGGTTGTCGCAAACCACAGTGTCCAAAATCGAACACCTCTAATAAGTAATCCACACTAGAGAAGGATTGAATGAACCAACAATAGCGGAAAAAAGGGGCTGGCTAAAATCCCCTTGATGCTAGCAAGGGGTGGCGGCTAGGGTTGAGAGAAAATGAGAGAAACTTGTTTTCTCTTAATTGTTCACACTTAACCTAAAACCCTCTCACTTGGATTTTTATAGTTAGATTAAAAATCCAACTTCATAATTGGATTGGTCTCTTTAAAATTGTTGGAGAAATATTAATTGGGATTTTAGAATTATTAATAATTTATTTGGGCTCAATTATATCCAATTTAAGCCTTTTCACAAAAGACTGCACAAAACCCACAAACTAGGCCCTTTGTGCATATACTTGGATTTAATTACCCAAATGAATTCCAAATCTATCCAAATTAAATATGTAGGCTCAATAACACTTATGAAATATATTTAATTTATTTTAGTCCAAGATATAGGCCTCTAAGGCTTTCTACCAGGAGGTGGCGTGAAACCCTTCCTTTATAGGGTTTCTGCACCAACTTCACTTCTTTAGGCCTCTTTAAATTTCTCTAATGGATCTATTAATTATTATATCAGCACTACAACACTTATAGTATAATTAATAATTAATTATGAAATACATTATTTTAATTAGGTCCAATTTACCAAACATTTCTAAAAAGTTCTGCAAACAATTTTACTTGATCATAATTAATTAAACTCTTTAATTAATTATTCTCTTATTCACTTCTCTATTCCCATAATAATATCAAATATTATTATCCTTGTCATTTTACCATTTTATCATTTTCTTTATATGTGTGTGACCTATTAGGTTCCTGTCCATATTGGCAGTATAGTATGTAATTGTGAGTTTTATTCAAAACTCACATGATTTAAACTTCTTTAAATCATTTCATCAATCCCTATTGATATTTATGATACACCATTATAAAAGTCATGAGCGGCCTCTAGCTAGGCATCATGACTACCCAAATGTCAAGAAAGTCTACTAGTTTGACTATACCATTCTATAGAAACAGTTATCGTGCAATTACTCCTTTCACCACTCTTATCTCAATTAGATTCTGAGTATGGATTTTTATAAACTCTTATAAATCTAACTATGTATGTTCTATTAATTTAACCATTTTTCCCAAAATGTCCTTCATGGATCTCTATCCATCTTGGCATATTACTCTGGTCAGAGATTCTTTGAACATGCACTTAATTGTGATTAAGTGTGGCCATTTCATTCTTTTACCATTTTCTCTATCATCTTTACTCTTTATTCATTTACCTTGTTGTTTTTGTCATTTCAATTTTTGTTATTTTTTATTTTTATTGTTATTGGCTTTTTTATTTATCTTAGCCCTAAACCACAAAAAAAAGAATGCAAGAATAATAAAAAGCAAAATGAAACATAAACGTAAATACAATTCAGCAGTTTTGTTATATACATCAAAAGGTCCAAAAATTTTCAAACTCTCTAAGAAAAAAATATGAATACTGTGATGACCTAGGTCATTTGTGATATGATGGTCTCAGTGGAAAATGGAAGGCTGATGGCTTCGGAGGTCTATGTGGTGGTATTATCTGCTATGATGTTGGTAGCTTTTCTTGTTCCTACTGAAATCGAAACTCAAATCCTGGTAGTGCAGTAGATAATGGCTACAGAATCTGTACAATCACCTTAACCAAATGATATAAGCTCACCTTTAGCCCTAAGACTACTAGTTAGTGCTGCTTTAAATACCTCATAAGATTGTCTCTTAGGTTCCTGATTTAGTATCTCAATTATTTATCAGTATAGATCATAACCTCTCTACCTCTAAAGACCTTCCCTCGATACAATATGTTTGCTCCCTAATACTGGTAAGAGAAACATTTACCACCTATAAGGTCTCATCGAATCTCTACTCAACTACTACTAAGTTTGCTCCAATGCCCTATACATCAGCCTAGTATTGAGTCTGAATAGATCGTATGAAGGCTATAATGGTCTATATGGTCTAATCCTATTACTGAATGGCATGCTCTATATGGTGGTCAGTCTCTTGGAGATATCGTCTGATGGCAATGCTACTGAAGGTGATGCTAACTGAATTAGCAGTGGGGTACTGGAGGTAGATGCACTAGGATGGCAATATGGATTGAACCTTTTATGTACTCTAGAAGGAGAAAATCTAAGTTTTACTAGAGATCGTGCTAGCAAAGGTATTGTTGGTAGAGGTGAGCTACCAAGTAATCCAAATCAAACCTCTTGTCCTTATCCAAGTCTAAATCCATATCTACCTCTGTGACTCATGTGGCTCATTCTATGAAGGATGCTCTGGCTAAGGTGTTTGAGTTGCCTGACCATTATCCTAATCCTTTGCTGGTGGCTCCAGCACAATAGGTGGCAATCTGTAAACCACTCTAGTCTTCGAGATTGCAATTATTCTATACTGCCAAGCCCATCCGTGAGCTAGCTCAACTAACCTTATAATAAGGGTTACCTATAAGTCTACGAAGGTCTTCTCTTCGAGTGGTAGCCCGAATACACTCTCATATGCCCCCAAGTTTAATAATTAGTGGGTCACCACTCACCATACACATATTTGTGAGGTAAACTGTGTGGCTACTCTAATCAAGGCGGAGATTATCTCATGACTATTATCCACCCTCCTTTGACTATACATAGCCTATAAATAGAAAATATGGATAGTATTAATCATCCTTACGCTATTGGTATGATCCAGATATGATGTAGTGAGAACCTTCTTGATGTATCAGTATGCCTTAGTGGCTAACATCATGCTCTTAGCCATATCCAGATGGTATACGGTCCTAAAAATGTGATCTGTGCCCAATTTTGCCTCTCCACTCCTCTCTTAAGGTTTAGGATGTCTAGCCCAACAAGCAACCATATGCCCTCAGTAAATGGCCATCGAGTGATGTTATAAAGGATGCCTCTAACCCTAAAGATGATGACACCTTCCTCTATGTTTAGTCATTAGAACCCTCTATCCTGCAAGGTCGTTAAGAACTCTCATGTAATTTTCGGTTAAGTAGGAAAATAGGGGCTAAAGAATGTTATTTATCTCGTAGTAGTTATTAGTCTATCTACATTGCATAGCATACCCATACTCTGTAAGAACTGGTGAGATATAAATCTGCTGGCTCGATACTAAATTTGATATAAGGCTCGATACCTATTAGCCTCCCACTCAATCATCCACTCAAGAGATAGTGGAGCTGGTGTAGCCTATGTCTCATGGCGTGAAGCCATCTGTAAAAGGTCAAAATTTAATCTTTTTGAAAATAACTTGCATCACAAGTAATAGCATAAATTAAATTTGCATGAATTTTATCCAAAATATTAGTAGCATGTGGCTTTAACTGGTGCTAGCCAAACTATATTAAAATGTGCATTAAGCACCACAAAATATATTGTGGACCTTAAGCCCAATAGTAGGTGTCTAGCAAGCATGCATGCTAAGCAAAAAATTTAAAATTTGAAATTTCTGGAAAAATTTCGATAGCATTTCGACTAGAAATCTGTCTTCCCCAAACATAAAAACTAATTTAAAAAGAAGATTCTATCCTTTTTACTTTCTTTTATTATTTATTCATTTTTAAATTCTAAAATTTACAGTTTAGTCCTTATATTTCTTTATGTAATAACATTTTACAATTTGGTCCCTAAAATTTTCCTATAATTACATTTTTAACCTTATTACCATTTTAACTCTTATAACCATATTATTAATGTAAATTTATCATTTTAGCCATAATTTCTTGCATAATTACATTTTTCCATCATTAATCGCTTAATTACATTTTTTGCCTCATTTAACCTTTTGTTAGATAATTGATATATTTTTATGCCTAGTTTTTCACTTAGTGCTTATTTTCTTGCAAAATTATATTTTTACCCCTAGTAATGCTCAATGAAAACCCTCGAACCAAATATTCGGAGCGAGAACTCTAATGGTCCTAAATGAACTTAAGGGGCTCTAAGGAGTGACCAACTCCTTCAAATTGTATTGAAGGATCACTTGGGGTGATCAACTCCTTAATTTTGAATCTAATATATGTTTAGGGGTCACTTGGGATGGTAAACTCCTAAATTGTGAATCTAATATGTGTTGAGGGATTACTTCAGGTGATTAACTCCTCAACTATAAATCTAATATGTATTAAGGGATCACTTGGGGTGATTAACTCTTCAACTGTGGATCTAGTATGTATTGAGGGATAACTTGAGGTGATCAACTCCTCAATTATGAATTTAATATATGTTGAGGGATCACTTGGGGTGATCAACTCCTCAACTATGAATCTGATATGTGTTAAGCATTCACTTAGGGTAATCAATTCCTCAACTGTGTATCGATTTAATATATTCATCAGTTCAAATTAACTCATTATTCTACCACAGTATTTGTCTTTATGGCTGGCCATTATATTCTGAAATTTTGGATTACCCACTGTACATTAAAAGCAAATGAATTTTGCATCTCATTAACACATTTCACATAATTCAATAAATCATTCACATTATATAACATATACACTTGGGTAATTTAGATTCATTTGTGTTCATTAATCATACATTCATGGTATATATGTGTAATATCATCCAAATATGGTTAAAACATGCCATTTCCACATGATATATCATTCGGCCATAATGGTTTCACACATACATAATTTGGTTTCTTATACGTTTTTGTGCTTTACAATTTTCTATGATTATTTTATATTTCCATGTAATAGTATGCATTTCAATTCCGTCAATATTTATTTAGTAGACCAATATACATCGTTATGTCAACATAGACAATAGTATGTCCAAATGTAATTTGATGTTCTAATCATAAACACTATGTTTATTCAACATTCTAATGTTCAATTTATACAAAATATTCAATTAGGCATCAAAGTATCACTTAGTATTCTTAGGTCACTATTCAACCATGTTAAGTTCAAATACATCCATCATCTTTTCTCACATATTATCATATTTCACATATTCCCATGATCATTTCAAGCTTTCATATGATTATACATCATCAAATTCCATTAATATCTACTGACACTACAAAAAAAGTGTCAATTAGTGACTAAAATTAGCGACGACCTTATTTTCATCACAAATTTTGTGACGGATTCGCAACTGTTTTACAATTCCATCGTAGAGAGGATATTTTCTATTTTTCTGTGATAAAATAGCGACCGAATGAATAAACAGTCGCTAATTATTGGCAGGAAGAATACGCGTCATGTTTTGCAATGGAATTCGCGACAAAAATTTCCGTCGCTAAATTTTAAAATTTTTTATTCATGAAATTAGTTCTAGAAGATTTACCGACGAACATTTTAGTCGCTAATATTGGACAGAAAATATAGCGCCCTTTTGCGACGGTTTAGCGATGGAAATTGGTCTATTGCTAATAGTAATTTGTTACGGTAATACAATTAGCGACAGAATAATTTAGTCGCTAATCCATCGTAAATAAATTAAAAAATAATTTTTTTAAATTTCACTCACATGGTTTATGTATAGATTCAAGTAATTTTAATATAGGCCATATGAAATGAATATTTTATTTTGTAACAGAAAATTATAAAGTATTTTATAAGTTAATAATAATTTTTTATCAATTATACCAAAATCTAAAGTTATTTATTTAGAAAATTTGCATTTTTAATAACGATAATAAACTAATTGTTACTATTATTATATAATTGCATAATGAAGATTAATAAAAATAAATATTTATAAAATAGTAATATAAAGTTTATTATTTTATTTAAAATAATAATAATAAATTTGTAATTTATTTTTATTTTATAAAATTTAAATCAAATATTAAATTATTGGAAATTATAATGATTTTTTAATCAATTATCCCCAAATCTAAATTTATTAATTGAAAAATTTTACATTTTTAATAATAATAATAATAAAGTAATTGTTATAATTATTATATAGTCACATTATAAAAAATAATAAAAATAATTTTTTTATAAAATAATAATATAAAATTTATTATTTCATTTAAAATGATTATGAAAAATATAAAATCAACATTTTCTCTCCCCTGATCACCCCTCTTCGTCGTTTTCATTCTCAACTCCCTCCCTCATCCGACAACCCCAATGCTAAGTGCGCTGCTTATGTCACAAATCTTCCTTCCACCGAAAAACTCCCTCGCCTCACTGTGAATCTGTTTAATTTTCCTGTGAACAGTCTTTATCTACCATCTCAAGTTTTGATCGAAAAGATGGTGATCTAGGGTTTGTTTAGTCGAGCCTTTCTATGTTGGAAAATCACCGATTTCAACTAGAGTGAAATAAAAAAAATATATAATTATCACCAACGATTTCACTAATAAGAGGCAAGAAATTTACTCCATCAATCTCATAATATTTGTCTTTTTACAACATTATTTTTGCTTTAAGATATCTATCATCTTGAGAAATTCTAATATTGAGAAAATCTTGATAAAATTATTTTTTTCAGATTTACCTTCAATTATTATTTTTCTAATTTTTAAATCATTTGCTTCTCACTCATTCTCTCTAATCCTAAGTAAATAGTCAATATCAAATTAAATGAGAATATTTTTGACAAAACAATGTAAATTTATTGAAAAATTAACCTTATTAGTTTGTGTTTTAAATACGGCTCAGCTCATATTATTCAATGTAGTGTGTGTGTATGTGTGTGTGTGTGTGTATATAAATTATCTCAACATATATAACATTAAAATTTTTGAGTGTGTTGATGAATTGGATAAAGGAGGCCCAATTCTAACCATTATGATGCCCAAATATCGACACAGATAGAAGAAATTAAAAATCAGACAGGGTTTGGATGAAACATTGAAAAAGATAATTTCAACTACCTTTCATAAGATAGACCCATTTGAAGATTTTGTTCTCAATAATTAATACATATAAAAAAATTATAATAAGTAAATATGTATTATATATAATTATAGTTATATTTATATCTATTATATAAATAATTTAAATAAGTTATTTATGCTTGGATTATAATTAATTCACATAATATACTAAATAAGTTAACTAATTATTTATTATATATTATATATAAAAAATATTAAAAAAATAAATAAAAGTGTATAAAGTTTGGTTTGTTCGGTCTATTTGATTTTTAACCAAAAAAAAATCGAAAAAACTGAAATAATTAAACAACAAAAACCAAACAAATTGAATAAATATAATTGAAATAATGGAATGGTATTTGGTTTTCACACCGCTAAAAGCACCAAATCAAAGAATTCAAGAATTCCATATGAAATACTTGATGAAGATTAATAATAGCTGGTGATTTATTAAATTTTATTAGTAGCAATTACTTTCCCAAAATTATAATTAAACAATGATAGTTATTATGGTTAAAAGCATATCCATATGAGACAATTCCACTTTAACCTCTCCTGTTAGAGAGGGATGTGGCATATATAAAAAAATACTCGTTTCAAAATTATCAAATGTTGTCCATAACAATTTAATTTTTCAATATAATGAAACTTTATCTTGTTTAATGAGAATTAATTTTTATGCTTAATATGTATTTAATATGTGTACATAATATATTTATGGATAAAATTAAAAAACTCTATATAAATGTATTTACAAAATTATCCCCAATTTAACAGATATTCTAAAATAAAAATAGGGATATTTTTGTCTTTTAAAAAACGCTAATTACCCCTTATCTCTTTGCCTTATTCTCATTTTTCTTATTTTCTCAGGTTGAGCCGCCACCTCTTTCCCTATCTCTCTCATTTCTTTTTCCCTTTGCCCTAATCATTGCAACCCACAATCGCCAGTGGATAAATCGCTGCAACAACTCACGCCACCGCTGTTTTCCCCATCACTGGCGTCACTCTCCACCATGGTATTTCCTTCTATCGATTTGTCCTCCTCCTTTCTTGCTCTATTTTTACTTGAACTGTGTTGATTAAGAATATGCTGGACTGGGACGGAAAACAGATATGGGTTGGCCTTTTCAATTTTTGTTTTCTTCTTGTCTTTAATCTTGCCGTTTGGACTTTGTTACAAATTCTAAATAAAAAGCTCAAGGATGTCGAGATCAGCATCCCAATAGTTTATGGCAATGTCTCCTTCTAGCTTGGAAAAAATGCTAACGAGTAAGTAAATTCTTATTTGTAATTTAGCAGGTGTTTGCTGTTTCTATATTCAATGCGTATACACTTCTATTTAACTCAATGGTTACGTACCAGTCACATAAATGGACTTTATATGTAAGTGGGACCTCAAATGAAGACATTGGTGTGGTGATAAAACGAGATGTTTTTCAGCTGCATTCCAATTTCAATAATCCAACAAGAGTCATTGAGTCACCACCTTTTGAATTATCAAAAGCAGGTTGGGGTGAATTTGAGATTGCTATCACACTGTATTTCCATAGCGATGTTTGTGATAAACCCTTGAACTTGTGAGTTACTTTATCTATTACTCAGCTCTATTGGTAGCTATGTTTTAAGATTGGAATTGCCCAACTATTTTTTTGTGAAATCATTCTCTATATTTTTGATGTACCTCTCATTTCCTAAAGTGAGAAAAATACCCCTCCTTTTGAAAACCTAGAATTTTATATAAATGCTTGAAGAAGAGTTAGATATCAATGCTAAATTTAATCCTCCAATATTGGAAGTTTCAATCCCTTAAAATCAGTTCCATATCATATTGTCCAAATTTGATTTGTTTAAAATTTTCAAAACTGGAAAATATAGGAAAACTACAAATAGCCCCATAAATGGGTGTTTGTTATTGACTGACAATCATCACTCATAGAGCATTAGAAAATTATAGAAATGCCTTTGAATTTCAATTGTCATTCAAAGCCATGACTTAATGACTAACGACTGTCAGTCAATAAGCCATGAGACATCATAGGCGTCCTAGATAGGGGCATCTACTAGGAGATGGCCTAAAGAAAATGACCACTAAAAGCCATTTGTCACAGGTAGAAAAAAATTCAAGGTTTTTACATTATTTTTAAAACCTTTGGAAAATTAAAATTAAGACCTATAAAAATATTTATAAAAATGTGGAAATCAAGGCCAAAACTTTGAGATTCATGTTTCCTATTAGAAATATAAATGGTTCTTCATCATTAGGCAACCCTAATCTAGGCTACCTTGGGTCACTATGTCTAATTAGAGCCACACCCATTCCCCTCATATATGGCACAAAAGTAGTGCTACTAATGGAAATCATGCTATAATCACTGAGAGTTATTCTTGAAGCAGAGTTACCAGAGATAGAATGGGTAGAACATAGGATGGAACAATTAAACTTGCTAGATGAAAATTGAATGAGAGCTTATTACCATAATCAAATAAGAAGAGGTTAACCCAATCTTTTAGTAAAAAGGTCAAGGGTCATCACTTGAAAGCGTTGATCGAATATGACATGATATGTTCATGGTAATCGTGCAGCGGAAAAATGATAAAAACAATCATACATGCCATATAATTCCATGACAAGAATCGAACCATGCAATTTTAGGGTTTTTAAAACTTACAACTTTTGATGCCTTTTAAATCTTGAAGTTGGTGATGACCAGCAACTAAGATAACTTTATCCGCCTTAGATCTTGATCACCAATGCCAAGGAACAGCCTTTTACGCCACTCCCTATATTCTTACACACACAATTGCACCGACGACTTAAAATCAAGATTGCCAGCTCTCTTTTAAGGTATTGTGTAATGGCTATGGTTTGAAACTACAAAATTTGATTTTGTACTTCTCTTAGGTTGCTATTACTACCCAAGAACACAAGAGAATGAGGAACAATCCTTTCTCCTTGTGAAAAATTGGGCCAAAATAATTAAGTGAAAGAGAGATGTAATTCACGTCAAAACCAAAGCTAGGGTTTTTCACGCCAAAACCTAGTTGTCTCTCTTAGGGTTTTATTTCTTTTCATATATATATCCTTATCTTTTGGCAAGTGTTTGATCTGAATTTTACCATCTCAAGATAATTAATTCAACTTTAATCACTTCCTAAAAATAAGTAATATATATTGATTTAAACTCCTTTGAATTTAAAATTCAAATTTGAAATAAAACACAAGACATTTAATTAAATAAAATCACTTAACATAAATAATGAGCATATGCCAAAATTCCGTGATTCTTATCTTGGAATTTCGGCCACTCCATCTATTATTTAAATGATTTAATTTAATTTAAATTCTTTTAGGCTTTAATACTCAATTAACTTAATTAATATAAGATAATTAATTAATTAAAATTAAACCTTGTGGGCTGAATTTTTCTCTCTTATGGATCAAGGTCCAATAGCAATTTTAAAACCCATTATACACATTAATTTGACTTTAATTAAAATCCTAAATTAATGCCCAATACTTTACTTAAATATTTTAAGCCCAATGCTTTGTGTGCGATCCTATAGGTCCATTTAATGTTGGCAATGAATTAATAAATTAATTCAAAGGCTATATATATTCTCTAGCAAGATATTATAGCATTTCAAATTAAATGAAAATGCATATGGCATTTAGTGACCTAATGCAATTTTGCATAGTCCCTTACCCATAAATATTAGAATTAATATAAGGCATGGAACTAGTCATCCTTATATATATTAATTCCTTTCTTGATATTCCAATGACACTAAACTCTCAGATAAATAATGATTACTCATTATTTCATCTCGGTATGGCCATACACTTCTCAGTTCACTGATCAAGTGGCCGATGATATTTTCTCTCTTATAGAGAGGGGTAATCCCTTCACTTTCCTCATGCTCTCTAACATGAATCAATGCATACCCAAGCATACCCGTACTTGTCACTCTGTTATGAGCATGTTAGGTGTATGTCAAAGCACACAGTAATTCATAAAGAGTTTCATGGAGATTTTAGGTCTAAAAACTCCGATACAAAACTTGCATATGAGAAACACTTATGACTTGTACCATGTAGTGTTCTCATGAGTGGATCGAATCCAGATACCATGTTCTAAACATGTATCTATGATCTCTGATTGACACTCTTATCCTTATGATCCGTAAGACAGAACTCAACTTATCAGAGAGAGCATACTAGTCTTAATTCATTTGTTATTCCCATAATAATGACTGACTAGGGATATTTAGAATGAAGTCTCATTTGTTTCAAGGTCTTACAACCATGTGCCTCACACATGATAACTTAAACTAAAACAACATTCTTGGATAGTTCTATCAATTGATATGCATAGGAATACAATAGATAAAACAAATGCCTCATTTTATTAATTAAAGTGTTTTATTACAATGCATTAGGGCTAGGGCTTACACTAACAAGAGCATGGCTTGGTATTTAAGTAAATGAGATTTTTCATGCCTAACTACAAAGGAAAGTTCAAACCAAAATGGGAAAACCCCTTCATGCTAAAGAAATTACTATCTAAGGGAGCAGCTATTCTCTCAGATAGCGGTAGGAATGAGTTTAAAAAACCAATCAACATTGAAAAATTAAGAAATGTTCCATGGCTAAGAAAATATCAAAAGAAAAGAAGAATAGACCGCGGGCTGAAAAATGAAAAAAGGCAACCTTGTTAAAATTGGACACCTCACTAGGGTAAAAACTGACAAAGGCATCTTAGTAAAAACTTAAGGGTTGAAAGAAAATAACAGTCAAGAAAACCTGTGAGAGCGGACTGACAACAGGAATTTGATGCACCTAATGTGTCATTGCTTGAGATTAAATGAAAGCTTGTGTTTTTTCATTGAATGTTATGTCATGATTATTATTATTGTAAGATTTTGATTATATGAGAATGCATATATAATCTAAGTTAGGCATATTGATTAACATAAAAGCAAAGCATTATTTATTTATCAAAAAAAAAGCACACAAACACACAATAGCAAACAAAAGATGGAAGGATTAACTTGTGGCCTACATGGAAAACACACTTTATATTACATATTATATAAATTCTTCCTTCTATAAAGATGATCAAGCTTTAGTCCCTCTACTGCTACCTTTCCTACCTGGGCACCTTAATAGAAGGCCCTCGTATTAGGTGTCACCATAACCCATGAATGAAACTAAACACTAGTTTCGAAGTCATAAACATTCATGGTTGGTAATTGCCTCCAAAATGATGAAAGCATCTGTCATATCTTCTCCTCTAAAATTCAGTTGGGTGCATATGATCTCTTAACTCATGCCAAACTATCGAGCACATCATGTTGTAATATAAAAGGTAGCTCTATGCAAACCATAAAGTGGGACACAGCTAGAACTACCATTATGAGTCACATACTCTAACCTTATTCATAGACACATGAAGCTCACCATTCACTTTACCATTGAGCTCAACTAGATTATACCTTGCTCCATAGAACATACCTAGCACTAGCTCATACGAGTGCCAAATAAACTTAAAAAGTATGCATTTATCATGTAAGGAGAGGGCTCAACCAACATTCTAATTTTCTCCTATAGCCATATCTAAAGAAAAACGAGAAAAGAAAAAAAGAAGGGGGAGTAAGTATAAAAGCCATTAGAATGGTTAGGGTCCATTTCAGGCAAAAGTTAGGTATAGGATCATGTGAAAATCTATAAAAATATGCATTTTCTATAAAAAAAAGAGTAAAAATCCATAATGGGTGCACTAACTTCAAATAAATGACTAAAGATACCTGAAGTAGTAATTGGCTACCAGTAAAAAAAGCAATAAGGCCTACATGCACATCTCTATTCTAAGTAGGATCTCAACCAAAATCAGTGGAAAAGGGGTTAGCCCTTTATAGATATCATTAACAACATCAAAAAACTTATAATCTCTAATGATAATGCCCTCACTAGTAATAAGTAGTAGGTCAAACACATGAAGAGGATGGCACCAACTGAGCAGGTCTTATTTCCATCAAAGTAATACAAGTTGTAAAAAAACATTGAGTACAACAAGTTTCAATGGGTCCGTAAGAATTTAAACGTCAAAAGGGTGAATCCCCAAATCACAAATTGCGTCTTAGGGATAGTTGGTTATGCAACCTGGCAAGCAAAAACAGTGCTTGGTGAAAAAGGAATATTAAGGATGGCTATAAATTCTTCGTTCAAAAGGCATAACTCCATATTGTCAAAGCCAAAAACATGAAAACAAGGGTCCTAATAATGGGTAGATACCACAAGAAGATCTTTATCAAGTTTTACCCTACAAAGAAATTACAGGTTATAATAAAAAAACAAAATCAAGTTATCCCAAATGGAGTAGTCGTTAAGCAGTATAGCCAACCTTTAGGAAAATATAGTCATATTGAATAAATCAAAGGGGAAATCAAGGGAATACAAGGCAAAAAGGTAGAATATGAAGTAAAATAAAGTGGATAAGGGTTGTAAGAGAAAAGAAGTTAAAAATCTAAAGGCTTATTTAAATGTCAGGTTACACTACCATGTAAGCCTATTGCATGCCTATGTATGAGCCCCAATTACCACATGGTAAAGATGAACAGTAAAAGGCATTTTGCATATTTTACAACTCATGCTACATTACTTCATCATTTTTGTACCCTTTGTTTCCATGTAAAACTTTATAGGTAATGTATATCAGTTTTCAAGTTTCTAAGTGGCTTATCCTCAAAAATGATAATATTGGTAGAGATATATAGTAATTTAGGGAATATATTTTGCACGCGTGATTAATTAAAAATAAGACTAAATAAATAAAATGAGAAATAAAAAAATAAAAATGGTAAAAATAAATATAATTAGCCAATAAAGTTTTTCATTCTTGTAAATGGTATATGGTAATGTTAATATATAATAGAGCATAAAATTCATTTATTAGTACTTTATATTGGTATAAGAAGGGTGTATGTAATAAATAAAATTGAAATAAATTTAGAAGGTAGATAAATTGTAAAAAGTTATGAAAAAATTATTTTTTGAGAGTAATTTGGAACAAATTGAGGTTGTTTTGCATGAATTTGGGTAAACACCCATGCAAAAACACTATTCACATTGTATTTTTCATGCATGGGATGGGTTTATGTTCAAATTTTTTATTTTTTCCTTATATGCCGATGCATGGAATACACACATCCTTGCAAGGCTTGCATGACCATGTAAGTATCTTGCATGCCCGTGCAATCTTGCAAACTATGATCGATGTCTAGCAAGTGTACTAGATCGGCTAGTAATATCGGGAAATAAAATTAAAATCATAAAATATTGTACCCTAGGGATTGATTAAATTGTGTATTTTAGATTAAAAAGTGAGTGATGCGTGAAAGAATTCCCAAATAATAGTGATTATGAATTGATTAAACACAAATAACAATAACTAGATAATGAAATTAAACTATAAACAATAAAACTAAGAACAAAACAAGATTGTAAAAGGTGGTAAAATTTAATGATAAAAACACTTTTGCTAAAGGAACTATCCACCTCAAATCCTATTGCAATGACTTAATTAAAAATTAACACAAGTGATTATGGAAAACTAGTATAAAATTCATCATTTAGAGTATCATTCTAAGCATCAAATTCTTATATTAAGAACAATCTAACACTTTGTATACAAATTTGATTTACAAACTCCTAAACTTTAATTAGACCCTTTATCAAGCGATCTAAGTCAAGCCCATTCTTAGTTCAACTTTCTTGGACTTAATTCTACCCTTAGATTAACTTAATATTATCTTAATTCTCATAACATAAACATGTATTAACATAAGTAAATTAAACCAAGAACATGCAAATCATAAGTCATACATGAAATTAATAATTAACCATTTAGTCAATACATTAATCATCAAATCAAATTAACTAAACCTAAGAATAATCTCAAGAACTAAGAAATAACACACGTGCATTGCATTAAAGCTCAAAATAAAGTCATTTCAAATATAAGTATGAGGGTTCAAGTTTCTCTCAGCAAAAGTAAGTAAAACTTCTTACTAAGCATATTAAAACAATTGAAAAACTAAAATTAAAGATTACAATATATATAAGGTTGTTGGCTTCCTTTGAAGTCTTCTCAGAAGATCCAATTTGTAGCCTTTAAACCCTAGATCTTATCTCCTTCAAAATTAGGTTAAAATCTAAAAAACTCCCTCCCTCCTTTAGCATTCATGCTCCTCTTTTATATCAATCTTTTTATCCACTTAAAATCCTTAAAGAAGAAGAAATTCTATTGCAATTTAACTTCCTATTGTAGAAAAATCAAAAGTTTGATCGTAAATCAAATACCTTTTCTCGGTAGAGGGAAAATTCCCTTTACCGAGGAGAATTCAATATGCTATATCATTTGGATTGCCTTGGTAGAGGGAAAATTCTCTCCATAAACGAAAAGTCCTCTAGATTCTAGCTTTAACATACTTCCCTCAGTAGAGGGAGAATTGCCTCCATCAAGGTAAGGATATTGATTTGTGACTTTAAATTCTCCTATGTAGAGGGAAATTCCCCTTTACAGAGGAGAACACTTCTATACTAAATGTGAATTAACTCTTTAAAATTCTTCAAGTTAAGCCAAACTCCCCTTTTAGCCTGAAAGTTTTCCTTTTCTTTAAAATAGTCTCTCAAAACACCAAAAATCACAATTAAGCCTAAAAACACAAAAAATAAGAAATCAAACAAACTAACACTAAACTAACAAAATAAACACGTAAAAACATACTAATAGTCTACTTATAATTCAAAATTATCAAATACCCCACACTTAGTCTTTGTTTGCCCTCAAGCAAATTTGAACAAACCAACTTCTCAAAACAATCCAACTCTGACTAAGAATTATGAATTTCAAAATCATGCATAGCAATTAACAAGAGCACTTGATAACATTCCAACTATATTAGATTTAACTAAGAAAATATAAGTTAGTTTCTATGTATTTGTGCAAGAACAAAACTTTTTTAAGCATTTTTCAAAATCAAAACACCAATGCACTTCATAATCAAGCTCTATAAATGATGTGAACCTAGATGACAAAGGGTTTCACACTTAAAACTCTAGAAACACCATAGGCCTCTTCTTTAGTATGGAACCTGAAGGTCATCTCTGCTAAACAATTTAAAAGAAAACATAGAATCACTAGGACTTTGTAGGTTGTAATGGGTTTAAGGTAATGATTAATAAGGAATGGATAAAAGATAAATATAAAGAATAGCCACCATTATGCTTAGTAGTTAATCCATAAAGGCATCTACTAATGGGCTCAAAAAGGTAGGTGTTATGAAGTCTCTATTAGAGAGTATGCCCTAGAGCCCATGTAAAAAGGATGGATTTCATATATATAAATTCATGTTATTAATGAAAGGCATCATTCATTTATTAATGCTATGTTTAAATACATGTGTTTGTATATCTTAAATTAATGAATGAAGTCCTAGATATTATAAACACAGTGCAAAGGCAATCATGAAAGTGTTCATGATATGAGACATCTATTGCATGCAAATGTGTTAATATCTAAATATCTCTAGTCATAGAATAAACAAGATAGGACATTAGTAATAAGAACAGACTAGTACATGCTATGCTTCTTGAATAGTTCAAGTAGTGGTTCTCATAACTGTGATTATGGAAGATGATCAAAGCTAACATGTGGATGCTTGTTAGAAGAACAAGTTCATTGAAGACCTGCAAAGAGAATCCTCACATGGATATTAAATCTATATCAGTGAGGAATCTTTTCATAATGGTTGTGCAAGTATCCTTAGACTTGAGATCACCAAAGTTATCTTAAGTAGCAAGTGATATACTTTGATGCCATAACTGGTTACTTCTAACTGGAGGTGAATATAGTTAGGAGGTTGGGTATATCATGACTTAGTTGAAGATAGTTGAGTAATCGATAAAGGATTCACCATCCCAAATTTATTAAGGGAAGTTATCTTGCATTTCTATAATTGTCTTGTTCAGAGAATCTCTAGCCAGAGTAATATGCTAAGATGGATAGAGATCCATAAAGGGCATTTTGGGAACAATGGTTAAATTAATAGAACATATATAATTAGATTTATATGAGTTGAAAGAAATCCATACTCAGAATCTAATTGAGATAAGAGTGGTGAAAGGAGTAATTGCACGTTAACTGTTTCTATTGAAAGGAATAGCCAGAACCACCTTTACTTTCCTAATATTTTGGTAGTCATGATGCCTAGCTAGAGGCCTCTCGTGACTTTTTTAATAGTGTATCATAAATATCAATAAGGGATTGATAAAATAATTTAAAGAAGTTTAAATCATGTGAGTTTTGAATAGAACTCATAATTACACATTATACTGCCAATATGGACAGGAACCCAATAGGTCACAAACATATGGAGTAAAGGATAAAATGACAAGAATAATAATATTTGATATTATTATAGGAGAAGAGAAATCGATAAGAGAATAATTAATTAAAGAGTTTAATTAATTATGCTCAAGTAGAAATGATCATAGAACTTTTTAGAAATATTCTGCAAAATAGACCTAATTGAAAATATTGTATTTCATAATTAATTATTATTTGAGTATAAGTGTTATAAGGCTGATATAATAATTAATAGATCAATTGGAGAAATATAAGAGGCCCAAAAGAATTAGTTTTTGCATAGAAACCGACCAAATGATAGGTTTCACACCAACTCCAAATAGAAGGCCTTAGAGGCCTAATTCTTAGACAAAAATAAATTAAATATATTCCATAAGTGTTATGGAACTTATATATTTAATTTAGATGGATTTAGAATTAATTTGGATGATTAAATCCAAGTATATGCATAAAAGGCCTAGTTTTATGGGTTATGTGTATAGTCCTTTAAGAAAAAGACATAAATTGGATTTAATTAAGCCCAAATAAATTAATAACATTTTCAGAAGCCAAATTAATAATTCTCCAGTAATTTTAAAGAGCACAATTCCATTATGAAGTTGGATTTTTAACCTAACTATAAAAATCCAAGATAAAGGGAATTAGGGTTAAATGAATTTCATAAGAAAAGAAATTCTCTATTCTTCTCTATCCCTAGCCACCATCCTCTCTCCTTGCTAGCATCAAGGAATTTTGGCCACTTTGTTATACCAATAGTTCTTGGTTCATTTGATCATTCTTTAGTGTGGATTACGATTAAAGATGTTCAATTTTGGGCACTATTGTTTGCGACAACATGGTGATAAGGAAAATCAACTGTTCAAAAAAAATCAAATGTGATTTTTCTTATTCTTATTAATATCTATATTGTATATTTATGGCAAGATCAGATATATTGGTTAAAAATTTTAATTTCCGCTTATACATGTAATGTATGTAACCGATTAATTCCCAACAGTCTCTACTAGATAAAACATCGAAAAATGAATCACAACCTATTGATGCCCAAATAGAGATTGTTGTTTGAGACATCACTTTTATTAGGCAACATGGTTAAGTGTTATTTTATTATTTAGTTTTAGATTTTAATCCCCTATTCTTTCTTACACGTTCCAAACAATAGAATTTAAATAAACATCCCAATCAAATAAAAAAGCAATTAAAAATAAAATAAAGTCCTACTTAAGTTATTATATAAGCAAATCATCTTAGAAAAAATAATATACTTAACAAAATACATAAATACATAAAATGGGCTATTTATTTAGTGGGGAATGTTGGTTACCTCATGCATGCTTACAAAAAAAGGCTATTATTATATTATGTGAATTTAGGCTAAAAATTGAACATTGGTCCACATTTTGTAAAGAAACCCAATTGATTTAATAGAAAATATTTTAATATCTTTTATTTTATCGTGCACAAAAATTTCCTTTTTTACTAACTATTACAACCTTAAAAAATTAATACATCTAAAATAAAATAACCAATAACAGCAAAAAATAAATAACAAAATAAAACCAAATCGTAGTAAATTAAATAAATTAAATAATAACATATTGAGATAACTAGAGGGTGAAGGTGGTGACCAACTCGAGACCATGGCTTCCTATGCAAAACACCATATAAATGCCAACAAGACTAAAGAGATCAAAAGCTTGACCAAAAACCAAAAAAGGAAATGAATTAGTATTCACAAATAATGTAGTAAAATAACTACAAATTTAATTATGTAAAAATAATTTTGAGTATGGAATCATACCATATAATGGTCAACCCACATGAAACAATATATAAATATGATAAGAAAGGTAAAATAGATAAAAATACATCAAACACATAAAAAATGCCTTAAAAATACACTTATGGATGCCCAAAACAAGTGAGGGATGACCAAAAGGCAACAAGGGATGGCCTAAAGGGAGTGAGGGATGGGATGAAAGTGAAGGATGAGATGAAAGGATTGTATGGTGACATCCAATCCATTAAGTCATGGATGGTCATCCGCCAGTTCATCCTCCCATTCATCACCTCTGGACAACACCAGAAATGTAAAAAAATAGCCAAAAATACAGAAAACATGCAAGATTGATATATGACCCTATACATGCCATATTTAAATGCAAAATAATTGTAAAACATATTATAAATACATAATCATGCATTAACTCATTAAAATCATGGAAATATAGAACTTACAAATTAAGGAAAATGTTTTATATATACAATAATGGAGGAATCTCAAAGGTTCTATCATACCTTTAACCAAATAAACAATTCAGAAACAAATCATTCTTTAATAAAACATGAAAATCATTCAAGTATAATAGTTACAATGCATCATATCAATATTAAATCATGTGAGCATGTGAATTAATTATAGAGAAAAAAGTGATAAAAGGCCTAGAATATTACTCTCATGATATATTCTAATTTTATAACTTTTGTAGTCCAGATCTTTACTCCGATTCATGTTCCTTCATTCTCAAAAAGAGCATGAAATTCATTTTTGTATGAGTGAGTTTTTCGCAAAGATTTGCTAGAGCCCAAAGGTTTAGAGAGAGAAAGAAACTATTTCTTCTTCTCTAATAGTGGCTCCTCAAGAAAAATATGATACCTCCCACTTTTAGAAAACTTAAGGTTTTTTATTTTATACCTAAGGAAGAATTTGATTTGGAGTCCAACTCAAATCCTTCCAAATTTGGAGATAAAATCCCTTAAATTCAAAATAAATATTTTGGATAAAAATTGCCTTTCTTTAAAATCTAGAAACATGGGAAATTTTGGGTTTTAAGTGAGGGACATGCATCCCTTAATGAGGGGCAGTTGTCCCTCATCGCTAAACCCTAAATTTCCTAAAAAGTCCCCAATTTAGAATGCACAAGAGAAGAACCCATAGACAAGCATCCCTCAGGTGGCAAATAGCTGTTTGTCACCATTGAAAATCTAAACCTAGGTTTTTACGCACATTTTGTTAAAACATGAAAACACTTGGAAATATTTGGAAACACTTAGAAAATCATGAAAAATCTTTAAGAGAAGGTGAGAAATTAACGATCGGACCTTCGAGATCTAAACCTAGTTATCAGCAATATGTTATTTCCTCAACATCGGGTAACCCTGATCTAAGCTACCTCAGGTCATGGTATCTACAGCTATCCTTAATTTTAGGAAGCTGGTGCACTAGTGTTAAAACGAGCCAAAATTTAGAGTGAAAGGAAAATGATACGTACCTAAGGCAGCAAATCTTTTAATTGGTTTGTTGTTTGAAATTCATAATTAGCACCTAAGGCATGCAAAATCAAGATTCGAGACTAACTCTATTGAAGGCAATGAGTCTCTAGTTGTCTAATTAGCATCTAGGACATGCAAAATTAAGATAACAAAAAGTTTTTCTTGATTAGTGCTTGGGGTATGTAGAATCAAAGCTTGCGACTAACTCCATTGAAGGCGACAAGTCTCCACTTGTCTAATTAGCTCCTAGGACATATAGAATTGAGATAAGAAAGAAAGTTTTGTTTGATTAGTGCTTGAAGCATGCAAAATTATGTTATTTGAATACATCTGATTAGCTTTTGGGGTATGTAGAATTAAGATTGCTTGAATATATCTGGTCAGCACCTAGGGCATGCATAATTGGAATTGCTTGGTGGAACTTGATTTGTGTTTGAGGCATGTATAATCCAATTGCTATTGGTTGATGTTTTTTTTAAGAAGCATGGTTGCATTTCTCTTGATGTTCCACTTGGTAGATTTCTAGCAAATGTACATCACCATTAGACTTTTACCTCTTATTCAATGATCTCTTATTGTTATCAAGGATGTATTTTCTACTTGTTCAGAGAACATACATATACTTTCTGACGAGAGTTTTTAGTACCTACTATGAAAAAATGTTGAATGTTAGCACATTGCTTATTGAACTTTGCCTTTTGGGCCTATTTTGTTTTATACTTTTTATCTTTTCTCTTTTTTATTTATTGTTGTATTTTTATATGTTGTCATATTAGGTTATTTTATCTTACTTTTACATTTTATTGTCAATTCCTTTTCTTTTATTCATTCGATTTCAAGCGACAGATGCAAATAAACAATGGAAATAACCATAAATGTGGAATATATACAAAAATTAAGTAAATACATGTTTTGGATTTTATATACATCAAAATATCATAACTAAAGCAAACTCCCTGAATACAAAATAAATCATTGTGAGGGCCTTGGTCTAAGTGCCCTACAATAAGCTGGGCCTGAAGGTGGTCTAGGAGCTAACAGTCTAGGGAGTCGAGCTGGTGCTATAGCCTGAAGTGCTGGAGGTGGTTGCTCCCTTACTTGCTCAAATACAAACCTAAATCCTTGCAATGGCTATAAGATCTATGCTATAACATCTACTAGCCTCATCGATCCTTATCCTACCTAAAGGACTGCTCTGGAGTGGCTCTCTATATATCTCATTAGGTATCCCCTCAGATACCCGATGTAGCTCCTCAACTCCTTATCAGTCTCGATCATGGCCTATTTAGCTTTAGGAATCACGATCTTAATAAGATTGCCCTGGTCTCTGAGGTTAGTAAAGGAGTCACAACTACCTATAAGGACTCATCAAATTTACAGCCTGTAGTCTCTATATCTGCTCTAAGGTTCTATACCTTTGTCTACAAGGTTAGAAAGGTCATTGGTAAGGTGTTAAGCGATTGTACTATCATAAGTATGGTTTATAATGTCTCATTCTAGCATCTGATAGATGCCTTTAGTGCTATCAACCTTACAAAAAAGTAATTTGATAGAGTGGTTGAAGGTGCATATACAGGTAAAAGTGGAAATAATGGTGAAGGAGCCATCGATATGGATGCCCTCGGGTGTCTATAAGGTGGAAAGCTCAAAGAAGATGATGCTTCTAAGTGTCTGTAAGGAGAAAACCTTATAGCTGCTAACCTCTAATGGCTGATAGGAGATCTAGGATACACTGGTGTCTATTGTAACCTACCTAGGAGATCTTGTATGTCAAAGTGCATGTCAAACTTGTAGTCTAAGTCGATGCCTGCCCTCTATGGCTCCTATGACTCTCGTTGCTCATATGCCTTGTCCTTCTGCTGAGGTAGTTGTGCTTGGGGTGATCGAGGCTTTGCTGGTGCCTTCTTAGCTGCCTGATGCTAGTCATCCCTTCTACTGCTATTGGGTCTTAAGGACAGTGAGCAATCTATACTCTCCCTGTAAGGACCCAAAATAGGCCCTAGTAGAATTCCAGGGCAATTACATGTTATTAAGGTCTAATTGAGTATTATTGGGTGAATTATGAAGAGTTAAGATATTGATTAGGGAAAAAATGTTATTAAGTTATCAATAATTATGTGATAAATGTGTAAATTATAAGGTATGAATTTTATAAGGTCATAATTAAATTATTATTGTTGGTTTAATAATATTCAAGGGTGTAATTGAAGTAAAAAGTATTAATTTGGGGTAAATTTATAATTACGGCATCTTTAGGGGCAAATGTGAATAAATGAATAATTGAGAGCTTAATTTAGAGAAAGAATAAATGAATAGGTTAATTTATAACAGGCAAGAAATGGAGGGATCACTTTATAACATGCAAAAGGGTGTGGGTTAATTATAGGACATGCAACTTGTTGAGGGACCAAAAAGGGAATTTTCCTAACTATTATAAATAATCTTTTTGCTAGTGGAATGAAAGAGAAACTTAATAAGAGATGGTGGTGGACGAAATTCTAGAGAGAGTTACAGAAATTTCCTTTCTCCTTCACATTTCTTAAAGCCATAGATGATTTTTCAAGGTCTTCTTGAAGAGGAAATACTTGCATGTTGTTCAATCTAGATCATTAGTATAAAACTATAAGGTAAATATTTTAACTTGATAGTTCATCTCTTCATCTTCATCTCCTTCTTATTTTGATTAATGATGTATTAAGATAAATGAGGGAAGATTGGTGTTAAATTAATGAATTGATGCAAAGGATAAAAAGAAGGTAGAAGAGACAAGGAAAAAGGGCTTACAAAGGACTAAGAGTGAAAGGAGAATTTAAAGAAGATTTGAATTGCATGTCCAGGTTTGGGAACTTATTCTTCATGCATGTGTGTGGATATCAATGTTTATGCTTGGATTACTTAATTTTGATGGTAATTTATTAGTTTATTTAGGGTTAATAAGAAATTTAAATAGGAAAATCGTGTTTTTAAATATTAAGGAAAAACTGGGTGTGGTTCTTGTGAACCAGCTTGCTTGTTTTATCAATATCTAGAGTTGTAGACCTCGGATTGAGGTGATTCAAAATTCAGGTTAAAATAGATTCAATTATCTACAATTAATTAGAATAAGTCGTGGCTTGATTATGTTGTTAAAGAACTCATAAAAATCGTACAAGTGAACTATTTGTGTGTATAGGCAGTTTTGAATAGTTACCAAAGTTTTAACCATAACTCCTTGTATTTAAGTCATAATTGAGTGACTTTTGATTCTATGTAAACTTGATATAATTATAAACAACTTTGTAGAATATACCTAGGGCTAAATATGTTTGTATGCTATCCAAATATTCACTTGAAATTGTAGTGACCTGTTATTCTCTGTTCTGGAACAGATTGTAGAAAATATGATATATCTCCTTGTATATTGAACAAAATACTATGAGGTTAAATTATGGGAACAATATACTTCTATAAATATACTTTTCATGGAGAAAGTAAAGCCTAAATCTTTCCTTAAGCTTGTCTAATTTTAGCTTAATTTCAGACCTATATACAACATTGTTAATATAAACAATAATTAATAAAGTGTAAAATAAGTTTTGCAAGTGTTTTATTTTTCATGAATGTGATGATATTGATTGTGTTATTATAATATTTGGTTTATGGAAGAGATGAATCGAAAGCATGCAAATCAAAGTTGAAAGAAGAAAAGTTAATGAATTTGAAATTCTGGGTTAAGTTTCTATGAACCAGTTTTGGAATTTTATGGATACCTCGAGTTTTATAGCTCCAATTTGGGAAATTCCAATTTCTAATTAAATTTAAGACATGGATTCATAGTTTTTTAGAAGAAACCTAAATGTGATTCTGTCCCTAAGTATTTTTTATTTTTACTTGAAATTCGCAGTGAGATGCTATCTAGTTGTAGAGACCAGGTTCCAGTATTTTTGAAATAATGTTTGATAGAGAAGCCTAAATCCTATGAGGAAAAATCCTGGATAAAATAGACTTATAGGAGAAAAATTTTTGTGAAGGAAGGTTGGCTTAAATCTGTACAAATTTTCTTCTATGAATTTTCTAATTAGTAACTATAACTAATTTTGTTATTGTGAACTGCTGTCTAGTGTTAACGAACAGCTTGTAGTATTTTTCTTATAACTCATGATAGAAAACTCAAAATGCTATGGGAAAAATTCCAGTTAAAATAGACTTATAGGAGTAAAACTCTTATGAATAAATGTTAGTTCAATTCTGTACTTATTTTGTTCCACAAATTTTTCAATATGGTCACACAAACTGTTTAAAAAAAATGCACTCTTGGACAGTCTGTAATGTTTGGGTTATAACTCCTAATTTAATGGCCCTATTTGACTGATATTTGAAGCATGAGAAACTAGTGATATAAAAGATTATTATTTAAAAGTCCAATTTGGTTAATTTAGCCATTTAGCATGGCAAAATTAAAATGTTAAACATAACTGAAAATCTGTCTATCTTATTCACTATAACCTAATTCTTTGATGTATAAATGTACTACATGTAATAATAATAATATGATATTTTTACAGTAATTTGATCATAAAATGATGACATTGCTGGTTGTATAATTATAGGTAATAATAGTGGTATTGTAAATTTATACATGACTATGGTGTTAGATGATATATGTATACGACAAAAAGGTACGATAATATTATTAAACTAAAGCTATAAGTGTATAAAAGTTTAGGAAATATAGTACGCAACAAGACCATGAACCAGCATATGGATAATTACTTATTTTAATGAATATGATTATGCCTATATGCTTATGTCTACTGAATAATATGTTAAGGTAAATGATTACAATATTACATAATTATAGTTGCTTGATTTGATACCTGAGTGTGATTGTGTGTGTGTGTGTGTATATATATATATATAGTCATACATGTATGTACACATATAGGTTAACCTATTGTGGACATGATCATACACATCATTGATTGAAGGAACTCAATAGAGCATGATGTTATGTATCATCATATTACATATGTAAAATAGCTACTTGATTTGAAGGGATTACAAGTACAAAATAGTAATACTTAATTGTGCTCAAGATAACATGTTTATAGAAAATTTATACATTTATATCTATGACACCATGCTCATATATATACATGAATATATATGTATGAACATCAATATGTATATGATAAGAAAAGAGCAAAGTACAGAATAGCAATACCGAATTGTGCATATGATCACATGTTTACTGAAAGTTATACGTGAGCATGTATATGATTAACTTGTACATAGTTATATAAGAGTATACATGTATATGAATGAATAAAGAAAAGATAACGCAAAGAGATTTTACTACCTGCGTTGAGTCTAGGAAGTGGATAGATAGGCATGGCTGTAAGGGTACCTTGCAGCTGCTTCTGAACATTTTGACCTGTTTAGGTCCACTTGAATTCAAAAGTATAGTGACCCTGTTTGGGTTTAAAAGTTAAAGTTAATTTAAACAACCCTCGTGTGGGTTGTAGCCGACCCCGTTTAGGTCCACTTGACCGGTCCATGTTATTTGAATGACCCCGTTTTTATCCACCGATTTATCATACAGTTTTATCCCTACAAGGGATCATCGTTTAATACCTTTGGGTATCTTATTTGTACCTTCAGGTGCCACTGTTATAATCAATAGTTTTGTACCTTCGGGTACTACAGTATAACCCGTTATCCACCTCTTAAGAATAGTGCAGGCTTTATTGTCAAAGGTTAAGAAAAGTTTAATAAGGCATGTAAATTCTTAATTGACTTCATATTATTCTGCATGTGAAATTCCTTTTATTGCATACAAAACCTGCATCTATAGGAATGCCCAATAGTAAATATATGTAAGTAATACTACTAGTATCAAAAATGCATGCTAATTGTTAAATGATGAATTTGCATTATATTAATACTTTGATTAAATTGATGATATATATATATGCCTTTGTGATCATAAACCTTATTTCTATATGTATGCCAATACATGATTGATGAAGGAACTATGGAACATAAAGTAAGCTTGTAGTAATTTTATAATCTCATGGTAATTGAATGTGTTGATTTGTTGTATAATTCTAATATGTTTATATCTTAGACATACAAGAATAGAAGTAAGATAATTTCAATACTTGTGAAGATTGTTTATCAAATTAATAATAGATAACTATACTTTTATGATTATGCATTGAGTAATAAAATAATAATTTTATCAATAGTTTGAACTTAAGTCCAAAGGATGTTGGAGCTTGTGTAATCATATATGGTGATTGAAACGTCAATACAAATTCTTACCGTTGAACTTTATGATTTCTATAAGTGAATGTAAACATATAATTTCTTGAAATAAATCATTGTTATATCTGAGGCATGTTGTGTGCTTTTTGACGATCACTGTGAGTGGTCGTTTATCATGATTTTAGTTCCCCACTAAGCTTTATAGCTTAGCACGGGTGTTCCATCCGTGTAGGTTGTAGGGATAGGACTTTCTCGCATGACTGATATCTGCAACAGGTTAGCCAACACAAGTCTTAGAAGATTGATAATAGAGTCTTCTTTTGGTCCTTATATTTTGTAGTTATGGAAACTTTAATTATGTTGGAAATTTTATAATTACTATAGATGTTTTGTATATGTAATATTTGCTGATAATGAGATGTACTTGTAAGTAAAGCTTATAATAGTTAACTTTTAGATATCTATTTAGTAGAATAACATATGTAATGTTATGATAAGCATGCTTAATTAATACTAAATAAAGTGATATGTACAGATTATAGGATAAGGGTGCTACACTCCCTTATGCCCATCTATAGGCTCCATCATACTCATTATGATCATCGCCTATAGGTCTATATGGATACTCTCTAGGATGGGATCGCCAAAGTCCTCTCGTGCCTTAAGAAAGATTAATAGCCTCATGATGACCCCTCCTACACATACTTGGATCCCTGGTATAGTGCCTACCCTGGTCAACATCGTGATGATCTCATGGGTAATGTCTATATAATGAGTCTCCTACATCACTCATAGGATATTAACGTCTACTTAATTAACATTACCTGTACTCCTTATGTGTCCTAGATATGAGGTAGATAAGACTCTCTAGAGGTGCCTATAAATCTGAAGAGACAACATCATGCTCTTTGCCTTATCTAAGTTGTAGATGACATCTAGCAATGTCATAGCCATCCATCTATCCCTATCCATCATCTGAGGTGGCATGACTATACCTAACCCACTTGGGAGCCCTATGGACTCTACGAATTGTCACCTTGTGATGTTATGAAGAATTCCCAAGGCCCAGAACTAGATGACACCCTTCTGTGTGTTCGAACACTAGTATCCTCTATACCTCAAAGTAGCTAGGACCTCGTTGGTCACATTTGAATAAGTTCAAAAGGCTAGGGTGAATAAATCTATCCAGCTTGCCCTGTCTAGGAGTCTATCAGCCTCTTACACTAATCTAAAGTCCTCGAGGAATTGCCAGGACATAAATCTGCTCATCCTATACTGAACCCAACCTAAAACTCTATATCTAACAGCCTGCTTAGGCATCATATAGGCTGGTAGTGGTTAGGATGGCAAGGGACACTTTGTCCTATGAGGCATCTTACGAAAATGTATTATATGTTAGCCTAAAGTTTACTTAAGTTGCAAGCAAATCAAAATGTCAAAATTATTTTTAACTAAATGTTTATAGCTGATCTATATTAGAAACATTTGATATGCAATATATGTTTTATGAGAATTTTAAGTAAAAATTTAGGCAGCATTTCGGCTAGGAATGTGATTCCTCCCTACATAAAAAATAAATTTAAAACATGTTAGAGAGTATGCCCTAGAGCCCATGTAAAAGGAATGAATTTCATATGTATGAATTTATATTCTTAATAAAAGGCATTATTCATTTATTAATGCTATGTTTAAATACATGAGTTTGTAAACCTTAAATTAATAAATAAAGTCCTTGATATTATAAACACAGTGCAAAGACAATCATGAAAGTGTTCATGATATAAGGTGTCTATTACATGCAAATATGTTAATATCTAAATATCCATATTCATAGAATTAACAAGATAGGACATTGTTAATTCGGACAGACTAGCACATTTTATGCTTCTTGAATGGTTCAAGCAGTGGTTCTCATAACTGTGATTATGGAAGATAATCAAAGCTAACATGTGGATGCTTGTTATAAGAACAAGTTCATTGGAGACCTACATAGAGAATTCTCACATGAATATTAAATCTATGTCAGTGAGGAATCTCTTCATAGCGGTTGTGCAAGTATCTTTAGACTTGAGATCACCAAAGTTATCTTAAGTAGTAAGTGGTATATTTTGACTCCATAACTGATTACTTCCAACTAGGAGTGAACATAGTTAGGAGATTGGGTATATCATGACCTACTTGAAGATAGTTGAGTGATTGACAAAGGATTAACCATTCCAGATTTAATAAGGGAAGTTATCTCGCATGATTCTATAATTACCTTGTTCAGAGAATCTCTGGCCAGAGTAATATGCCAAGATGGATAGAGATCCATGGAGGGCATTTTGGGAACAATGGTTAAATTAATAGAATATACATAATTAGATTTATATGAGTTGACGAAAATCCATACTCAGAATCTAATCGAGATAAGAGTGGTGAAAGGAGTAATTGCACGGTAACAATTTCTATGGAAGGGTATAGACAAACCACTTGACTTTCCTGACATTTAGGTAGTCATGATGCCTAGCTAGAGGCCAATCGTGACTTGTATAATAATGTATCAAGAATATCAATGGGGATTGATAAAATGATTTAAAGGAGTTTAAATCATGTGAGTTTTGAATAGAACTCACAATTACATATTATACTGCCAACATGGACAGGAACCCAATAGGTCACACACATATAGAGAAAAAGGATAAAATGGTAAAATAACAAGGATAATAATATTTGATATTATTATGGGGATAGAGAAGTGAATAAGATAATAATTAATTAAAGAGTTTAATTAATTATTATCAAGCAAAATTGTTCGCAAAACTTTTGAGAAATGTTCTATAAAATTGGACCTAATTTAAATAATGTATTTCATAATTAATTATTATTGGACTATAAGTGTTATAGGGCTGATATAATAATTAATAGGTCCATTAGAGGAATTATAAAGGGCCAAAGAAATGAAGTTGGCGCAGAAGCCCTTCTGATGAAAGGCCACACGCCAACTACAAAAAAGAAGGCCTTAGAGGCCTATTTCTTGTACCAAAATAAATTAAATATGTTACATAAGTGTTATAAAGCCTACATATTTAATTTGGTTGGATTTGGAATTCATTTGGGTAATTAAATCCGAGTATATGTACAAAGGGCCTAGTTTGTGGGTTTTGTGCATAGTCTTTTGTGAAAGGGCTTAAATTGGATTTAATTGAGCCCAAATAATTATAAATAATTCCAAAATCCAAATTAATAATTCTCCAGCAATTTTAAAGAGCCCAATAACATTATGAAGTTTGATTTTTAACCTAACTATAAAAATTCAAGTGATGTGGAAATTAGGGTTAGGTGAACAATTAACAGAAATAGTTTTTCTCTCCTCCAAAAACCGTAGCCGCCACTTCCCTTCGCTAGCTCAAGGGATTTTCAGCCAGCCCCTTGTTTTCTACCAATTTTTGGTTCATTCTATCATTCTCTAGTGTGGATTACTCATTGGAGTTGTTCGATTTTGGACACTGTGGTTTGCGACAACCCGGTGCAAAGGAAAATCAACTGTACAACAAAAATCAAAGGTGATTTTTCTTATTCTCATTAATATGTATATTGTAAATTCATGGAAATATCAGACATATTGGTTAAAAATTTTAACTTTCGCTTATGTATGAGATGCATGTAACCGATAAACTCCAACATGGTATCAGAGCATCGGTTTTACCATGAATATAAAATTTTATATTTTTTTACATAATAAGTTTTATTTTTGAGTTATTTATTTCATGAACTTTAAAATATCAGATTTTATTGTTCATGAATGAGAAATATTGATTTCTGGATATAAGTGTGATCAAATATATATAACGGAAATAAAAACAATTCTTTTGAGAAAAGGATTTTATGTTTTACGTGAAGAGCTTTTAATTTTAGGGGCTGTTCTAAATTAATTTTTTATAGATTATTTATAAGATAATTTAGATGATAATTTATGTGTTTAATATGTGATATTAAGCCATAGGATCAAACGAAATCAAAATCGAACAAGTTTTGCATGAAAACTAGTTTAGTCGAAAAGTTCGATAAATTGGTGTTCTTCATGTGTTCTTGATATGTTCTTGGTGTGTTCTTATTTAGAACAATTTTTAATCTTCTAAATCTGATATATATGAAATATTAAAGTGTTTTTAATTAATTGGATTAATTAAAATGAGCCTTAAATTAATTGGATTAATTTTAATTCATCAAAACCACTTAATGGGCTTAATTATGTTTACGGACTTGGTTTAAATTAGTGAATGACTTGGTGGGCCCAAGGAGCTGATTTAAATTAAATATTATAAACAATAATTAAGTTTATTAATGGTTTTTAAGGGCTGGAGTGGGCTTGGCTCAATCCAAAAGGCCCAAATGGTCCAATAGACACAAAACTAGTTTGTGTGTGAACACATTTAGGGTTTAATTTGGTGGGTTTCGGTCTACCCTTTATCTTAAGCTCAAAATTGATTTTTTTAATTATTTAATATGATTAATTAATTAAATAATTAATTAATAATTAATTAATAATCAATTGGATTGATTATTAAGGCAAGAACACATGCATGCAAAAAGGTTTCCTAAAATAAAAGTTTCCAAAATGGAAAAGGTTTCCTAGTTTGATCACATTATTAAAATAACTCAAAAGTATCTTTCAAGAGTTGAAACAAAGTTAGTAATCCATTAATTTATGCATTATAAATGCATATAAGGGTGTATGATTGGCATAATGGATAGTTATGGACAAGACCCAATATGATTGAGCATTATGCATGTTTTGGCCCAATGAGGACTTTCATGTCCCGACCACTTGTTTTTGGTTTGTATTTCTTTTCAAATTGTAATATGTAATTAGATTACTTAGATTATAATTAGAAATAGAGATGGAGACCACTATCGAGGAGCAAGATAGGCCGAATGGAGAGCTAACAAGCTTGAAGATAATGTAATTATTTTTCTTGTTTGAATCATGCATACTACCTAGGTGTGACCTTTTGATTTCCCTCTTGGCTCGGGGAAATCAATGTAGTAAAGTCCATAACTATACCATATTTTTATGGTTATATTTATTTGATAGATATAGGATGCATACCAATGTATGCCAACCATGTATGATGAGACTTAATTAACTAAAACCCTCAAACAAATACTGAGTTATATAAGCCTTCTATTAATTTAAGGAGAACCAGAGTTCTTTATAGTGTTGGTTTTTTTACCACAGTCAAGCTCACATTATATTGAATATGTTCAAATCTAATTAAATGGGTCATCTTAGCTAGCCTATTAGCTTGTTGACCATAGTCAAGGCTAATGGTTCTAGAGGCAAGATTATGGAATGCATATACGATATGCATGCATTAAGAGTTGATAACCTAATGATCCAATAGTTGTGTAGAGACACAATTAGTATAGAGATACCTACCTTTCAAGGGTATGGAGTTTGGCTTGTTGACCACAGTCAAGGTCAAATTACATATCAAGGATTGGATATTGGCCCACTAGGAAAACCATCGGGTTTTCTCGGATTATATAGTGAGGGCTATTAATTCGCAATAAAATAGTGGGAGTAAATGGATTAATTAAAGACATTATTAATGCATACATATATATGAACATACTCTCATAAGTTCTCTTTTTCACATCTAGGTCATCATCATGAGCACATCAAACATTAATATATGATCAATTTTGGATAACAAGCTGGTTGGCAGCAACTATTTTGACTGGATCAGGTAAGTGAGAATTGTTCTCAGAGCTGAAAGGATCCATTATGTCTTGGATAAAGATCCACCACCACTTCTATCAGATGATGCCATTGATGAGATCAAAGGCACTTATCGAAAATACATGGAGGATAGTGAAGCGGCAGCATGTCTGATGCTGGGTGCTATATCCTCGAAGCTTCAGAAGCAACATGAGATGATGGATGCTAGAACCATCATTTTGAATCTAGAGGAGCTTTATTCTTCTTAGGCTAGAACTGAGAAATATGAGATTGCTCGAGTTCTATTTAGCTGTAAAATGGTTGAAGGCACTTTAGCTGCTACTCATGCATTGAAGATGTATGGGTATATTGAGCATTTGAGTTGACTTGGCTATGTTATGGATAATGATCTATATATAGATTTAATCTTGTACTCATTGGCTCTAAGTTATGCACCTTTTGTGCTTAACTTTAACATAAATAAGATGCAAGTAACCATTCCTGAGTTAATCAACATGCTCAAGACAGCTGATGGATCCTTTAAGAAGGATCCAAAAAGTTTCATGGTTGTCACTTTTACTAAAGGCAAGAAGCAGAAGAAGAAGAAGAAGATAACCAAGGCGCAGCCAAAGAATGGTGGGATCTGTAAGGACCCAAAATAGGTCCTAGTAGAATTTAAGGGCAATTACATATTATTAAAGTCTATTGAGTATTATTGGATGAATTATTAAGAGTTAAGATATTGATTGGGGCAAAAATGTTATCAAGTTATCCTTAATTATGTGATAAATGTGTAAATTATATGGTATGAATTTTATAAGGTAATAAAATATTTAATTACATTGGTTTAATAATATTCAAGGTTATAATTAAAGTTTGAAGTATTAATTTAGGGTTCAATTTATAAATATGGCATTTTAAGGGTCAAATGTGAATAAATGAATAATTGAGAGGTCAATTTATCAAAGGGATTAAATGGAGAGGTTGATTTAAAGGATATATTAAAAGGAGGGGTCAAACTATAGCATGCAAAAAGGTGTGTGATAGTTGTATGACATGCAAATTCTTAATGGACCGAGAAGGTTATTTACCATGGCACTATATATAAAGGTTAAAAGTGGAGAGAGAGGTGTGTGTTGGCAATTGAGAGTGAAAAAAACCAGAAATTCTTTATTCGTATTATCTTATTTTCTTTGAAATCATTCAAGCAACTAAGTGATGATTTATGATGGTTAAGTAAAGGCAACTAAGTGTACAACTTTAAGGTAAATAATCTTTACTGAATTTCATCTTCTTCTTCTCCTTCTTCTTTTCATTTTATTAAGATAATGGTAGAGTAAAGTGCTGGAAGTTAAGTTAATGAATGATGATGTTGGTTGTAAAGGAGAAGAGGAGGGTAGAAAAAAGTAAAGGAAAAGTAGTTACAAAGAGTAGAGAGCAAGGGGAATTTAAAGAAGATTTGAGTTGCATGTCCAGTTTTGGGAACTTATTCTTCATGCATGTATGTAGATATCAATGTTTATGCTTGGATTACTTAATTTTGATGGTAATTTATCAGTTTTTTAGGGTTAATGAGAGATTTAAATAGGAAAATCGTGTTTTTGAATGTTGAGGAAAAACTGGGTGTGGTTCTTATGAACCAGCCTGCTTGTTTTGTCCATATCTAGAGTTGTAGACCTCGGATTGAGGTGATTAAAAATTATGGATAAATGAGATTCAATTCTCTAAAATTCATTAGAATAAGTCATGGCTTGATTGTATTGTTAAGGAACTCATAAAATTCATACAAGTGAACTATTTGTGTGTATAGGAAGTTTTAAATAGTTACCAATGTTTTAACCATAAATCCTTGTATTTAAGTCATAATTGAGTGAGGTTTGATTCTATGTAAACTTGATATAATGATAAAAAAACTTTGTAGAAGATACCTAGGGCTAAATATGTTTGTATTCTATCCAAATATTCACTTGAAATTGTAGTGACTTGTTATTCTCGGTTCTGGAACAGATTGTAAAAAATATGATATAGCTCTTTGTATAGTGAACAAAATACTATGAGGTTAAATTTTGCGAACAATAGACTTCTAAACCTATACTTTTAATTAAGAAAGTAAAGCCTAAATCTTTCCTTAAGCTTGTCTAATTTTAGCTTAATTTCAGACTTATACACAACATTGTTAATATGAACAGTAATTAATAAAGTGTAAAATCAGTTTTGCATGTATTTTATTTTGCATGAATATAATGATATTGATTTTTTTATTATAATATTTGGTTTATGTAAGAGATGAATCGAAAGCATGCAAATCAAAGTTGAAAGAAGAAAAGTTAATGAATTTGAAATTCTGGCTTAAGTTTCTATGAACCAGTTTTAGAATTTTATGGATATCTCGAGTTTTATAGCTCCAATTTGGGAAATTCAAATTTCTAATTAAACTTAAGACATGGATTCATAGTTTTGTAGAAGAAACCTAAATGTGATTCTGTCCCTAAGTATTTTTTATTTTTATTTGAAATTCATAGTGAGATGCTATTTAGTTGTAGAGAGCAGGTTCCAGTATTTTTGAAATAATGTTTGATAGAGAAGTCTAAATCCTATGAGGAAAAATCCTGGATAAAATAGACTTATAGGAGAACAATTTTTGTGGAGGAAGGTTGGCTTAAATCTGTACAAAGTTTCTTCTATGAATTTTCTAATTAGTAACTAAAACTGATTTTGTTATTGTGAACTGTTGTCTAGTGTTAACGAACAACTTGTAGTATTTTTCTTATAACTCATGATAGAAAACTCAAAATGCTATAGGACAAAATTTCAGTTAAAATAGACTTATAGGAGTACAACTCTTATGAATAAATTTTAGTTTAATTCGGTACTTAGTTTGTTCCACGAATTTTTCAATATGGTCACAAAAACTGTTTTAAAAAAATGCACTCTTGGATAGTCTGTAATGTTTGGGTTATAACTCCTAATTTAATGGTCCTATTTGACTGGTATTTGAAGCATAAGAAACTAGTGATATAAAAGATTATTATTTAAAAGTCCAATTTGGTTAATTCAGCCATCTAGCATGGCAAAATTAAGATGTTAAACAGAACTGAAAATTTGTCTATCTTATTCACTATAACCTAATTCTTTGATGTATAAATGTACTACATGTAATAATAATAATATGATATATTACAGTAATTTGATCATAAAATGATGACATTGCTTGTTGTATAATTATAGGTAATAATAGTGGTATTGTAAATTTATACATGACTATGGTATTAGATGATATATGTATACGACAGAAAGGTACGATAATATTATAAACTAAAGCTATAAGTGTATAAAAGTTTAGGAAATATAGTATGCAACAAGACTATGAACTATCATATGGATAATTACTTATTTTAATGAATATGATTATGCCTATACGCTTATGTCTACTAAATAATATGTTAAGGTAAATAATTACAATATTATATAATTACAGTTGCTTGATTTAATACCTGAGTGTGATTATGTGTGTGTGTGTATATATATATAGTCATACATGTATGTATGCATATAGTTTAACCTGTTTTGAACATGATCATACACATCATTGATTAAAGGAACACAATAGAGCATGATGTTATGTATCATCATATTACATATGTAAAATAGCTACTTGATTTGAAGGGATTACAAGTATAAAATAGTAATACTTAATTGTGCTTAAGATAACATGTTTATAGAAATTTTTACGTGTATATCTATGACACCATGCTCGTATATATACATGAATATATATGTATGAACATCAATATGTATATGATGAGAAAAGAGCAAAGTACAGAATAGCAATACGAAATTATGCATATGATCACATGTTTACTGAAAGTTATACGTGAGCATGTATATGATTACCTTGTACATAGTTATATAAGAGTATACATGTATATGAATGAATAAAGAAAAGATAACGTAAAGAGATTTTACTGCCTTCATTGAGTCTAGGAAGTGGATAAATAGGTATGCCTATAAGGGTACCGTGCAGCTGCGATAGTTTTAACCTCGTTTGGGTGACTAAACAGACCTGGTCCCATTTGGATCAATGGTGCCTTCGGGTGACCTATTATCTCTTTGGTGCCTTCGGGTGACCTATTATCTCCTTGGTGCATTCGGGTGACCTAGTACCTTCGGGTACCACCATATAACCTGTTATCCACCTCTTTAGATTAGTGTAAGCTTTATACCAACGTTAAGAAAAGTTGATTTAAAGTTTTATGAAGCATGACAATTCCTAAATTGACTTCATAATATATATATTAAGTATGAAATTCATTTTCATCATATATGGAAATTAAGATATTAAAAGAGTTTGCAATATACACTTATGCATAATTATTGCATATAAAAATTATATGTACAGAGTTGTATGAATAAACTAGTGCATTACTAATATCTAGCTAAATGATTTGTATAATACATCATATATGCAAGCTATGAAAATGTATTGCCAATATAAGTGTTTTCTTTACAATAGAATATAAGAATTATGTTTAGGTATTCATGTTGGTGACAACCTTTTAATTAATACATTGGGTTATGTGTTTTTCTTATAACTACTCGTTCTTGCTTTCTATTAGGAAATGATGTACAATGTCTTGTGTGCAAATATAAAATATTTACGGATCTATAAGTGATAAACTCAATATGATATTGGTATTTGAGATGGAAGTAATTAGTAATTCAATGTATGCATTCGTACAATAAATGTCATAATTACGTTTTGGATTAATAAATGAAGAACTTGCTTAGTACTAATGCTCTGTCTTTCTCATGAACATATATATTCTTGTTGAACATATGCTTAAATTTGAATATGTTTATTCCTAGAATATGTCAAAGTGTGTGGTATGAGGACTCTTGTTCATTTCTTTTATTGAATTAGTATCTTTTACATTTAAGCAGAAGGTATGTTAGTAGTTCATGATGTATACTTGTTGGCGACCACTGTGAGTGGTCGTTTGTCATATTTGTGTTCCCCACTAAGCTTTATAGCTTAGCACGGGTTTTTCATCCATGTAGGTTGCGAGAATAGGACTTTCTCCCAGGATTGATATCTGCAGCAGGTTGGCCAACACAAGTCTTAAAAGATTGATAATAGGGTTTTCTTTTTGTCCTTATATTTTGTAGTTATGACAACTTTAATTATGTTGGAAATTTTGTAATTACTATAGATGTTTTGTATATGTAATATTTGATGATAATGAGACACACCTGTAAGTAAAGCTTCTAATAGTTAACTTTTAGATATCTGTGTAGTAGAATAACAGATGTAATGTTATGATAAGCATGCTTAATTAATACTAAATAAAGTGATATGCACATATTATAGGATAAGGGTGCTACAGGATCTCCAAGAAGAAGGTTGCCAAGAAAGAGAATCCCAAAGGAACTTGCTTCCATTGTGGAAAGGATGGTCATTGGAAGCGTAACTGCAAGGCCTATCTAGATTCTCTCAAGGAGAAGAAGCAAGTTGATGCTTCTACTTCAGGTATTCAAATGATTGAAATTAATACTTATTCTATTGCTTCAAAATAATCTTGGGTATTAGATACCGGATGTGGATCTCATTTGAGTAATGATCTATAGGGGCTTAGAAGCTTTAGAAGAGTTGGAAAGGCAGAGATATGTTTACAGTCAGCTACTGGACAAAACATCTCTACAACGGTTGTGGGGACTTACAATTTGCCTCTTCCAAGTGGATTAGTACTGGAATTAAATAATTATTATGTTCCAACTTTATCCAAGAGTATTATTTCTTTCAGTTGTTTATTGAACGATTATGACATTTCTTTAAAGGACAAGTGTTCTTACATTTTTAAGAACAATATGTTTTATGCAAAAGCTATCATTGAGAATGGTATATTTGTTCTTGATTTAATTAAAGAAGTGCATAATGTGGATACCAAGAGAATGAAACATGATTACCTCATATTTATGGCATTGTCGTTTAGGCCATATAAATGAGAAATGCATGACCGAATTACACAAGTCAGGTGATTTGGGATTATTTGATTATGAATCATTTGATACATGCGAATCTTGTTTATTGGGAAAAATGACAAAAGCTCCCTTTATTAGTAAAGGAGAAAGAGCTAAAATGGTTTTGGACTTAATACATTCAGATGTATGTGGTCCAATAACTACACATGCCAGAGGAGGTTACTCCTACTTCATTAATTTCATAGATGATTATTCCAGGTTTGGATACATCTATCTAATGAAATATATATCAGAAGCATTTGAAAAGTTCAAAGAATTCATAAATGAAGTAGAGAAAAAACTTGGCAAGAGTATTAAAACACTTAGATCAGATCGAGGTGGAGCATACTTAAGCCAAGAATTTCAGGATTATCTTAGAGATAATGGGATTTTATCTCAATGGACTCCACCATATACACCATAACATAATGGTGTATCTGAAAGGAGAAATCAAACATTATTAGATATGGTTCAATCAATGATGAGCCAGGCAGACTTGCCTAAGTCCTTTTAGGGATATGCACTAGAAACTGTTATTTATGCATTTTATCCCTTTGAGATATGGATTTCACATTGATTCGGATAGAGGCATAACTGTAGTTGAGGACAATCAGCCTACAAGCTATCAAGAAGTTTTGAATAGTTCAGAACGTGATTTATGGCTTAAGGCTATGCAGTATGAAATGGACTCCATGTATGAGAATAAAGTATGGACTTTAACTCAACAACCTGAAGGGATAAGTCCCATAGGGTGCAAATGGGTCTTCAAAAAGAAGACCGATATGGAAGGTAATATAGTTACCTATAAAGCTCGCTTAGTAGAAAAGGTTTAACGTCAAAAGAAAGGTATTGACTATGATGAAACCTTTTCTCCTGTGGCAATACTTAAGTCTATAAGAATACTTTTAGCCATTGCAGCTCATTATGATTATGAGATTTGGTAAATGGATGTGAAGACAGCTTTCCTAAATGGAAATCTGACTGAGGATGTGTATATGACAAAACCAGAAGGGTTCACATCAGGAAATGGCAAAAAGGTATGCAAGCTTCAAAGATCCATTTATGGATTGAAGCAAGCCTCTAGGAGCTGGAACACACGATTCAATGAGACAATCAAAGAGTTTGGTTTCTCACAGAATGAAGATGAACCTTGTGTGTATAAAAGGGTCAGTGGGAGTGCAATTGTCTTCCTAGTTCTATATGTATATGACATATTGATCATGGGAAATGACATTTCTCTTCTCCAATCTATTAAAATATGGTTATCCAAGCAATTCTCCATGAAAGACCTTGGAGAAGCATCCTATATTCTAGGAATAAGGATCTATAGAGATAGATCCAATAGGTTGCTAGGTCTTTCTTAAAGTATATATATAGATAAAGTATTGAAGAGGTTCAATATGGATCTATCTAAGAAAGGGTTTATACCCATATTGCATAGGAAACGCCTTTCTAAGTCTATGTGTCCGCAGATGCTAGAGGATAGAGAGAGCATGAATAGAATACCATATGCATCTGCAATTAGTTCTATCATGTATGTTATGTTATATACACGTCCAGATGTAGCATTTGCTTTGAGTGTCACACACAGATTCCAATTCAATTTTGGAGAGGAACACTGGATAGCTGTCAAGAATATCCTTAAGTACTTAAGAAGGACTAAGAATATATTCTTGGTATATGGAAGAGGGCAGTTTGGAAGTAAATGGGCATACAGATGCCAGCTTCCAATCTGACAAAGATGATTGTAAATCACAATCTGGTTATGTGTTAATAATGGGAGGAGGAGCAGTTAGTTGAAAAAGTTCCAAACAAGAAACAACTGCTGATTCCACGACGGAAGCTGAGTACATTGCTGCTTCAGAAGCAGCCAAAGAAGCAGTCTGGATCAAAAAGTTCTTATCTAAACTAGGAGTGGTTCCTAGCATTGTTGATCCAATTCCTTTATATTGTGACAACAATGGAGCCATTGCACAAGCAAAGGAACCACGGTCTCATCAGCGATCTAAGCATGTTCTCAAACGCTACCATCTCATAAGGAAAATAGTAGCTAGAAATGATGTTAAAATAAAAAGGGTCCCTACAAATGATAATGTAGTAGATCCCCTCACTAAAGCACTTTCCCAGATAAAGCACGATCACCATATAAATAGCATGGGTCTGAGACATATGAGTGATTGGCTCTAGTGCAAATGGGAGATTGTTAGAGAGTATTGTTGTTGTCCTACAGCCCATGTAAAAGGGATGAATTTAATATGTATGAATTTATATTCTTAATAAAAGGCATTATCCATTTATTAATGCTATGTTTAAATACATGAGTTTGTAAATCTTAAATTAATAAATGAAGTCCTTGATATTATAAACACAGTGTAAAGACAATCATGAAAGTGTTCATGATATGAGGTGTCTATTGCATGCAAATGTGTTAATATCTAAATATCCCTAGTCATAGAATTAACAAGATAGGACATTGTTAATTCGAACAGATTAGCACATGTTATGCTTCTTAAATGGTTCAAGTAGTGGTTCTCACAACTGTGATTATGGAAGATAATCAAAGCTAACATGCGGATGCTTGTTAGAAGAACAAGTTTATTAGAGACCTGCATAGAGAATACTCAAATGGATATTAAATCTATGTCAGTGAGGAATCTTTTCATAGCAGTTGTGCAAGTATCCTTAGACTTGAGATCACCAAAGTTATCTTAAGTAGCAAGTGGTATATTTTAACTCTATAACTGATTACTTCCAACTAGGAGTGAACATAGTTAGGAGATTGAGTATATCATGACCTACTTGAAGATAGTTGAGTGATTGACAAAGGATTCACCATCCCAGATTTAATAAGTGAAGTTATCTTGCATGATTCTATAATTGCCTTGTTCAGAGAATCTCTAGCTAAAGTAATATGCCAAGATGGATAGAGATCTATGGAGGGAATTTTGGGAACAATGGTTAAATTAATAGAACATACATAATTAGATTTATATGAGTTGACAGAAATCTATACTCAGAATCTAATTGAGATAAGAGTGGTGAAAGGAGTAATTGCACGGTAATTGTTTCTATGGAAGGGTATAGTCAAACCACTTGAATTTCCTAACATTTAGGTAGTCATGATGCCTAGCTAGAGGCCAATCATTACTTGTATAATAATGTATCAAGAATATCAATGGGAATTGATAAAATGATTGAAAGGAGTTTAAATCATGTGAGTTTTGAATAGAACTCACAATTACATATTATACTACTAATATGGACAGGAACCCAATAGGTCACACACATATAGAGAAAAAGGATAAAATGGTAAAATGACAAGGATAATAATATTTGATATTATTATGGGGATAGAGAAGTGAATAAGATAATAATTAATTAAAGAGTTTAATTAATTATGATCAAGTCAAATTGTTCGCGGAACTTTTGAGAAATATTTTGTAAAATTGGACCTAATTAAAATAATATATTTCATAATTAATTATTATTGGACTATAAGTGTTATAGGGCTGATATAATAATTAATAGCTCCATTGGAGGAATTATAAAGGGCCAAAGAAATGAAGTTGGCACAGAAGCCCTCCTCAAGAAGGACCACACGCCAAGTCCAAAACAGAAAGCCTTAGAGGCCTATTTCTTAGACCAAAATAAATTAAATATGTTACATAAGTGTTATGGAGCCTACATATTTAATTTGGTTGGATTTGGAATTCATTTGGATAATTAAATCCAAGTATATGTACAAAGGGCCTAGTTTGTGGGTTTTGTGCATAGTCTTTTGTGAAATGGCTTAAATTGGATTTAATTGAGCCCAAATAATTATAAATAATTCTAGAAGCCCAATTAATAATTCTCCAACAATTTTAAAGAGCCCAATCACATTATGAAGTTGGATTTTACAGCATAATAATAATAATAAATAAAAATAAGACAACAAGTGCTCGCATCAATCATGCCTAAACCTAAAGTTTTACAGCCTAACATATATTCTAACTTAAGAAAGAAAAATAAAAATGAAGAAAAATAATAAAAGAGTTAAGTTATACTTACTTGTAGAAGCTAGCGAGATAAGAGTAAAAAAAAAACATCACTCTTTGAAGTGTACCTTGCTGCCAAGAGTTTGTAGGTGTAAACGGCTCAAACAATGGATGCCAAATGAGAGAAAAAAGCTTGAAAAACCATTGAGAGAACTTAAACATCGAAGGTAATGGAGTTTTGGACAGAAAATAAAGAAATTAAGATTTATATTGCTGGAATCGCAAAAGAGACAGAAAGCTCATCTGTTACAGGTGATAGACAAGACCTTACGATGGACTAGCTGAGCACATATCCCGTGCCTCAAGCCAAAATGACCAGAATGCCTCTTGATATTAATTTTCTCCTATTTTCACTTTTTAACTCCGTTTCCTTTAATTTTTGATCTTTATGATTGATTTTTCATTCTCTATCCATTTGCAATATTATTAACACCCTTTTTATGGGTTAAAACATTATTTCCTAATATTTATAAGTTTTAATGCTTTCTAATATGCATGGTTATGCAAAAGCTTGAAATACCTCCGAAGCTAAATTGCCTTTCAAAAGTGATGACCTTTTGCATTACAAATCCTTAGGGTTGATTGTTCAGGTCGACAGGCCTTGTAAATTTCCTACAAAATACAAACAAAGTCAAATGCAATATTATATACATGCAATGTATGGTTATGAAAATGAGTGACTTTTTTCCTTTCAAAGGTAAGGGATGGGTTACCACATGGCTCGCTCATAATAAGGGATAATTGTCCCAATGCATTGTAATAAAGCACTTTGAATTAATAAAATGAGGCATTTGTTTTATCTTTTGTATTCCTGTGCATGTCAATTGATAAAACTATCCAAGAATGTCGTTTCGGTTTAAGTTATCATGTGTGAGGCACATGGATTGTAAGACCCTGAAACAAATGGGACTTCATTCTAAATATCCCTAGTCAGTCATTGTTATGGGAATAACAAATGAATTAAGACTAGTATGCTCTCTCTGATATTATGAGTTCTGTCTTACGGATCATTAGGACAAGAGTGTCAATCAGAGATCATAGATACATGTTAAAGAACATGGTATCTGGATTCGATCCGCTCATGAGAACACTACATGGTACAAGTCATAAGTGTTTCTCATATGCAAGTTTTGTATCGGAGTTCTTAGACCTGAAATCTCTATGAAACTCTTTATGAATTACTGTGTACTTTGACATACACCTAACGTGCTCGTAACAGAGTGACAAGTACGGGTATGATTGGGTATGCATTGATTCATGTTAGAGAGCATGAGAGAAGTGAAGGGATTACCCCTCTCAATAAGAGAGAAAATATCATCGGCCACTTGATCAGTGAACTGAGAAGTGTATGGCCATACCGAGATGAAATAATGAGTAATCATTATTTATCTGAGAGTTCAGTGTCACTGGAATATCAAGAAATGAATTAATATATATAAGGATGACTAGTTCCATGCCTTATATTAATTCTGATATTTATAGGTAAGGGACTATGCGAAATTGCATTAGGTCACTAAATGCCATATGCATTTTCATTTAATTTGGAATGCTATAATATCTTGCTAGAGAATATATATAGCCTTTGAATTAATTTATTAATTCATTGCCAACATTAAATGGACCTATAGGATCGCACACAAAGCATTGGGATTAAAATATTTAAATTAAGTATTGAGCATTAATTTGGGCTTTTAATTAAAGTCAAATTAATGTATGTAATGGGTTATAATATTGCTATTGGGCTTTGGTCCATGAGAGAGAGAAATTCAGCCCACAAGGTTTAATTTCAATTAATTAATTATCTTGTGTTAATTAAGTTAATTGAGTATTAAAGCCTAAAGGAATTTAAATTAAATCAAATCACTTAAATATATAATGAAGTGGCCGAAATTCCAAGATGGAATTCAAGGAATTTCGGCACATGCAATTAAGTTATATTAAGTGATTTTATTTAATTAAATGTCTTATGTTTTATTTCAAATTTGAATTTTAAATTCAAAGGATTTTAATTCAAAATGTATTACTTATCTTTAGGAAGTGATAGAGTTTGAATTGCTTATCTTAAGGTAGGAAATTAAGATCAAAACACTTGCCTAAGAGATAATGATATAAAAAAAAGAAATAAAACCCTAGGAGAGATACAGAAGAGTTGGCGCAAAAACCTAGGGTTTTCTGTGAAAATTGCGTGACCTTCATCTCTCTCTCTCTCAATTCTTTTGGCCCAATTTCTCACAAGGAGAAAGGATAGTTCCTCATTCTCTTGTGTTATTGGGTAGTAATAGCAACCTAAAAGAAGTACAAAATCAGATTTTGTAGCTTCAATCCATAGCCATTACTCAATACAGAAAATAGAGAGCTAGCAATCTCGATTTTAAGCCGACGGTGCAATTGTGTGTGTGAAAATAGAGGGATTGGCGAAAAAGGCTATTCCTTGGCATTGGTGATCGAGATCTAAGGTGGATAAAGGCATCTTGGTTTCTGGACATCACAAAATCAAAGAATAAAAAGGCATCATCTATTGTAAGTTTCAAAACCCTAAAATTGCATGTTTCGATTCTTGCTTTGGATTTGTATGGTATGTACGATGAAATTTTTGTTTTTACGCTGCGTTATCATCACACTCATACCATGTCATATTCCATCAGTGGTATCAGAACCTATACATGCTTATTTTAGTGCTTTAGATGCATGAAAAAATTAATTAAAAATCGTTATTTTGAAAACATGCAAATCTGAAATTTTCTGTTTTGAGTTTTTTGCATTGTTTTGGTGTAAAAACGATTTTAATTGATTAGATAGGTATTATAATTAATATGAAATGTTAATATACTGTCCTAAGATGTTATTAGGGCTGGTAATGGTCGGATTTAATTATTTATACCTGATGGTACATGTTAATTATGAAACTAGGTGCTAGTTGGCATGTAAATTGCTAGTTTAACAACTAGTTTTCAAAATTAAATGTAAAAATGTTTTTGGCATGTTTGTAAGTGATATTTAAAGATTAATTATCAGGTCTGGACATATTTTAAATTTGGTTTTAATTCTGGTCCATGACAATTTAATTGATTAATTTTAAAATCACTTAAAACTATGACTAGTTTGTGTTTGTTACATGTTTAATCAAGATTGTTTGTTTTGTTTTGATTAAAATGGTAAAAACACATTTAGATCAGATTTGTACAGAATATTAAATCAATATTTATGGACTTATTTAGAATATTAAATTTGATTTAAATGTTTGTGCATTTCATGGCATTACATAAGCATTAAACAACTAGTTTTGTTGTTTGTTTGTTTTTCATGAATGCCGTGTGTTATTATATGTGTTCTTCATGATTTTATTTTTAATTCATGTTAGCACATATTATATGTATTTTTAATGTTTATGGGCTGTATGACATAAAATTAAAAATGGCAAAATTGAAAATTATACTAGAGTTGATTTATAGCACAAATCTAACTAGTTTGTGTTTTGGGCTTTTAAGAGAACTTATTCAATAAGAGGATTTAGTCCATTGGGCTTCGGCCCAGGCCCATCACGGGGTCTTCTCTTAAAGGTTCAAGTACACAATTTCCATTAATGGGCTTGGCTAAATTAATTAAAATTGGACTTTGTTTGATCCATGAATGCTATGTATATTTATTTGCTTGTTTGGTGTGATGAATGGATATGCATGGTGCATTCATGGGCCCTGGGTTTTTGTAATTAAATATGGCCTGCGTGCCATTATATTTTATTGTAAAAGTTTCATTTATTTCTTAGAATAGAATTTATTTGAAGACTTTGTAAATCAAGACGAAGCCCACCGGAGTGGAGAAGCCCAACTCGAAGATTCTTATGTAATAGTATAGAATCTTAGTTGTAGGTTTTTGGGCCCATGTTTGTCACGCTTTACTTTATGCAATTATATATATATGCATGCTATGTATGGATGACAAAGCATATGCCATGTAAGCCGTAATAAAATGAATCCCTAAAAATAGTAAGTCACAAAGTTGCCTTCCTAATTCGAAACATGTCAAGGCATCGATCATCGGTCACGTAGACTAGGAGTCCTAGATGCGCCCGATTATCTTTGTGAGGCATGGGTTGTGAATGTAGGTTGGACTTAACATGGAAAGGGATGCCCGGACCTATGCAACTAATAAATGGGTTGTGCTATAACATCTTAAAGATGTTAGCCCATTTGATCCAAGAGTCATGTACAAGACATGATTGGAGTTTTCCTACCTAAGTAACTTAACTTATTAGGTGTACAGGCTCAGCTTGACTAATAAGTTGTTGTGAAAAGTGGATATTGGCCCACATTAAATCACTAACGCGAATTATTTAAGGGGATATTAATTCGGTTTGTGGGATCATTAAGACCTCATTTAATCTTGCTAAATTTTATTGTAGATTGAAAATGGCATCTTCAAACAACAATTTCTCATTGCGATCGGTCCTTGAAAAGGACAAATTGAATGGCACCAATTTCATAGATTGGTCTCGAAACTTAAGAATAGTTCTTAAGCAAGAGAAGTCGTATGTTTTGGATGCACCCTTGCCTGAAGAACCAGGAAGGAACGCCTCTGCGGTTCAAAAGGAAACTTTTGAGACCAAGAAGAGCGACTCCAACGATATGACCTGTCTGATGCTGGCCACTATGGTGCCTGACTTGCAAAAGCAATTTATGGACCAAGAGGCTTATGCGATCATGGTGCACCTCAAGGAGATGTTCCAAGAGCAAGCTCGTCATGAGAGGTTCGTGACAACAAAGGCATTAATTTCTTGCAAGATGGCTGAGGGTACACCTGTTAGTACCCATGTACTCAAGATGAAAGGGTATCTTGATACTCTTGAGAAGCTTGAGGTACTGGTGCCAAAGGAATTGGCCACTGACTTGATCTTAGGATCATTGCCTGCTGCTTATGATCCATTTGTGATGAATTATAACATGCATACAATGAACAAGTCAGTCACTGAGCTTCATGGGATGCTTAAGAATGCTGAAGAGAACATTCGAAAGACCAATCCCGTACTAATGGTTCAAAAGGGAATTAAGAAGGGACCCGCTAAGGGAAAGGGAAAGGGAAAGGCAAAACCCAAGTCAAGTGGGAGTGCACCTCAGGCCCAATCCAAGCCCAAGGCGCCAAAACTCAAAGAGAGTGAGAGCACTTGCTTCCATTGCAACAAGATAGGGCATTGGAGGAAGAATTGCGCTCTCTTTAAGGAAGAACAAAAGAAGAATGGAGCCAAGGCGTCCAGTTCTGGTATTTTTGTTGTTGAAATTAACCTTTCTATTTCTACCACTTGGGTATTGGATATCGGTTGTTGTTCTCACATTTGTTCAAATGTGCAGGGGCTAAGAAATAGGCGGTTACTTAGGAAGAATGAAGTGGACCTCCGTGTGGGGAATGGAGCACGAGTTGCTGCCATGGAGATAGTCGACTATCACCTCACTTTACCTTCCGGACTTTGTATTGTTTTGAATAATTGTTATTATGTGCCTGCTATGAGCAGAAACATTATTTCAGTTTCATGTTTGGATAATGATGAATTTGATTTTGTTATTAAAAATGGCAATGCTCATATTCGTCGCCAAGGCATTTCTTATGGCAATGCCATGTTGCAAAATGGCCTTTATATCCTTGATTTACAAAACAAAGAGTCAATATACAACATTAATACAAAGAGGGTTAAATCAAACGAATTGAACCCTACTTACTTTTGGCATTGTCGTTTAGGACATGCAAACGAAAAACTCATTTCAAGACTCCACAAAACTGGAGTGCTTGGGTCATTCGACTTAGAGTCTTATGACACATGCGAGCCATGTTTGCATGGAAAAATGACAAAGAGTCCTTTTAATAAAAAAGGTGAAAGGACTAATGGCTTATTGGAACTAATACATACCGATGTATGTGGACCTTTAAGTACACATGCTAGAGGTGGTTTTAGCTACTTCGTGACATTCACAGATGACTTCAGTAGATATGGCTATGTCTGTCTAATGAAGTACAAGTCTGAAACTTTTGAGAAATTCAAAGAGTTTAAGTACGAAGTAGAAAACCAACTTGGCAAAAGTATAAAAGCCATTCGATCAGATCGAGGTGGCAAATACTTAAGCCAAGAGTTTGACAGTCATCTAAAGGAGTGTGGTATTATTTCACAGCTCACTCCTCCTGGAACACCTCAATGGAATGGTGTGTCCGAAAGGAGAAATCGAACTCTGTTGGACATGGTTCGATCTATGATGAGTCAAGCTAATCTTCCTATCTCTTTTTGGAGTTATGCATTAGAAACTGCTGCGTTTCTATTGAACCGTACTCCAACTAAAACAGTTGAGAAGACACCATACGAGGTATGGACTGGAAAAGAACCCAATATGTCTTTTCTCAAGATTTGGGGCTGTGAAGCACATGTTAAGAAATTAACATCTGACAAACTAGAGTCCAAATCGACTGTCTGCTTGTTTGTGGGTTATCCGAAAGAAACAAAGGGATACTACTTTTACTCACAAGCCGAGAACAAAGTATTTGTTGCTCGCAAGGCTGTTTTCTTGGAAAAGGAGTTCCTTCTCAAGAAAGACAGTGGGAGTAAAGTAGAACTTGGAGAAATTCAAGTGCCACAAGCTCCTATAGAGGATGAGTTGGAAATGGGATCAAGTTCACAACCAGTTATGGAACAAGAACCCATTACACAAGTACCTAGAAGGTCTGGTAGGGTACGTCAGGAGATTGAGAGATATGGATTTCTAATCACTGATAGTGACACTATTGAGTTAGTAGATCGTGAGGATCCTACTACCTACCGAGAAGCTATTGAAAGCCCAGACTCGGATAATTGGCTAGAAGCCATGAAATCCGAGATGCAATCAATGTACGATAACCAGGTTTGGACCTTGGTTGATCCACCAGAAGGTGCTAAGGTAATTGAATGCAAGTGGTTATTCAAACTAAAAGCTGATAAGACCTACAAAGGTAGACTAGTAGCAAAAGGTTTTCGACAAACTCATGGTATAGACTATGACGAGACCTTTTCGCCTGTAGTCATGCTCAAGTCCATTAGGATCTTGCTTGCCATTGCTGCATATCATGATTATGAGATATGGCAAATGGATGTCAAAACTGCTTTCCTCAATGGAAATTTACTTGAGGATGTGTATATGACACAGCCTGAAGGTTTTGTCAATCCCAAGCATCCTAAGAAGGTATGCAAGCTTCAAAAATCCATTTATGGATTAAAGCAGGCATCCCGAAGTTGGAATCTTCGTTTTGATGAGGCAGTCAAAGAATTTGACTTCATCAAGAATGAAGATGAGCCTTGTGTGTACAAGAAGGTTAGTGGGAGTATAGTAGTATTTCTGGTCCTATATGTGGACGACATCCTTCTCATTGGGAATGACATTCCAACATTGCAAAAGGTTAAGCAATGGTTGGGAAAAAGTTTCTCAATGAAAGACTTAGGTGAAGCCGAGACAATACTTGGTATTCGAATCTATAGAGATTGATCGAATCGGCTTTTGGGACTAAGTCAAGAAAAGTACATAGACAAAGTACTAAAGCATTTTAGTATGGGAGACTCAAAGAAAGGGTACATACCTTTGGCTTTGGGAGTTCCTTTGACTAAAGAACAGTGCCCTAAAACCAAAGAGGAAAGGGACAACATGAGTAGAATCCCATATGCATCTGCTATTGGATCTATCATGTACGCTATGTTATGTACTAGATTGGATGTTGCTCATGCACTGAGTATAACCAGTAGGTTTCAGCAAGACCCTGGTGAGAAGCACTGGTCTGCTGTAAAAGGGATCCTTAAGTACCTGCGAAGGACTAAGGATCACTTCTTGGTGTATGGTGGTCAAGAAGAGCTCGTCATACAAGGTTATGCCGATGCTGCTTTTCAGACCAGCACTCAGGATTCTAGATCGCAATCTGGGTTTGTTTTTGTTTTGAACGGTGGTGCTGTCAGCTAGAGAAGCTCAAAGCAAGAAACCGTTGCCGACTCAACTACAGAATCTGAGTATATTGCAGCAAGTGAGGCTGCAAAAGAGGCTGTTTGGATTAAAAATTTCATTAATGGATTAGGAGTGGTCCCAAGCATCCTCGATCCATTAGAAATTTTCTGTGACAATAACGGGGCCATCGCACAGGCCAAGGAGCCTCGGTCACATCATAAATCCAAACACATACTCAGGAGGTACCACCTGATCAGAGAAATCATTGATCGTGGGGACGTCAAGGTTAGCAAGATAGCAAGTGAAGACAATGTAGCAGATCCTTTGACGAAACAATTGCGTCTAAATCTGCACGAAGCTCATTTAAGAGCGTTCGGTCTTAGGGCTATGCCCAATTGGGACTAGTGCTAGTGGGAGATTGTTAGTGTAAGCCCTAGCCCCAATGCATTGTAATAAAGCACTTTGAATTAATAAAATGAGGCATTTGTTTTATCTTTTGTATTCCTGTGCATGTCAATTGATAAAACTATCCAAGAATGTCGTTTCGGTTTAAGTTATCATGTGTGAGGCACATGGATTGTAAGACCTTGAAACAAATGGGACTTCATTCTAAATATCCCTAGTCAGTCATTGTTATGGGAATAACAAATGAATTAAGACTAGTATGCTCTCTCTGATATTATGAGTTCTGTCTTACGGATCATTAGGACAAGAGTGTCAATCAGAGATCATAGATACATGTTAAAGAACATGGTATCTGGATTCGATCCGCTCATGAGAACACTACATGGTACAAGTCATAAGTGTTTCTCATATGCAAGTTTTATATCGGAGTTCTTAGACCTGAAATCTCTATGAAACTCTTTATGAATTACTATATACTTTGACATACACCTAACGTGCTCGTAACAGAGTGACAAGTACGGGTATGATTGGGTATGCATTGATTCATGTTAGAGAGCATGAGAGAAGTGAAGGGATTACCCCTCTCAATAAGAGAGAAAATATCATCGGCCACTTGATCAATGAACTGAGAAGTGTATGGCCATACCGAGATGAAATAATGAGTAATCATTATTTATCTGAGAGTTCAGTGTCACTGGAATATCAAGAAATGAATTAATATATATAAGGATGACTAGTTCCATGCCTTATATTAATTCTGATATTTATGGGTAAGGGACTATGCGAAATTGCATTAGGTCACTAAATGCCATATGCATTTTCATTTAATTTGGAATGCTATAATATCTTGCTAGAGAATATATATAGCCTTTGAATTAATTTATTAATTCATTGCCAACATTAAATGGACCTATAGGATCGCACACAAAGCATTGGGCTTAAAATGTTTAAATTAAGTATTGAGCATTAATTTGGGCTTTTAATTAAAGTCAAATTAATGTATGTAATGGGTTATAATATTGCTATTGGGCTTTGGTCCATGAGAGAGAGAAATTCAGCCCACAAGGTTTAATTTCAATTAATTAATTATCTTGTGTTAATTAAGTTAATTGACTATTAAAGCCTAAAGGAATTTAAATTAAATCAAATAACTTAAATATATAATGAAGTGGCCGAAATTCCAAGATGGAATTCAAGGAATTTCGGCACATGCAATTAAGTTATATTAAGTGATTTTATTTAATTAAATGTCTTATGTTTTATTTCAAATTTGAATTTTAAATTCAAAGGATTTTAATTCAAAATGTATTACTTATCTTTAGGAAGTGATAGAGTTTGAATTGCTTATCTTAAGGTAGGAAATTCAGATCAAAACACTTGCCTAAGAGATAATGATATAAAAAAAAAGAAATAAAACCCTAGGAGAGATACAGAAGAGTTGGCGCAAAAACCTAGGGTTTTCTGTGAAAATTGCATGACCTTCATCTCTGTCTCTCTCAATTCTTTTGGCCCAATTTCTCACAAGGAGAAAGGATAGTTCCTCATTCTCTTGTGTTATTGGGTAGTAATAGCAACCTAAAAGAAGTACAAAATCAGATTTTGTAGCTTCAATCCATAGCCATTACTCAATACAGGAAATAGAGAGCTAGCAATCTCGATTTTAAGCCGACGGTGCAATTGTGTGTGTGAAAAAGGCTATTCCTTGGCATTGGTGATCGAGATCTAAGGTGGATAAAGGCATCTTGGTTGCTGGACATCACAAAATCAAAGAATAAAAAGGCATCATCTATTGTAAGTTTCAAAACCCTAAAATTGCATGTTTCGATTCTTGCTTTGGATTTGTATGGTATGTACGATGAAAGTTTTGTTTTTCGCTGCGTTATCATCACACTCATACCATGTCATATTCCATCAGATTTCATGACTATAGATTACGGGTTTTTCAGCATTATTGATGGCATATGCCAAGGGCATAACCCATTTCCCCTAGTTATGGCTGAGACTATCATCGATCTAGATACCTTTTGCCATAACTCTTCTGCTAGCATGATTCTTCCTCCTTCCTCACAGGCAACCCCATACTTTTTTAGGTATGTCTTTATTTTTGAAGGTAGCATGCCCCTTGTGGGATTTTATACTAGCATTTCTTGTCAAAATACGAATCCTTTTTTATTTTCATGTATTTTTATGCCTTATTTTTTCCTGAGATGAATCCAACTCACCCTAGTAGCTTTTTTTCTTTTTTTTTTCCTTCAAGTATGCTTTAAAAAAAAGCTAAATTTACTGTCAAAGTCCCCTTCTCAAATTAGAGATACAAATTCCTATCATATAAGCTATATCACAGTCTAACTCTTGCAGGATAAGTTTCAATTAGGCTAGGATACAGTTGATTGGCTAGGCCATTCAACAGATGCTGACATTAAGTTTAGGTATTACTAGTTGCCCATTACTTTTGTGGTTAGGGATGGAGAGTCGTGATGTGTTCCTCTTTATGGACTTTATTAAGCCACTTTTTATGTCACTACCCACTGTGTTCGCCAGTTTAAGGCTATACAGGATATTATTAGACATCATCCTTACTACTTACTTCTTGGTAGAGTATTATCAAAGGATCGGGACTTAGCTTTCAGTGAGGACTACCATTCCTGGCACTAATGCTTGCAATTTCACCACCTTTGACTTATACAAGCAAAAGGTCACCAGTCCAGCTATTGACAATAAACTTTCTAACATAAGGAACCTAGATAAAAAGAGAGATGTGATATAGACATTTTCATCGATGATGTTTTTATTTTTGCTAAACATGTGATAGAAAAATGTTGTTTTCAAATACTTATATGACATTTATGAATATATGCATTACATTTATTTCTGATTTCGATACACATGATTAGTATTTGACCTCATCTCAATGACACATATTATACATTTTTGAAATGAAATTTTACAAGAATTATAACTCTTGTCATCAATCATCCCTCTCGGGTTTTCTTGATTGATTATTTTCTCTCAACCTCTAATTTTTGCCTAAGATGCCTTTATTTTATTTTCACCATGGCGAGTCACCTAATTTTAGCAAGGCTGCCATTTTTTCCAGTTTTCAACCTGCAGGGTGTTTATTCTTTTCTTTTTCTATTTTTGTCTTTAGCCATGGAACCTTTTTAGCCTGTTAAAATTCACAAATTCTCTGAACTCATTACCATCATTGTCTAATAAAATAGCAGCACACTTGGATAATAACTTCTTTAGCATAAAAGGTCCTTCCTATGTGGGCTTGAATTTGCCTCGAATTCTAGGATCCATATCCTCATCTATTTGAACACTAAGTCTCCCTCTTTCAAAGGGTGTTTCCTAACTTTCTTCCCAAATGAATGAGCTAGCCTCTTCTAATAGACTTGATTATGATAGTAAGCCTCATTATGTCCCCATCTAATAGGTTAAGTTCTAACAAATTTTACCTAGCCCATTCTACTTTCGACAACCTAGCTTTCAGAATGACCCTTAAAGACTGATGCTTAATATCTACTGGTAATACTACTTCTATCCTATAGACTAAAGAGAATGGAGTGGCCCCTATTGATGTTTAGGTTGTGGTCTTATAACCCAACAGTGCAAAGTGTAGTTTATCAGCCCAATCCTTGTAAATTTGAACCATTTTGGCTGAAATTCTCTTCACATTCCTATTAGCTGCTTCAACTGCTCCATTTGCTTAAGGCCTATAAGAAAAAGACTTGTGATCTTGAACCCAATACTTGATGAGCATCTATCTAGTTTCACCAAAAAACTAAAACCCATTATCTGACACCACATGATGAGGCAACACATATCTGTATATCAGACTCTTATCAATAAACTTAGCTATATCTCGTGCATCCACTTTCTTGAAAAATTCTACTTTTACCCACTTGATGAAGTAATCAATAGCCAATATTATGAATATATGTCCATTTGAAATAGGCAGATGCATCATTCAATGATATCTACACCCTATGTAGCAAAAGGCCATGGTGATGTGAGGTTACACAATTTAAAAATAAGCAAATGCCTCAGGTCCATATACTATTGGCACAACTGGCATTCTTTAACATACTTGAAACAATCAGCATCCATTGTAAGCCAAAAGAAATCTTACCTTATAATATTTTTTGCTAAGGATAAATCATTCATATGAGCTCCACATACCCCCATGTACTTCCTTTATTACCTTTTTTGCTTCCTTTTCATCCAAACACCTCATTTGGATTCCATCAGGCTGCCTTTTATAGAGTGCTCCCTTTATAGTAAAGAACTAGGTGGAAAGCATATGAATCAACCTCTGATCCTTTTTAGTTGCTTTTTCAGGAAACACTAATTAGTTTAGATAATTCTGGATGTCAAAGTACCAAGCCTTTCCATCACTCACCTTAACATCCTTAATCTGATCTTTCTTAAAACATGGTTTATCTAAACTTGAAATTAAGATAGGCTTTATAACTACTCCTTTCGAATTATCCAAAATTAACACCAAGGTAGTTAAAGCATCAACCAGCTGGTTTTCCTCTTTAAATACATATCCGAACATACAACCTCAAACTCAGTACTCAAAACCTTCATGTACCTGAGATGGGGTGACAAGCGCTCTTCCATCACCGACCCTTCACCCCTTACTTTGTAAATTACTAGAGATGAATCTCCAAACACTTCTATGGACTTAGCCCCCACAACCAATAAAGTTTCTAACCCGAATATGCAAGCTTCGTACTTTGCTTTATTGTTTATAGCTTTATATCTCAATTTCTTAGCTAATGGTAACTTTTCTCCTTTCAAGGTGATCAAAATTACTCCCACTTTAGCTCCTTTATTACTTATGGCTCTATCAAAGTACAACTACCATCCCAGCACTACTATGGTTGTGATGTCTTCATTGGGGAATTCATAGGTCATCTCTTCACCCTTTAATGGTTGATTAGCTAGGAACTTGCTACTGCTCCCCCTTTGATGGTTTTCTTAGTGATGTATTCTATGTCGAACTCTTATAGGAGAATATACCACCTTTCCATCTTTCCTAACAATAAGGGAGCTTCTTGCAAGTATCTAAAGGGATTTTACTTAGCCACTACTTGGATTCTATAAGTATAAATGTAACGTCTTGGATTCTTTGATTCCTATATGACTACCCGAAAAATCTTTCCAACTTCTACATACTTTACCTCATAAGGGAGAAAATTCTTACTAAGTTAGTACACTACATATTCAATCCTAAAATTATCCTTTTGTGTCATCATAGCTCTTATTAAACTGTCTTTTATTGCTAAATATAAAATCAAAGGTTTACCTATCTAAAGTGGTCATAGTACCAGTGGATGTAACAAGTAATCCTAAATGGTATCAAAGGCTTTCTAGCAATCCTCATTCCAAACCATGAGTTGGTCTTTCCTAAGTAGCTTGAATAGTGGTTTGCAAATTAAAGTTAACTTGGCTATGAACCTGCTTATGTACTGAATCTTACCTAGGAACCCTCTAGGTTTTTTTTCTTTCTAGGGTACTGGCATCCCATAATGGCTCTTACCTTGTCAGGATCTACTTTTATGCCTCTCTGACTCACCAAATGACCCTAAAGCTTACCTAAAATAACTCCAAAGATGCAATTCTTGGGGTTGAGATGGAGATTGTACTTACTAATCCTTTGGAAAGAAATCTCTAATGCCTTAAAATGTCCTTCCCTGGTAACTGACTTGATCATCTTGTTATCGACTTACACCTATACTTCCTTGTGGATCAAGTCATCTAAAATCTTAGTGGCTATTCTTTGATAGATAGCACCAGCATTTTTAAGTCCAAAAGGTATAACTCAGTAGGCATACGTCCCTCACTTAATTATGAAAGCCATTTTAATCCTATCCACTATTTTGTTCAAATTTTGATTATACCTGACACACCTGTCCACAAAGTTGTACATGGCACAAGCTATTGCACTATCAACCAAAATGTCTATATAGGGTAAAGGAAAATCATCCTTAGGATAAGCCTTATTTAGATCCCTATAATCTATATAGACTCTTACTCGTCCATCCTTCTTTGCCATAAGGACTACATTTGCTAACCACATGAGGTATTGAACTTCCACTAAGAACTTAGCCTTTATTTGCTTTTTGACCTCCCTTTTAACCTTTTTAGCCCACTATGGTCTAAGTCTCCCAAGTTTTTACTTAACTAGCTTATATCAAAGATATGATGAAATGGCATGTTCAGCAACTTCTCAATCTATTCCTAGCATATCTTTATAGGTCCATGGAAAAACTGTTTCATATTTCTCAATATTCTCTTGAATTTTTCTCTCTCTTTAGGAGCTATATCTGATGTCAATAAAATTTCTTTTGGGTTTTCCTTAGTTTCAAGATTAAATGAAAATGTGTTTGTTGAGTTGATGTCAAATATAAATTCCTTATGATCATTATCATGCATATTGAAATCAGAAGAAACATCACACAAGTAAGCAAAATTATTCATCTCATTAATGTAACCAAAAGGGCAAAATTGTTCTCATTAAAATGTTCTAGAATATAAACAATATCAATAAAAGTGTCCTTACCAATCTTGTCAGCATTAAATGTCTCTCCAGCTTTTATATTAGCATTGGGTGGTTCTTCAGCTTTTCCCTTCTCTTTGCCTTTCAACCGGGTGGTAAGTAGCTTCTCTATCATGACTTCCTCTAGCACTTCTTTGTCCCAGGCTGAATGGTGGCATAGAATCTCTTCATCCTAAAAACCTTCAACTGGCTTGATCATTCCTTGTTCCCAATCGAAGACATCATTGAATAGCTTAAACCCTAGCACTAGCTCACCCTCCATCACCTGAGGCTCATTCTCTTCATAATAAAGACACAGGCCAAAAGCTGGTATAAAGCTCTGAGAAATGTAAGGAACCCTTTTCATTGCTTCCTTCTCCTTACTCTTTTTACTGAAACCAATAAAGCTTAACCTATTTTTATACTTCTGACCCTTAGCAGCTACAGTAGTCTAAGGACCTTAAGAGTTCTTGCCCAAACTTGTACCAGGTAGAAAATTCATCTTTTTGAGTATTTTGATGACTTGAGGGCAATCAGGGAAGTTATCCTCATTTTCTTCATCACTGATAATTGCTATGTAAAACATGCTGAATGGCTATTTGCTGATTTCAAGCATAGACATTTCATTTTCCCTTACTACTTTAATAGTGACTCCCTATCCATCATGAGGATCTTAATCATCTGATATAATGCAGACAACATTCCCCCAGCTTATGAAACCATTGCCTTCCAAGAAGTATAGAGAAATTTGTTGAAATAAGCAAAACTACAAACTCAACTTCAGTCTTAATAGCCTCTATCTTAACTACTACCTTAAAGGTCCCGATAGCTTACCTTTTAGAGTTATCATAGGTGGAGATGGTCAAATCAAAATTAATTAGCATGCTTTTATTTAATCCAAAAGTTGGGATTACCACTAGGGGCACACATTAATAAAGGAACCATTATCTACCATTACACAGGCTGTGTATTTACCACTGACCTAAGTCTTGATGTAAAAAGGGCAATTCTAATTCCTTCCTTAGTCAAGTCAGCATCAGAACATACTACATTCTCACCAGTTTCTCCTCTAACCAAATCTAGCAACTCATAAGGCAATATGGTGGTAGCTACAGTAGACTCACTCAATGCCTCTACCAAATTTTGTCCATGTGAAAGAGATTGTCGTAATAATTCCCAAATATCTATCTAAGCCTGTGTCTTTTTCACTACTTAATTATCTGATCATCCTCAACCTCTTTCTCTGTAGGGACTGCAACAGGAACCAAATGGCCTTTAATTTTAGGAGCCACTTTTCCACTCCTCATAACCGCCCTTACTTTCTTCTCTTCCTCTGCTTCTTCATCACATTCACTAGTTAAGCTTTATATATCAATGGACACTAGAGTTCCTTCATCCTCACTTTTTGTGCGAGTATCCCAACAATCATTCATGAAAATTGATTGATTTTCTTTAACTTGCTCTATTACTTTAGGGGTGGAGTGAGTAATGCCCAAGTACTTGTTCTATACATATCCTTCATCATATATTACTAGGGTAAGCTTGGCCAATTCATATACCCTCTTCTCTGGATCAAAAATCTTATTTTTTTCTATCAAATCCTGAATTTTGTTCTTTAGAGTGCATTAATAATAAGTCAAATGGCCCGTGTACTAATGATATACACAAGTACTGGTTTTCCCTATGATAGGGCAACCCCTAACTCTTTGCTGGTCTTGACGGTAAAGGTTGAATCTTTCCTTCCTTACCCAACCTATTCAAGACCTAAGAGAGTGACTTTACAATGTCAGAATAGTGCTTCTGACTAGCCTTTTTAGCTCACACCTCTATAGTCTTTCCATCTCTATTCTACCCACCACTATTCTTAACAACCTTATTGTTGTTGCAATTCCTTCTTGCATTCTTACTACTTACTCTTTTGGCTAAATATTTTTCTTCACCCTCTATCACTATATCATTTAAGGAATCCAGTCCTTTAGACCTTTCATCTTTAAACCATCTCTCATGTATGGGCTTGCATTTTGGATAAACAACCTAATTTTATTAGTGCTATCAAGTTTCCTTTTCATTTCCATCACCCTGTTCCTTCACCTAGTGAGGTACTCATGGAAAGACTCATTATGCTTCTATTAGAGTAACTCAAAGTCCTTTAATGTGACTTCTATCCTTGTGTTACAATTGTACTATTTAAAGAACTCCTCTATCAACAAATCCCAATCCTCTTTAGTCCGCTATCCAATTTATGGTACCAATCTATCATAAGCCTAGTCAGACTCAAGAAAAAGTACTCTACCTTCTATTTTTTAGACAAAGTGATCCCCTTCATTATCAAAATGTATTGCTTTATATGAGTTGAGGCATTTAAGGTACCATCAAACCTTGGCAAATTCGGTATCTTGAACCTTTGAGGCAACGATTGATCTCCATCCAAATCCCTATCATCAAGGTGTATTCCCTTGCCTATGAACAACTACCTGGACATAGCTTCAATCTTTTCCTCCATCTTTTTACAAGCTAGATCCTCAACACTAGGACCTCTAATCCTTATGTTTATCACTAGAGGGATATATTCATCATCCTTTTTTTTTCTATGAAATCATCCTTAAAGTCATGTCTCCTTTCCCTTCTAAGTGCGTCTCGAAGGAAAGTAGCATCAGCTGCATTAGCTTTCCTAACATATGTTGGCTCTGCTATCTTACAGATGGGTGCCATAGGCTGAGTTCCAATATTAGGTGCTACAGAAGCCACCATCCCACCAAACATTGCTAACATCCTTTCCTCAAACTCCTACAAATGTCTATCTAGTCTTCGAACCAAATCATCCCTAACTATCAAAGGCCTAGTAGGAGTGACATTCAATCTTTCCCTTAAGAATGAAATCCTAACGATAGTTTCATCAGTCACTCTCTCAATCTCATTTCCCCTTTCAATCTCATTCGCCCTCTCATTCTTTATGTTTAAGTTTTTTCTTTGACTATTTTCTGATAACTAACTTGATCCCCACTCAAAATTGACATCTAAACTTGAATCTTAACCTAAGTCTAGTGTTGGCAATCTAGATATGGGTCTCTAAACCAGGTGCCCATTTGACCCTCTAAACCACCTAGATGAGTCTATAATGGTTGAAAAAGTCAAACATTAAGGATGATGCATAAGGTATAATGCATGAACATGCTATATATATGATACATGAATGCAATGCATGGTTTGGCTAAGAATCAATCACAACCACACACAAGCATAACAATAGATCTCCAACCATATTACTCTTGCATAGGAGGTCATATGCTCTCTTTCCTAGGTGAGCTTAGCCTATGGGTCAATAGGGTAGCCAATGGATGCTTATAGTTCATGGAAAAAAAATTGACAGCATAACCTCTTTAATTAAAAGTGCAAGCATGTGGATTTCGACCATTATATATTTTGACTAACTCATACAAATTGGGTTAGGCCCACAGTGGCATGGTAGCCTTTGACTAGTACCCTCCTACCTTGTTTGAGTTTGGTCAATGCACAAAGGTCCACATAGCAAGCAAAATATTATTATGGTTATACAACCTAGGTGAAATTGCTATTGTCATTACATGGGCTTCAGACAAGGGTGATGAAACTTTAGGGCTACCTAAGCATGGTTCCTTCCAATAGTTCTAGCTCATCACGAGCATAATGATCGATGGATCACCATTTTATGTACCATTTGTTACTATACTTCGGCTAGTGGGTCTCCTTGACACCTCTCTACATTAAGTCAAGGCAGGGCATGTTTTAGGATAGTACAAGGCTAAAAAGGGATGTGTAACTTAATTCTAAGGCTTTAAGATGTATGCAAGAAATGCAATTTAGAAAAAAAAGATAGGATTAATAACAAACCCTAATTAGAAAGAACTTAACCAAGATGCTTTCAGAAGTAAGGTCTCTTTACTTCCCAGTGGAGTTACCACTGTGATGGCACCAGACCAACGCTTATTTTTAGGTTTGCTCTCGGAGACTCACTTTTAGGATCCAATATTGGAGGAGGCTCGCTTAACTCATAAGTTGGCTACTTTGCCATAAAGAGGGATTAAGTCCAATTTATGGTTGGTAGTCAACCCATGAAGGTATCTACTAATGAGCTAAAAAAGATAGATGTCAAAGAGTTGCCATCCGACAAAACATTGGCAAATGAATCTCGACCTTTTGATGCCTAAATAGAGATTGGTATTTGGAACATCACTCTTATTGGGCATCTTGGTGTTCCATTTTTTACTAACTATTACAACCCTAAAAAATGATAATTCCAAAATAAATTACCAATAATAACCAATATAATAACAAAATAAAACCAAACCATAGTAAATAAAATAAATTAAATAATAATAGATTGAGAAAACTAAAGGGAAAAAGTAGTGACCAACTTGTAAGCATGACTTCCCATGTAAAAACCATATAAATGCATCAAAAAGCATAGAGATCAAAATCTTGACCAAATCCCAAAAAGCAAATGAATTAGTATTCACAAATAATGTAGTAAAATAACTAAATATGTAATTATGTAAAAAATGATTTGAAGTATAAAATCATACCATACAATGTTGAAACCATATGAAACAATAAATATGTTGGATTTTAACGGTTACATGCATCACATACATGAGCGAAATTTTAAAATTTTTTAACCATTAGATCTGATCTTGCCATGAATACACAATATAACTATATGAGAATAAGAAAAATCACCTTTAATTTTTGTTGAACAGTTGATTTTACTTCGCACCGGGTTGTCGCAAACCACAGTGTCCAAAATCGAACACCTCCAATGAGTAATCCACACTAGAGAGGGGTAAATTGAACCAACAAATTGGTGTTTAACTAGGACTGGCCAAAATTCCCAAGAGCTGGCTTAGGAGTTGGCGCAAAAGGGAGAGAGAGATTAAGAGAAAAGACTTTCTTTTTGTTTTAATCACTTAACCCTAATTCTCATTAGTTGGCCTTTTATAGTTAGGTTAAAATTCCAACTCCTTAATGAGATTGGGCTCTTTAAAATTGCTGGAGAATTATTAATTGGGCCTCTGGAATTAATTATAATCATTTGGGCTTAATTAAATCCAATTTAAACCTTTTCATAAAAGTTTATGCACAAAACCCACAAGCTAGGCCTTTTGTGCAACTAATTGGATTTAAATACCCAAATGGATTCCAAATCCAACCAAATTAAATATGTGGGTTCCATAACACTTATGTAATATATATAAATTAATTTGGTCCATTAAATAGGCCATTAAGGCCTTTTTTTCTGAGGTAGGCGTGTGGCCGTTACAGAAAGGCTTCCTCCAACTACTTCATTCCTCTGGCCCTTAATAATTGCTCCAATGGACTTATTAATTATTATACCAATCATATAACACTTATAGTAGTCCTACAATACTTATAAGACAATAATAATTAATCATGAAATACATTATGTCCATTAGGTCAAATTTTGCATAATATTTCTCAAAAGTTCCGTGGACAATTTTATTTGATCATAATTAATTAAACTCTTTAATTAATTATTATCATATTCTCTTCTCTACCTTCATAACAATATCAAATATTATTATCCTTGTCATTTTACCATTTTACCCTTTTCTCTATATGTGTGTGACCTATTGGGTTCCTGTCCATGTTGGCAGTATAATATGTAATTGTGAGTTCTATTCAAAACTCACATGATTTAAACTCCTTTAAATCATTTTATCAATCTCTATTGATATTTTGATACATCATTATACAAGTCATGATTGGCCTCTAGCTAGGCATCATGACTACCCAAATGTCAGGAAAGTCATGTGGTTTGACTGTACCCTTCCGTAGAAACAGTTACCGTGCAATTACTCCTTTCACCACTCTTATCTCAATTAGATTCTGAGTATGGATTTCTATCAACTCATATAAATCTAATTATGTATGTTCTATTAATTTAACCATTGTTCCTAAAATGCCCTTCATGGATCTCCATCCATCTCGGCATATTACTCTGGCCAGAGATTCTCTGAACAAGGCAATTATAGAATCATGCGAGATAACTTCCCTTGTTAAATCTGGGATGGTGAATCCTTTGTCAATCACTCAACTATCTTCAAGTAGGTCATTATATACCCAATCTCCTAACTATGTTCACTCCTAGTTGGAAGTAATCAGTTATGGAGTCAAAGTATACCACTTGCTACTTAAAATAACTTTGGTGATCTCAAGTCTAAGGATACTTGCACAACCGCTATGAAGAGATTCCTCACTGACATAGATTTAATATCCATGTGAGGATTCTCTATGCAGGTCTCCAATGAACTTGTTCTTCTAACAAGCATCCACATGTTAGCTTTGATTATCTTCCATAATCGCAGTTATGAGAACCACTGCTTGAACCATTCAAGAAGCATAACATGTGCTAGTCTTTCCAAATTAACAATGTCTTATCTTGTTAATTCTATGACTAGGGATATTTAGATATTAAAATATTTGCATGCAATAGACATCTCACATCATGGACACTTTCATGATTGCCTTTGCACTGTGTTTATAATATCTCGGACTTCATTTATTAATTTAAGATTAACAAACTCGTGTATTTAAACACAGCATTAATAAATGAATGATGCCTTTTATTAAGAATATAAATTTCATACATATGAAAAACATCCCTATTACATGGGCTCTAGGGCATACTCTCTAACAATCTCCCACTTGCACTAGAGCCAATCACTCATATGTCTCAGACCCATGCTATTTATATGGTGATCATGCTTAATCTGGGAAAGTGCTTTAGTAAGGGGATCCACCACATTGTCATATGTGGGAACCCTTTCTATTTTCACATCATTTCTAGCTACTATTTCCCTTATGAGATGGTAGCATTTGAGAACATGCTTGGATCGTTGATGAGACCGTGGTTCCTTTGCTTGCGCAATGGCTCCATTGTTGTCACAATATAAAGGAATCGGATCAACAATGCTAGGCACCACTCCTAGTTCGGTTATGAACTTTTTGATCCAGACTGCTTCTTTGGCTGCTTCTGAAGCAGCAATGTACTCAGCTTCCGTCGTGGAATCAGCAGTTGTTTCTTGTTTGGAACTTTTTCAACTAACTGCTCCTCCTCCCATTATTAACACATAACCAGATTGTGATTTACAATCATCTTTGTCAGATTGGAAGCTGGCATCTGTATGCCCATTTACTTCCAAACTGCCCTCTTCATATACCAAGAATATATTCTTAGTCCTTCTCAAGTACTTAAGGATATTCTTGACAGCTATCCAGTGTTCCTCTCCAAAATTGAATTGGAATCTGTGTGTGACACTCAAAGCAAATGCTACATCTGGACGTGTATATAACATAACATACATGATAGAACTAATTGCAGATGCATATGGTATTCTATTCATGCTCTCTCTATCCTCTAGTATATGCGGACACATAGACTTAGAAAGGCATTTCCTATGCAATATGGGTATAAACCCTTTCTTAGAGAGATCCATATTGAACCTCTTCAATACTTTATCTATATATATACTTTGAGAAAGACCTAACAACCTATTGGATCTATCTCTATAGATCCTTATTCCTAGAATATAGGATGCTTCTCTAAGGTCTTTCATGGAGAATTGCTTGGATAACCATATTTTAATAGATTGGAGAAGAGAAATGTCATTTCCCATGATCAATATGTCATATACATATAGAACTAGGAAGACAATTGCACTCCCACTGACCCTTTTATACACACAAGGTTCATCTTCATTCTGTGAGAAACCAAACTCTTTGATTGTCTCATTGAATCGTGTGTTCCAGCTCCTAGAGGCTTGCTTCAATCCATAAATGGATCTTTGAAGCTTGCATACCTTTTTGCCATTTCCTGATGTGAACCCTTCTGGTTTTGTCATATACACATCCTCAGTCAGATTTCCATTTAGGAAAGCTGTCTTCACATCCATTTACCAAATCTCATAATCATAATGAGCTGCAATGGCTAAAAGTATTCTTATAGACTTAAGTATTGCCACAGGAGAAAAGGTTTCTTCATAGTCAATACCTTCCTTTTGACGTTAAACCTTTGCTACTAAGCGAGCTTTATAGGTAACTATATTACCTTCCATATCGGTCGTCTTTTTGAAGACCCATTTGCACCCTATGGGACTTATCCCTTCAGGTTGTTGAGTTAAAGTCCATACTTTATTCTCATACATGGATTCCATTTCAGACTGCATAGCCTTAAGCCATAAATCACGTTCTGAACTGTTCAAAACTTCTTGATAGCTTGTAGGCTCATTGTCCTCTACTATAGTTATGCCTCTATCCGAATCAATGTGAAATCCATATCTCATAGGGATAGAACGCATCCTAGTAGATCTTCTAGGATTTTGTGTATAATCAGGTTCAACTGTAATCTCATCATTATGAAATTTAGTTTCGGGTTCAATCGGTTGATCATCTTCTATTTGTGGGTCTTGAACTTCACCAAGTTCAATTTTACTCCCACTATCCTCTCGTAGGAGAAATTCTCTTTCCAAGAAGACAGCATGCCTTGAAACAAACGCCTTTTGTTCTAAGCGATGATAGAAATAATATCCAAACATTTCTTTTGGATATCCCACAAATAAACATTTATCAGACTTAACATCCAGTTTGTCTGACATTGTCCTCTTCACATAAGTAGGACAACCCCATACTTTCATATGAGAAAGCGTGGGTTTCTTGTTATTCCACATCTCATATGGAGTAACATCAACCGATTTACTAGGAACTCTGTTTAACACATAAACAGCAGTTTCTAGTGCATATCCCTAAAAGGACTTAGGCAAGTCCGCTCGGCTCATCATTGATCAAACCATATCTAATAGTGTTCGATTTCTCCTTTCAGATACACCATTGTGTTGTGGTGTATATGGAGGAGTCCATTGAGATAAAATCCCATTATCTCTAAGATAATCCTGAAACTCTTGACTTAAGTATTCTCCACCTCAATCTGATCTAAGTGTTTTAATACTTTTGCCAAGTTATTTCTCTACTTCATTTCTGAATTCTTTGAACATTTCAAATGCTTCAGACTTATATTTCATTAGATAGATGTATCCAAACCTGGAATAATCATCTATGAAAGTAATGAAGTAGGGGTAACCTCCTCTGGCATATGTAGTCTTTGGACCACATACATCTGAATGTATTAAGTCCAAAACCATTTTAGCTCGTTCTCCTTTACCAATAAAGGGAGCTTTTGTCATTTTTCCCAATAAACAAGATTCGCATGTATCAAATGATTCATAATTAAATGATCCCAAATCACCTGACTTGTGCAATTTGGTCATGCGTTTTTCATTTATATGGCCTAAACGACAATGCCATAAGTATGAGGTATTTAGATTATCATGTTTCATTCTCTTGGTATCCACATTATGTACTTCTTTAATTAAATCAAGAAAAAATATACCATTCTCAATGATAGCTTTTGCATAAAACATATTATTCTTAAAAAATGTAACAACAATTGTCCTTTAAAGAAATATCATAATCGTTCATCAAGCAACTGAAAGAAATAATACTTTTGGACAAAGCTAGAACATAATAACAATTATTTAATTCCAGTACTAATCCACTAGGAAGAGGCAAATAGTAAGTCCCCACAACTGTTGTAGAGATGTTCTGTCCAGTAGCTAAATGCAAACATATCTCTGCCTTTCCAACTCTTCTAAAGCTTCTAAGCCCCTGTAGATCATTACATAAATGAGATCCACATCCGGTATCTAATACCCAACATTGTTTTGAAGCAATAGAATAAGTATTAATTTCAATCATATGAATACCTAAAGTAGAAGCATCAGTTTGCTTCTTCTCCTTGCGAGAATCTAGATAGGCCTTGCAGTTATGCTTCCAATGACCATCCTTTCCAAAATGGAAGCAATTTCCTTTGGGATTCTCTTTCTTGGCAACCTTCTTCTTGGAGATCCCACCATTCTTTGGCTGTGCCTTGGTTATCTTCTTCTTCTGTTGCTTCTTACCTTTAGCAGAAGTGACAACCATGACACTTTTTGGATCCTTCTTAAATGATCCATCAGCTGTCTTGAGCATATTGATTAACTCAGGAATAGATACTTGGATCTTGTTCATGTTGAAGTTAAGCACGAAAGGTGCATAACTTAGAGCCAACGAGTACAAGATTAAATCTATGTGTAGATCATTATGCATAACATAGCTAAGTCTACTCAAATGCTCAATATACCCATACATCTTCAATGCATGAGTAGCAGCTGAAGTGCCTTCCACCATTTTGCAGCTAAATAGAGCTCGAGCAATCTCATATTGCTCAGTTCTAGCCTGAGAAGAATAAAGCTCCTCTAGATGTAAAATGATGGTTCTAACATCCATCATTTCATGTTGCTTCTGAAGCTCCGAGGACATAGCACCCAGCATCATACATGCTGCTGCTTCACTATCCTCCATGTATTTTCGATAAATGCCTTTGATCTCATCAATGGCATCATCTGATGGAAGTGGTGGTGGATCTTTATCCAAGACATAGTGGATCTTTTCAGCTTTGAGAACAATTCTCACTTGCCTGATCCAGTCAGAATAGTTATTGCCAACCAGCTTGTTATCCAAGATTGATCGTATATTAATGTTTAATGTGCTCATGATGATGACCTAGATGTGAAAAAGAAAAGATATGAGAGTATGTTCATATATATGTATGCATTAATAAGGTCTTTAATTAATCCATTTACTTCCACTATTTTATTTCGAATTAATAGCCCTCACTATATAATCCAAGAAAACCCGATGGTTTTCTTAGTGGGCCAATATCCAATCCTTGATATGTAATTTGACCATGACTGTGGTCAACAAGCCAAATTCCATACCCTTGAAAGGTAGGTATCTCTATACCAATTGTGTCTCTACACAAATATTGGATCATTAGGTTATCAACTCTTGATGCATGCATATCATATATGCATTCCCTAATCTTTCCTCTAGAACCATTAGCCTTGACTGTGGTCAACAAACTAATGGGCTATCTAAGATGACCCATTTAATTAGATTTGAACATATTCGATATAATGTGAGCTTGAATGTGGTCAACAACCCACACTATAAAGAACTCTGGTTCTCCTCAAATTAATGGAAGGCTTATATACCTTAGTATTTGTTTGAGGGTTTTAGTTAATTAAGTCTCATCATACATGATTGGCATACATTGGTATGCATCCTATATCTATCACATAAATATAAGCATACAAATATGGTATAGTTATGGACTTTACTACATTGATTTCCCCTAGCCAAAAGGGAAATCAAAAGGTAACACCTAGGTAGTATGCATGATTCAAACAAGAAAATAATTACATTATCTTCAAGCTTGTTGGATCTCCATCCGGCCCATCTTGCTCCTTGATATTGGTCTCCATCTCTATTTCTAATTCTAATCTAAGTAATCTAATTACATATTACAACTTGAAAAGAAATACAAACCAAAAACAAGTGGCCGGGACATGAAAGTCCTCATTGGGCCAAAACATGCATTATGCTCAATCACATTGGGCTTTGTCCATAACTAACCATCATGCCAATCATACACCCTTATATGCCTCTCTAATGCATAAAGAAATGGATTACTAACTTTGTTTCAACCTTTGAAACTATATTTTTATTTATTTTAATGATGTGATCAAATTAGGAAACTTTTTTCCATTTTGGAAACTTTCATTTTAGGAAACCTTTTTGCATGAATGTGTTCTTGCCTTAATAATCAATCCAATTGATTATTAATTAAATATAAATTGATTATTTAATTAATTAATCATATTAAATAATTAAAAGAATCAATTTTGGGCTTAAAACCAAGGGTGGGCCGAAACCCACAAAAGTAAACCCTAAATGTGTTCACACACAAACTGGTTTTATGTCTTTTGGACCATTTGGGCCTTTTGGAATTAGCCAAGCCCACTCCAGCCCTTAAAACCCATTAATAAACTTAATTAATGTTTATAATGTTTAATTTAAATCAGCTCCTTGGGCCACCAAGTCATTCACTAATTTAAACCAAGTCCGTAAACATAATTAAGCCCATTAAGTGGTTTTAATAAATTAAAATTAATCAAATTAATTTAAGGCCCATTTTAATTAATCCAATTAATTAAAAATACTTTAATATATCATATATATCAGATTTAGAAGATCAAAAGTCGTTCTAACCAAGAACACATCACGAACACACGAAGAACACCAATTTATCGAACTTTTCGACTAAACTAGTTTTCATGCAAAACTTGTTCGATTTTAATTTCGTTCGATCCTACGGCTTAATATCCCATATTAAACACATAAAATATCATCTAAATGATGTTTTAATGGATCCATAAGAAATTAAATTAGAACAGCCCCTTAAATCACCTAGGGTTTCACGCCAAACCCTAATCACAATCATTCAAAAGTTTCGTTTTTGTTTCCACCAAATTTATTTGATCACACATACAACCAAAAATCCATATTTCTCATTCATGAACAATCAAATCTAATATTTTAAAGTTTATGAAATAAATAACTCAAAACAAAACAAAACTTATTCTGCAGAAAAATATAGAATTGTATATCCATGGCAAAACCTGGCTCTGATACCATGTTGGATTTTAACGGTTACATGCATCACATACATGAGCGGAATTTTAAAATTTTTTAACCATTAGATCTGATCTTGCCATGAATACACAATATAACTATATGAGAATAAGAAAAATCACCTTTGATTTTTGTTGAACAGTTGATTTTACTTCGCACCGGGTTGTTGCAAACCACAGTGTCCAAATCAAACACCTGCAATGAGTAATCCACACTAGAGAGGGGTAAATTGAACCAAAAAATTGGTGTTTAACTAGGTCTGGCCAAAATTCACAAGAGCTAGCTTAGGAGTTGGTGCAAAAGGGAGAGAGAGAGTAAGAGAAAAGACTTTCTTTTTATTTTAATCACTTAATCCTAATTCTCATTAGTTGGCCTTTTATAGTTAGGTTAAAATTCCAACTCCTTAATGAGATTGGGATCTTTAAAATTACTGTAGAATTATTAATTGGGCCTCTGGAATTACTTATAATCATTTGGGCTTAATTAAATCCAATTTAAACCTTTTCATAAAAGTCTATGCACAAAACCCACAAACTAGGCCCTTTGTGCAACTAATTGGATTTAAATACACAAATGGATTCCAAATCCAACCAAATTAAATACGTGGGTTCCATAACACTTATGTAACATATATAAATTAATTTAGTCCATTAAATAGGCCATTAAGGCCCTCTGTTTTGAGGTAGGCATGTGGCCCTTACTGAAGGGCTTCCGCCAACTACTTCATTCCTCTGGCCCTTAATAATTGCTCCAATAGACTTATTAATTATTATACCAGTCATTTAACACTTATAGTAATCCTACAACACTTATAAGACAATAATAATTAATCATGAAATACATTATTTCAATTAGGCCCAATTTTGCAGAACATTTCTCAAAAGTTCCGCGGACAATTTTATTTGATCATAATTAATTAAACTCTTTAATTAATTATTATCATATTCTCTTCTCTACCTTCATAATAATATCAAATATTATTATCCTTGTCATTTTACCATTTTACCCTTTTCTCTATATGTGTGTGACCTATTGGGTTCCTGTCCATGTTGGCAGTATAATATGTAATTGTGAGTTATATTCAAAACTCACATGATTTAAATTCCTTTAAATTATTTTATCAATCTCTATTGATATTTTGATACATCATTATACAAGTCATGATTGGCCTCTAGCTAGGCATCATGACTACCCAAATGTCAGGAAAGTCATGTGGTTTGACTGTACCCTTCCATAGAAACAGTTACCGTGCAATTACTCCTTTCACCACTCTTATCTCAATTAGATTCTGAGTATGGATTTCTGTCAACTCATATAAATCTAATTATGTATGTTCTATTAATTTAACCATTGTTCCTAAATGCCCTTCATGGATCTCCATCCATCTCAACATATTATTCTGGCCAGAGATTCTCTGAACAAGGCAATTATAGAATCATGCGAGATAACTTCCCTTGTTAAATCTGGGATGGTGAATCCTTTGTCAATCACTCAACTATCTTCAAGTAGGTCATTATATACCCAATCTCCTAACTATGTTCACTCCCAGTTGGAAGTAATCAGTTATGGAGTCAAAGTATACCACTTGGTACTTAAGATAACTTTGGTGATCTCAAGTCTAAGGATACTTGCACAACCGCTATGAAGAGATTCCTCACTGACATAGATTTAATATTCATGTGAGGATTCTCTATGCAGGTCTCCAATGAACTTGTTCTTCTAACAAGCATCCACATGTTAGCTTTGATTATCTTCCATAATCACAGTTATGAAAACCACTGCTTGAACCATTCAAGAAGCATAACATATGCTAGTCTGTCCAAATTAACAATGTCCTATCTTGTTAATTCTATGACTAGGGATATTTAGATATTAACACATTTGCATGCAATAGACATCTCATATCATGAACACTTTCATGATTGTCTTTTCACTGTGTTTATAATATCTCGAACTTCATTTATTAATTTAAGATTTACAAACTCATGTATTTAAACACAGCATTAATAAATGAATGATGCCTTTTATTAAGTATATAAATTTCATACATATGAAAAACATCCCTATTACATGGGCTCTAGGGCATATTCTCTATCAATATAAATATAATAAGAAAGGTAAAATAAATAAAAATACATCAAACACATCAAAAATGCCTTAAAAATACACTCACAAATGCCCAAAATAAGTGATGAACGGCCAAAAGGATGCGAGGGATCACCTAAAGGGAAGTGAACGATGAGATGGAAGTGAGGGATAAGATGAAAGGATAGGTTAGCGAAGTTCCATCTATCAAGTGACAAACAGCCATCCATCGGCTTATCCTCCCATCCTTCACTTCTTGACATAACTAGAAATGCAAAAAATGGCCAAAAATACAAAAAAATGTAAAATTGATATTTAATCCTATACATGAAATACTTAAATGCTAAATCATGCTAAAATGTGTTAGAAATACATAATCATGCATTATGTACATTAAAATCGTGGAAACATAAAACTTACAAATAAAGGAAAAAGCTTTACATATACAACAATAGAGGAATTTCAAATTTTCTATCATGCCTTAAACCAATTGAACAATTAAGAAATGAATTATGCTTCAATAAAACATATTTATCATTTAAGTATAGTAGTTAAAATTCATCATATCAATATTAAATCATGTGAGCATGCAAATGAATTCTAGAGAGAGAAAGTGAGAAAAGGCCTAGAATGTTACCCTCAGGATATATTCTGACTCTATAACTTCCATAGCCTAGATCTATACTTTGATTCATGTTCCTTGATTCTCAAAAAGAGCATTAAATTTTTGTTGTATGAGTCAGTGTGTTGGCATAAATTTGCTAGGGTCCAAAGGTTTAGAGAGAGAAATAATTCTTCTTTTCTAATGTTGCCTCCTTAAAAAAATATGATTCCTCCCCGTTTTAGAAAACCTTAGGTTTTTCATTTTATACCTAAGGAAGAATTTGAGTTGGAATCCAACTCAAATCCTCCCAAATTTAAAGATAAAATCCCCTAAATTTAGAATAAATCTTTTGGATGAAAACTGCCTTTATCAAAATCTATAACAGTGGGAAAAATTGGGTTTCGAGTGAGGGGCGGTCGTCCCTCATCACTAAACCCTGAAGCTTTTAAAAATCCCATAATTTAGACTGCATAGGAGAGAGGGACCCAAAAATAGGCATCCTTCAGGTGGCAAATGGCTATTTGTCACCATTGAAAGTCCAAGCCAAGGTTTTTATACACATTTTGCTAAAAAACTTGGAAATATTTGGAAACCCTTAGAAAATCATGAAAAATATTTGAGAGAAATTGAGAAACTCATGATTGAAGCTTCGACATCAGAACCTGGCTGTTAAAAATATGCTATTTTCTCATCATCGGGTAACCTTAATCCAGGCTATCTCGGGTCACGTTGTCTATAGGCACCTTACCTAATGTTGTGAACTAATGTCTTGATTTTGGACCAAAGGCCACCAGCTGAAATATCAAGGTAGGTCCAAACTAAATATATTAGGCTCATGTAGGTGACCAATACAAAATACTTATATAGCTCAACATAATCATCATCTGCTTAAGGTGGAATGTGCAATCCTAAAGAACTTAAAGCTCCACCATGTCGTGTTCTCTTAGGTGCCACTACATATGTCAAAAATAACAAAAGTAAACGTCTAACAATGAAAACTCAATAATTCACCTTAAAATAATAAGTCACGTATAGTTTAAGTTCATCCTTGCCCAATGCACAACATCAATTATTCATGAAGTAAAAATTAAGAAGGAAAAGAAAATAATGGTAATTGAGAAAGATTAAATATGATTTTGACTAAGAAAAATTAAAGCAAATTAATATAGTTAGATACTTATGCCTTTTCTCGAACACCTTTTGTACATGAATAAACTAAGACAATATGAAAATAATCTCAACCCAACATTAAGCCACAAGTTAAATCATACTTTTAAATCAAACCACAAGCAAGCTAGATGTAAAATAAGTATAAGTGAAATAAGGATTGAGCTTAATTTAATACTCTAATCAAACCAAAATTCAAAAACAATACTTTAATTTTAATTCAAATCAAACGAAAAATACATGTGAATTAAAGAATTGAGTTAAGCAAAGGTCACTTACTTGCTTGATTGGAGATGAAAAATGAAGAAAGAATTAAACTTAAAATAAAAGCCTCAGTAGAGGGGAGGATGGCTCAAAAGAGGAGAGCAAATATGAGCTAAAAAATGAAGTGAGGAGGTTTAGAGCTCATTGGAAAATGTTTTAAAAGATAAATCCCTTAGTGGAGGGGATTTTCCCTCTAACGCGGTGGTTAGTTCAGAATGGTCAATTGAAGGGTCCTTCAGTGGAGGGAAAATCCCCTCTACCGAGGAGACACCTTCTGTATTAAAAGGGAAAAACCACATTATTCACTTTAGCTTGCCTCGGTGAAGGGAATTCTCCCTCCACCAAGGATATTTTCTTTAGACACAGGGAACAACATCCCTCAATGGAGGGAATTCTCCCTCTACCAAGGAGACTCTCTTGGGAACACCAAGAGACAACCTCCAAAAATTCAATTTTCTGCATTTTAAGCTTACAATTTCTGTATGAAACATAATCCAAATTTATTTTACCTCATTCCCACTCTTAATTAGCCTCTAAATGACTAATCAACCTAACACAAAACTCTTGAACAAATGAACATAACTTACTTTAAAAATTCTCCACATCCTACATTTATTAAAATTTCAGTCAAAATCATAAATAAACTCAATGAAAACATAAATACCTATTAAATTGCATTAGAATATGACTAACTCTTCCTTTAAGCCATAAAACAAAAAACATATGCAAAAGACTAAAAATACATCATAATAAAGAAAACACATTAAAGAAAATACAATTAAAAAGACACAAGGTTAGAAGTATAGTTTTGAATTTATCAAGTCTTTAGCTAGACTTTAAGAACTGTCATACATTTCAAGGAAGATCAAGGTTACCTTTATAACCTTTAAATGAGCAATATGATACGATTTCAGTCAGTGGCCATTAACTTTATACTCATGACCATCCTTCAGATTCTTGATGGTGACCATTTTGATGCATTATTAGAGATCACTTGGTATGTTCTAAGCCATCTAGACTTGAGCTTACCTAGAAACAACTGCAATTGACTATTATAGAGCAAGACCAATATACCAGGAGTAAATTCCATCAAATAGAGCTTCTTGTCATGCCATCGCTACATTCTCTCCTTGTATAGGGTAGCATTATCGTAAGACCAATGTCAAAAATCCTCAAGCTCATTGAGCTACAAACTTCGATTTTCACCTGCACTTCTTAAATCAAAGTTAACCAATTTTATTATCCAATATACCTTATGCTCTACTTCAACCAGTGAATGGCACATTTTCCTAAAAACCAACCTAAATGGAGACATGCCAATAAGGGTCTTAAATGTAGTTCTCTAGGCCTAAAGTGCCACATCTAATCTTTGAGACCAATCTTTTTTTGCATTATTTACTGTTTTCTCTAAGATTGATTTAAACTCCCGATTGGACACTTCAACTTGCTCATTTACTTGGGAATTGTATGGAGTTGTAATTTTATGCCTAACACCAAACTTATTAAGAAGGATTTGAATTGATGGTTGATAAAATGCTTGCCCCTATCATTGATAATAGCCCTTGGTGCCCCAAACCTAGTAAAAATATTCCTCCTAAAGAATTCAAGCATGACTCAAGCATCACATGTCCTAGTAGCTATTGCTTCTACCCACTTACTCATATAGTCTATAGCAACTAGGATATACTCAAACCCAAATGAGTTTAAAAATGGCCCTAAAAAGTCAATACCCTAAACATCAAAATTTTCAAATTCTAAAACATTATTCATGGGCTTCTCATCTCTTTTTGAAATATTCCCTTCACATTGACACTTACCACAAAACTCTACAAAATTCTTAACATCAGCAAAAAGAGAAAGCCAAAAGAAATCTTATTAGAGAATTTTTGCAACTTTACGATTTGGCCCATGGTGACCTCCAACCTTTTCTTCGTGACATTATCTCATTATGTCCACTTGCTCCTCTTTCATAATACATCTTTTAAATACTTGATCGGGACATAGTTTGATCAAATATAGGTCATCATATAAGCAATGCCTTACATTCGCCTATAGTTTCTTTTTTTATTGTCAAGTGAGATCATTGGAAAGATAGCCTCATGTAAGAAAATTAGCAATGTCAGCAAACTAATGAGTTAAAATTTCACAAGAATAAATTACACAACTATGCTTATTACAAAACAAATTAGAAATTTCTTCCTTTTTTATATGAGCATGGTGCAGTCTAAATAGACGGTTGGCTATAAAATTTTTAGCTCCCTTAATATCCATGATATCCACATCAAATTCTTAAAGTATCAAAATCTGTCTAATTTGCCTCGATTTATAGTCCTTCTTTGCAAAGAGGTGCCTTAGGACCATATGATTTAACCATACAGTGACTTTGGTACCTAAGAGATATTGCCTAAATTTTTCAAATGAAAACACTATTGCCAATAAATCCTCTATGGTGGTATAATTCACTTGTGCACCAGTGAGTGTAAAATTTCTTTTTCCTTTAGCCTTAAATCACTCACACTACATAGTTACTAGCATCACACATGATTTCAAAAGGTAAACTCCAATCTTGTGATACTATGGCGGATGATGTGATTAGCTTTTACTTCAACAAATTAAAAGCCTGCAAGCATTTATTATCAAAGTTAAATGTAGCATTTTTAAGCAATAAATTTGACAGTTGTTTAGCAATCTTAGAAAAATCCTTAATGAACCGGTTATAAAAAATGGCATGAATAAGAAAGCTCCTAATGCCTCTAACACTCATAGGGGGAGCCAATTTATTAATCACATTTACTTTTGCCCTATTTACTTTAATTTCCTTCTCAAAAATTTTATACCCTAGAACTATAACTTCCCTTACCATGAAATGACATTTTTTCCAACTGAGTTAAAGCTTAATTTCCTTACACCTTTTCAAAACCAATGCAAGGTTAGATAAATAAGTCTCAAAATCATAGCCATATAATGTAAAGTCATCCATGAAAACCTTCATGAATGTTTCAATAAACTCATGAAAAATGGCAATCATACACCTTTGAAAAGTGGCAGAGACATTACATATATCAAAAGGTATTCTCCTAAATGTAAATGTGCCATAGGGGCATGTGAAGATTGTATTTTCTTAGTCTTTTGGGGATATAGGTATTTGTATATATCCCAAATAACTATCCAAAAAGCCATAAAATCTATTACCTACCAACCTCTCTAGCATTTAGTCAATAAGAGTAAAAGAAAATGATCTTTCCTAGTGGCATTGTTCAATCTTCTATAATCTATAAACACCTTTTATCCCGTCACTATGCATGTAGGGATAAGTTCATTATTCTCGTTAGTCACTATAGTCATTCCCACTTCTTATGTCCAAACCAATGTTTTTATACAAATTTTGCTAAAACACTTAAAAATAGTTTCAAATACTTGAAAATCTTTGAGAAGACACTTGAAATTCACTATTGAAGCCTCGAGATCCAAACCTACTATCGGTAATATATCATATCCTCATCATTAGGTAACCTTGATATAGGCTACCTTGGGTCATGGTGTCTACAGCTACCCCAATTTTGGGGAGCTATTGTACTAGTGCCAAAGTGAGCCAAATTTTATAGTGAAAGAAAATGATGTACACCTTAAGCGGTGAATCTTTAAATAACTTGTCACATTAAGTTCCTGATTAGTACCTGGGGCATGCAGAATTAGGATTTAAGACTAACTCCATTGAAGGCATTGAGTCTCTACTTGTCCAATTAGTGCTTGAGGTATGTAAAATTGAGACAAAAAAGAAGGTTTTGCTTGATTGGTGCTTGGGGTATGCAGAATCAAGGCCTGAATGCATTTGATTAGTGCTTAGGGCATATAAAATTAAGATGGCTTGATGAAAACTGATTAGCACTTGGGGTATGCAGAATATTTTTTACTTGAATAGATTTAGTTAATGCTTAGGGCATGCAAAACCAGACTGACTTGGTTAAATTTAACTAGCACCTAAGGTATGCAGAATCAAATTATTGTTGGTTGATGTTTTTATTGAGATCTATGATTGCTGCTTTCTTGAAGTAGAGTTTAACTAGGGAAGTTTTTTGGCAAATATTCATTTGTAAAGAGTAGCTAAGATGTTGAAAATCCTTTTTCTAATGATAGTGTATTTTCCCATAATTTGATTTGTTATCAGGCATTTGCCTCTTATCTAATAATTCCTTATTGTCAACATCTGCCTTATGGTTACGTGTTTAGGTAGTTCTTCATGATGAACAAGGATGTATGTATTTTCCTTCTATTGGAAAAACGTGTGTATACCCTCTGGTGAGTTTTTCTAGTACATGCTGTGAAAAATGTTGAATGTTAGTGCACTACTTATTGGATTTGTCCTTTTGGGGCCTCTTTTTCTTTTTATTATCTTTTTATCTCTTTCTTATTTGTTGTCATATTTCACCACTTTTATCTTGTTTATACATTTTGTTGTTAGTTCTATTTTTTTTCTTTTTTTTAATTTTAAGTGACAGATGTAAATAAGAATAGTTATAAATATAAAATATATACCCAAACTGTGTAAATACATGTTTGGAATTTTATATATATCAAAATATCTTAACAAAAGAGAACAATCTACTAATGTGGTCCTGGTGCTCTACGATAAGTTGCCTTAGTGGTGGTTTAGGAGCTGGCGATCTGGCTGGTGTCATGGCCAAGGTGCTACTAGTGGCTACTCTCCTGCCTACTCAAATGTAAACCTGAAGCCTAGCAACGCTGATGTCAAAGGCTGCAAGATCTGTGTTATCACACCTACTAGCCTCACTGACCTATATCCTACTGATAATGGCGATTTATATAATATTTTTAATATGTTTTAGGTGTTTAATTGAGTTAATTTTGTGTTAATTAGGTTGAAGTTGAGCTTAATTGGTTAATTTTATGTTTTTGGAGTTATTTGTAAGTTTTAGTATTTTTTTAGGGTTACTTTACAAGAAAAAGGACTTGATTGCAAAAATGCAAGAAAATTTAGGCCAAAAATGTGAATTTGGAAAATTCATGTTAGTAAATGTTCGTGAAGCCCAGTAGAAGAACGATTGGCCATGCATTTGGAAGCTTGTTTTCATGATTGGCTGTGTGTCTCTTAGTTTCTTCTTGATTGGCCGTGTATCTCTTGGTTTCTTCTTGATTGGCCGTGTGTCTCTTGGTTTATTATTGATTGGTCGTGCGTCTCTTGGTTTCTTCTTAATTGGCCATGTGCTTCCAAAGAACAAATCATCAATTGGTTGTGCATGGATGAAGTTTAAAGCTTGCTTGGCCATGTTTTTTATTGCTTAGAAATATGCTTGGCCATGCATATGAAGGAGAGAGTGAATGAGTGATTGGCTTGGCTGTGTGTCTCTTGGTTTCTTCTTAATTGGCCATGTCCTCACAGATGATAATGTGGTGGATCCCCTCACTAAAGCACTTTCCCAGATAAATCACAATCACTATATAAATAGCATGGGTCAAAGACATATGAGTGATTGACTCTAGTGCAAGTGGGAGATTGTTAGAGAGTATGCCCTAAAGCCCATGTAAAAGGGATGTATTTCATATGTATGAATTTTATATTCTTAATAAAAGGCATCATTCATTTATTAATGCTATGTTTAAATACATGAGTTTGTAAATCTTAAATTAATAAATGAACTAATTGATATTATAAACACAGTGCAAAGGCAATCATGAAAGTGTTCATGATATGAGATGTCTATTGCATGCAAATGTGTTAATGTCTAAATATCCCTAGTCATAGAATTAACAAGATAGGACATTGTTAATTCGGACAGACTAGCACATGCTATGCTTCTTGAATGGTTCAAATAGTGGTTCTCATAACTGTAATTATGGAAGATAATCAAAGCTAACATATGGATGCTTGTTAGAAGAACAAGTTCATTGGAGACCTACAAAGAGAATCCTCACATGGATATTAAATCTATGTCAGTGAGGAATCTCTTCATAGTGGTTGTGTAAGTATCCTTAGACTTGAGATCACCAAGGTTATCTTAAGTAGCAAGTGGTATACTTTGACTCTATAACTAATTACTTCTAACTGGAGGTGAACATAGTTAGGGGTTAGGTATATCATGACCTACTAGAAGTTAGTTGAGTGATCAATAAAGGATTGACCATCCCAAATTTATTTAGGGAAGTTATGGCGCATGATTTTATAATTGCCTTGTTCAGAGAATCTCTAGCCAGAGTAATATGCCAAGATGGATAGAGATCCATGAAGGGCATTTTGAAAACAATGGTTAAATTAATAGAACATACATAATTAGATTTATATGAGTTGACAGAAATCCATACTCAGAATCTAATTGAGATAAGAATGGTGAAAGGAGTAATTGCACGGTAATTGTTTCTATGGAAGGGTATAGTCAAACCACTTGACTTTCCTGACATTTGGATAGTCATGATGCCTAGCTAGAGGCCGCTCATGACTTGTATAATGGTGTATCATAAATATCAATAGGGATTGATGAAATGATTTAAAGAAGTTTAAATCATGTGAGTTTTGAATAGAACTCACAATTACATATTATACTGCCAATATGGATAGGAATCGAATAGGTCACACACATATACAAAAAAGGATAAAATAGTAAAATGACAAGGATAATAATATTTGATATTATTATGGGAATAGAGAAGTGAATAAGAGAATAATTAATTAAAGAGTTTAATTAATTATGATCATGTAAAATTGTTCGCATAACTTTTTAGAAATGTTCTGTAAAATGGACCTAATTAAAATAATATATTTCATAATTAATTATTAATTGGACTATAAGTGTTATAGGGCTGATATAATAATTAATATATCCATTGAAGAAATTTAAAGAGACCCAAAGAAGTGAAGTTGGCGCAGAAACCCTCCAGAGGAAGAGTTTCACTCCACCTCCTGATAAAAGGCCTTAGAGGCCTAAATCTTGGATCAAAATAAATTAAATATATTTCATAAGTGTTATGGAGCCTACATATTTAATTTGGATGGATTTGGAATTCATTTGGATAATTAAATCCAAGTATATGCACAAAGGGCCTAGTTTGTGGGTTTTGTGCATAGTCTTTTGTGGAAGGGCTTAAATTGGATTTAATTGAGACCAAATAAATTATTAATAATTTCAGAAGCCCAATTAATATTTCTCCATCAATTTTAAAGAGCTCAATCCTATTATGAAGTTGGATTTTTAACCTAACTATAAAAATCCAAGTGATAGGGTTTTAGGTTAAGTGTGAACAATTAAGAGAAAACAAGTTTCTCTCATTTTCTCTCAACGCTAGCCGCCACCCCTTGCTAGCATCAAGGGAATTTCGGCTAGCCCCTTGTTTCCTCCATTGTTGGTTCATTCAATTCTTCTCTAGTGTGGATTACTCATTAGAGGTTTTCGATTTTGGACATTGTGGTTTGCGACAACCCGGTGAGAAGGAAAATCAACTGTTCAACAAAAATCAAAGGTGATTTTTCTTATTCCCATTAACATATATATTGTAAATTCATGGCAAGATCAAATCTATTGGTTAAAAATTTTAAAATTTCGCTTATATCTGAGATGCATGTAACCGATAAATTCCAGCATCCTAGTTGATCTTCTAGGATTTTGTTTATAATTAGGTTCAACTATAATCTCATCATTATGAGATTTCATCTCGGTTTCAATCACTTGATCTATTTCTATTTGTGGGTTTTGAACTTCACAAAGTTCAATTTTACACTCACTGTCCTCTCGTAGGAGAAACTCTTGTTCTAAAAAGATAGCATGACTTGAAACAAACACCTTTTGTTCTAAGGGATGGTAGAAATAATATCCAAACATTTCTTTTGGATATCCCACAAATAAACATTTGTCAGACTTAACATCTAGTTTGTCTGACATTGTCCTCTTTACATAAGCAGGACTACCCCATACCTTCATATGAGAAAGTGTGGGTTTCTTATTATTCCATATCTCATATGGAGTAACATCAATCGATTTACTAGGAACTCTGTTTAAAACATAAATAGCAGTTTCTAATGCATATCCCCAAAATGACATAGGCAAGTCTGTTCAGCTCATCATGGTCGAACCATATCTAATTGTGTTTGATTTCTCCTTTCAGATACCTTATTATGTTGTGGTGTATACGGTGGAGTCCATTGAGATAAAATCCCATTATCTCTAAGATAATCTTGAAATTTTTGGCTTAAGTATTCTCTATCTCGATCTGATCTAAGTGTTTTAATACTCTTGCCAAGTTGTTTCTCTGCTTCATTTATGAATTCTTTGAACTTTTCAAATGCTTCTGATTTACATTTCATTAGATAGATATATCCAAATCTGAAGTAATCATCTGTGAAAGTAATGAAGTAGGAGTAACCTCTTCTTGCATGTCTAGTCATTGGACCACATACATCTGAATGTATTAAGTCCAAAACCATTTCAGCTCGTTCTCCTTTACCAATAAAGGGAGCTTTTGTCATTTTTTCCAATAAACAAGATTCACATGTATCAAATAATTCATAATCAAATGATCCCAAATCACCTCACTTGTGTAATTTGGTCATGCATTTCTCATTTATATGGCCTAAACAACAATGCCATAAATATGATGTATTTAGATTATCTTGTTTCATTATCTTGGTATCCATATTATGCACTTTTTTAATTAAATCAAGAATAAATATACCATTCTCAATGATAGCTTTAGCATAAAATGTATTGTTCTTAAAAATGTATCAACATTTGTCCTTTAAAGAAATGTCATACTCGTTCAATAAACAACTAAAAGAAATAATACTTTTAGATAATACTGGACCATAATAACAATTATTTAACTCCAGTATTAATCCACTTGGAAGAGGTAAATGATAAGTCCCCACAACTGTTGTAGAGATGTTTTGTCCAGTAGCTAACTGTAGACATATTTCTGCCTTTCTAACTCTTTTACTACTTTTAAGCCCCTGTAGATCATTATACAAATGAGATCCACATCCGGTATCTAATACCCAAGATTGTTTTAAAGCAATAGAATAAGTATTTATTTCAATCATATGAATACCTAAAGTAGAAGCATCAGCTTGCTTTTTCTCCTTGAGAGAATCTAGATAGGCCTTGCAATTATGCTTCCAATGACCATTTTTCCCACAGTAAAAGCAAGCTCCTTTGGGATTCTCTTTCTTGGCAACCTTCTTCTTGGAAACCCCACCATGCTTTAGTTATGCCTTGGTCATCTTCTTCTTCTTCTTCTTCTTCTTCTTCTTCTTCTTTTGCTTCTTGCCTTTAGCAGATGTGACAATCATAACACTTTTTGAATCCTTCTTGAAGGATCCATTAGTTGTTTTGAGCATATTGATTAACTCAAGAATGGTTACTTGGATCTTATTCATGTTGAAGTTAAGCACGAAAAGGTGCATAACTTGGAGCCAATGAGTACAAGATTAAATATATGTATAGATCATTATCCATTACATAGCCAAGTCTACTCAAATGCTCAATATACCCATACATCTTTAATGCATGAGTAGCAGCCGAAGTGCCTTCCACCATTTTGTAGCTAAATAGAGCTCGACTAATCTCATATTGCTCAGCTCTAGCTTGAGAAGAATAAAGCTCCTCTAGATGCAAAATGATGATTCTAGCATCTATCATTTTATGTTGCTTCTGAAGCTCCGAGGATATAGCACCAAGCATCAAACATGCTGTTGTTTCACTATCCTCTATGTATTTTTAATAAGTGCTCTTGATCTCATCAATGGCATCATTTAATGGAGTTGGTGGTGGATCTTTATCCAAGACATAATGGATCTTTTTAGCTCTGAAAATAATTCTCACTTGTCTGATACAGTCAGAATAATTGTTGCTAACTAGCTTGTAATCTAAGATTGATCGTATGTTTATGTTTGATGTGCTCATGATGATGACCTAGATGTGAAAAAGAAAACATATGAAAGTATATTCATATATATATATATATATATATATATATATATATATATATGCATTAATTAGGTCTTTAATTAATCTATTTACTCCCACTATTTTATTGTGAATCAATAGTCCTCACTATATAATTCGAGAAAACCTGATGGTTTTCTTAGTGGACCAATATCCAATCCATAATATGAAATTTGACCTTGACTGTAGTCAATAAATCAAATCGCATACCCTTGAAAGGTAGGTATCTCTATACCAATTGTGTCTCTACACAACTATTTGATCATTAGGTTATCAACTCGTGATACATATATATATGCATTCCTTAATCTTGCCTTTAGAACCATTAGCCTTGACTGTGGTCAATAAGCTAATGGGCTAGCTAAGATGACCCATTTAATTAGATTTGAACATATTCGATATAATGTGAGCTTGACTGTAGTCAACAACCCATACTATAAAGAAGTCTAGTTCTCCTTCAATTAATGGAAGGCTTATATACCTTAGTATTAGTTTAAGGGATTTTAGTTAATTAATTATCATCATACATGGTTGTCATACATTGGTATGCATTCTATATCTATCACATAAACATAAGCATACAAATATGGCATAGTTATGGACTTTATTACATTGAACTCCCCAAGCCAAAAGGAAAATCAAAAGGTAATACCTAGGTAATATGCATGATTCAAACAAGTAAAAATAATTACATTATCTTTAATCTTGTTGGATCTCCATCCGGCCCTTCTTGCTCCTTGATAGTGGTCTCCATTTATATCTCTAATTATAATCTAAGTAATCTAATTACATATTACAATTTGAAAAATAAATACAAACCAAAAAAAAGTAGTCGGGACATGAAAGTCCTCATTGAGCCAAAACATGCATTATGCTCAATCACATTGGGCTTTTATCCATAACTATCCATCATGCCAATCATACACCCTAATATGCACTTCTAATGCATAAAGTAAAACCGTATAATGGAATATAAACTATGTTTCAACTCTTGAAACTTACTTTTGAGTTATTTTTATAATGTGATCAAATTAGGAAATTTTTCCATTTTGGAAACTTTCCATTTTAGGCAACCTTTTTACATGCGCATGTTCTTGCCGTAATTATCAATACAACTGATTATTAATTATTTATTAATTGATTAATTAATTAATTAATCATATTAAATAATTAAAGAATCAATTTTAGGCTTAAAATAATGGGTAGGACGAAACCTACAATTTAAATCCTAAAATGTGTTCACACACAAACTAGTTTTGTGTCTTTTGGACCATTTTGGCCTTTTGGAATGAGCCAAGCCCACTCCAACCCTTAAAATCCATTAATAAACTTAATTAAAGTATATAATAGTTAATTTAAATCAGCTCCTTGGGCCCACCAAGTCATTTACTAATTTAAATCAAAGCCGTAAACATAATTAAGCCCATTAAGTGGCTTTAATGAATTAAAATTAATCCAATTAATTCAAGGCCTATTTTAATTAATCAAATTCATTAAAAGCACATTAATATATCAGATATATCAAATTTAGAAGATTAAAAATCGTTCTAAACATAAACTTATAAGAACACACTAAGAACACACGAAGAACACCAATTTAACGAACTTTTCGATTAAACTAGTTTTCATGCAAAACTTGTTCGATTTTAATTTTGTTTGATCATATGGCTTAATATCATATATTAAACACATAAATTATCATTAAAATAATTTTAGAGTGGATCAATAAAAATTTAATTTAGAACAGCCCCTAAACTTTATTGAAAAATAAAATTCCTCACGCCAAAAAGCATGATTCTTTTCTCAAAAGAATCATTTTATTTTTCTTTTTATATATTTGATCACATATATCCAGAAATAAATATTTCTCATTCAGGAATAATCAAATATGATGTTTTAAAGTTCATGAAATAAATAACTCAAAAATAAAAGGAAAACCATTTTCGCAAATAATACAGAATTGTAGATTCATGGCAAAACCTGGCTCTGATACCATGTTGGGAATTAATCGATTACATACATCACATGTATAAGCAGAATTTAAAATTTTTTAACCAACATCTGATCTTGCCATAAATTTACAAAATAAATATTAATGAGAATAAGAAAATCACCTTTGATTTTGTTGAACGGTTGATTTTCCTTCTCATCGAGTTGTCGCAAACCATAGTGCCCAAAATTGAACACCACCAATTGTAATCCACACTAGAAAAGGATCAAATGAACCAATGAATGATGGAATCACAAGGCTAGCCAAATTCCCCTTGATGCTAGCAAAGGAGTGATGGATATGGTTTTTTGAAAGAGAGAATTTCTTTTCACTTAAAATTTTGCTTAACCCTAAAATCTCCTTAACTTGGATTTTTATAGCTAGGTTAAAAATTCAACTTCATAATGAGATTGGGATCTTTAAAATTGCTGGAGAAATATTAAATGAGCTTCTGAAATTATTAATAATTTATTTGGGCTCAATTAAATCTAATTTAAGTCCTTTTATAAAGGACTACACACAAAACCCATAAACTAGGCCATTTATACATACACTTATATTTAATCACCCAAATTAATTCCAAATCCATTAAAATTAAATATGTAGGCTCCATAACACTTATGAAATACATTTAATTTATTTTATTCTAAAAATTAGGCCTCTAAGGCCTTCTATATGGAGTTGGCGTGGAACCCATCCTTTGGTGGGTTTCTACGCCAAAACCAAATCTCTAAGCCTCTTAAATTTCTTCAATGGATCTATTAATTATTATATCAACCCTATAGCACTTATAGTCCAATAATAATTAATTATTAAATACAATATTTCAATTAGATCAATTTTGCAGAATATTTTTAAAAAGTTTTGCGAACATTTCTACTTGATCATAATTAATTAGACTCTTTAATTAATTATTCTATTATTCATTTCTCTTCTCCCATAATAATATCAAATATTATTATCCTTGTCATTTTATTATTTTATCCTTTACTCTATATGTGTGTGACCTATTGGGTTCCTATCCATATTGGCATTCTAATATGTAATTATGAGTTCTATTCAAAACTCATATGATTTAAACTTCTTTAAATCATTTTATCAATCCCTTATTGATATTTATGATACAGTATTATACAAATCATGAACAGCCTCTAGCTAGGTATCATGACTACCCAAATATCAGGAAAGTCAAGTGGTTTGACTATACCCTTTTATAGAAATAGTTACTGTGCAATTACTCCGTTTACCACTCTTATCTCAATTAGATTCTGACTATGGATTTCTGTCAGCTCATATAAATCTAATTATATATGTTCTATTAATTTAACCATTGTTCCCAAAATACCCTTTATGGATCCCTATCCATCTTGGCATATTACTCTGGCCAGAGATTCTCTGAACAAGGCAATCATAGAATCATGCAAGATAACTTCCCTTAATAAATCTGGGATAATTAATCCTTTATTGATTACTCAACTATCTTCAAGTAGGTCATGATATACCCAATCTCTTAATTTTGGAGAGGAACACTGGGCAGCTATCAAGAATTGGTGACATTTTAATAAATTTGTCGCTATAATTTATAATTAGTGATGAAATTTCATACGTTACTAAAAATTGTTACAAAAAGTATAATTTTTTGTAGTGCGAGCTATCTCCGTTGTCTCAAGTTGAGTTCCTTTTGAGCAAGTAAATACGTGAGGCATTTATGATCTATGTATATTGTACAATAGTGCTGCCAAATCTTTAAGGCGAAAACTACCGCTAGCAACTTTAAATCATGTGTTGGATAATTTTGTTCATGTGGTTTAAGTTTTCGAGATGAATAAGCCACCACTCTACCCTCTTGCATTAAAATATAGCCCAAACCAACTCTAAAGGCATCATTATACATGGCATACTCTTTTCGTGAAACTGGTTAAGTCAAGACCAAAGCTTTTGTTAGCATACTCTTTATCTTATCAAAACTTATCTCACATCGGATAGTCCACTCAAATTTAACATTGTTTCTCAATAGCTTAGTAAGTAGAGAAGCAATAACTGAAAACCCTTTTACATAGCGATGATAGTAACCTATCAAACCCAAGAAACTTCTCACCTCAGGTACACTTTGAGGTGGTCTCCAATTGATAATGGCCTCAATTTTTGCTAGGTCAACTCTAATGCCTTCAGAATATACTACATGGCCAAGGAAGGAAATTTCTGTTAGCCATAACTCACACTTGCTCAATTTAGCAAACAGATGATTCTCCCTTAAGGTATGCAGCACAATTCTTAAATGCTTACCATGCTCTTTCTCATTCCTTGAATAGACTAATATGTCATCAATAAATACTACTATGAATTGGTCCAAATATGGTCTAAACACCCTGTACATCAAATCCATAAATGCAGCTAGTGAGTTCGTTAACCCAAATGGTACTACTAAAAACTCATAATGCCTATATCTAGTTTTAAATGCCATTTTTGGAACATCTACATCCCCAACTCGGTGTTGGTAATACCCCAATCTTAAATCAATCCTTGAAAATACTCCTGCCCCTTTCAACTAATCAAACAAATCCTCAATTCTAGGTAATGGATACTTATTTTTCACTGTCACTTTATTTAACTGTCGATAATCAATGCACATCCTCATAGAACCATTCTTTTTCTTAACATATAAGATTAGCACACCCCATGGCGATACACTAGGCCTGATAAAACCTTTATCAAGCAGTTATTGCAACTGTACCTTTAACTCTTTCAATTTCATTGGAGACATCCTGTAAAGGGGTTCTTGAACTAGTTGTTATGCCAGGCAAAACTTCAATAGATAATTCTACAGCCCTCTCAGGTGGAAGACTAGGTAAGTTTTTAGGAAACACATCAGAAAAATCATTCACTACTGGCATGTCTTAGAGTTTAATTGTGTCCCTCTTCAAGTCAAGAACTAGGGGAAAAATCCTTCACATCCCTTTTTAAGAAATCGCCTATCTTATATGGTAGATATTATATTGGCCAAAGGTTACATCGAAATACCTGTAACTATTATTTCATTATCATCCACATCACTAAGAGTTACTATTTTAGCCTTATAATTTACCAATGCATGATGCTTAGACAACCAGTCTATACCCAGAATAACATCGAATTCTCAAAAAGGCAACTTCATAAGATCGACTAAATATTCTCTTCCTAGTATCAAAATGGGACAATTAGGGAACATTTTTTTCACACATACATTGTGCCCTAATGGACTAGTTATACAGATATTAGATTATAGCTGATGTACCTTAGACATACCCCCACTCATGCTCTTAGTGGAAACATATAAATGACTGGATCTAGGATCAATAAGTGCATTAATATCAGAATCATAAAGTGAGAAAATACAAGTTATGACTTCAGGAGCATCTTGGTCCTCTCATGCTTTCTCGATATAAGCCCAACCCAAGACAGTTCCTGTAACAGGTTGATCAACCGACTCAGATATATTATGAGATTGAGATCCATAGTGACTAAAACCACCTCTCCCCTACCTCTGCTTCCGGTTCTAGCAGCCGAAAACATATTTGAAGCTCCTCTACTACCTTGCTGTGTAGAGCTTTATGCCCATTTTAAGGGGTAATTTACTATATAGTGGTCAGTAGCACCACAATTATAGTACACTCCTGATTCTTTCCTGCATGGGGCCTAATGTCGCCTTAAATAATGAGGGCACTCAGGTGGCAGACTCCCTCTCTGCTTTAATAATGTTTATTTACTTGGCTTAAACTCTGTTAAGATTTTTGTCTCTTCACTTTGCTAGTAGGGTTGCACATTCCCTCAGCTTGTTGGACATTTTGTGCTCCCTTAAACCTCTTCTTGGTGGACCATCCAACCCTAGCCTTGCTCTCTTTCTCTTTTTGATGACTCATGCTTTTCAACCTTCATAACGGCTATAACTAGTTAATGAAAGTTCACATTCTAAAAAGATGTAGGCACTATCAGTTTCTCTCTGATCTGGTGATCGGTTCATCTTCAAATTGCCTACTCTTAAAGGCATCAATCAACATCTCTTTGGGGATATATTTGCACAACCGGCAAAATTCCTTCTCAAACTCTACTACAGACATAGCCCTCTATTTTAAAGTCAAAAACTATCTTAGCTTCTCCTCTTTATAGGCCTCAGTAACATATTTTTCCTAAATTCAGTTTCAAAAAATCCCCAAGTAAGAGGATCCGACAATTGAGGTTGTCTAAATACTAGTTTCTACTAATCGTATGTTGATCCTTGAAGTAAAGATACAATACAAGATACCTTATAATGAGTAGGATAGTGAATATCATTTAAAATCCTCTCAAGCTTTTCTAGCTAGAATTTGGCTTCCTATAATTTTTCCAACGTGGTACCCAAAAATTTTTTCCCACTATATTTTCTAACTTTCAAGAATGGGACCTTAGGTATTATCATCCTTTGCAAAATCTGAGCCATATCCTGGGAAATTTTTTATAATGTTTCTCCAAGGATAGCAGCAGGGATTTCATTCTGATTGGATAATAAAGTTCTAATATCAAAGGAACTTGTCGTAGCTAGTAAATTACTTTCAGCCAATTCCTTGATAGCATCCCTAAAATCATCCATCTTCAATCTACATGAAAACAAGGATAGCTGCATTAGGCCAATAAGACATTATACCATACCAAATATTTCTAAACCTTTATTGCCTAGAAAAGGCTAAACTAGGATGCTCTGGTACTATAAATTGTGATACTCTAACTCTAAATTCTACCCATATTACTATATCTTACATTCTTGATTGTGTTATATCATGTTATTATGCCTTTAAACAAACATTATTCACACTAGGGATTTATTAAGCTAAACAACATGTATATAAATTAGGTGTTACCATAATCATGATCATACTAGGTTCCATTGTAACACCTTTAACGAGTGCGCAAAGCCTATTAACATATATAGTGTACATGGATAACTTGTAAGGCTAATCTGGAATTTCATGCAAAGAAATCATATTCATGGCAATCACATACTATTCACCCACATTCTAGAAATCACATACAAACAAAGGAAATCAAGTGAATTTTACAGTCCTTCATATTACGATTTCTAAAATAAATCATGGCAAAATATAAGACTAAACAAAAGGGAACTATCAATAAAATATACTACATCCAAAATCCGAACCGACTCTTGTTGGCCTCCTAATGCAGAACTAAGTTCCTGAGCAACCTTCAACCAAACCTACGCGAATATAAAACAACCCGTGCTAAGCTATAAAGCTTAGTAGGGAAATTCAAAAATTAACATAGCCGACCACTCACATAGTCTTCGGTAAACATCTTCACAAAAGCATTGCAATAGGGATAACAACATAATCATGTCATGATTTCATTCCATAGAAACAATTTATAGCCAAAAGGAAATTAAGGTGAAACATTATAATAAGACATTCATCATGCTTACATTATATAAGTGAAGCAATCGATATTTTTATTTCTTTATTTCGAGCACATTTCTTAATCTTTAATAGCCCGTCTAAGTGCTATTTCAAAAGGTGGATAATGGGAGCTATAGATACCAATTGGTATCAATGATAGATAATCAAAGTATCAAACGATGGATATCCTAAGATATCAAATGATAGACCTAAAGGGCCGAGCTATGGTTCCATTATAAGAACAAACAATGGACCCAAACATGGTCAACTATCACAGCTACAACTCTATCCCTCTGGGCATGACTGTCTAATCCACAATTGAACTAAGACTCATAGGCTTAACCATTTTTAAGAACAATTTTTATTCAACATGTTCCTCTTTACTCAGTATAACATTTGCTTAAGCCATAATTCATATAAGAATGCACATTTCATATTCTTATAATGGCATCAACATTTGTTATCTCAACTCATACATAGAGTATTCAAACTTGTTTAAGAACAAATGTTATGGTACTTCACATAATCATTCATTTATTCATATATATATATATATATATATATATATATATATATATATATATATATATAACATTAATATAATTATAGTCACAAAACTTAATCAAGTTACAATTAGCACTCACTTGATAAACTTGCCATTATCACTTTAACTTGACAGTTTAAGGCATGGCATAGAACAGTCACATTTTAATTTTGGGGAAATACTCATTAAGTATGTTAATTAGGTTGAATTAGGGGTATTTGTTTTTATAATAAGTGTTGGCTTAGTCATAAATGAATGTGGAAGTATTCTGTTAGGTAATCAAGGGTGAGTGTATAAGGTGGTAAAGTGAAGAGCAATGGAGTGTCACTTGGCCGTGCATCATATATAGTGAAACAATGCTTGGTTGTGCACCATAAGGCAAAGAACATCACTTGGTCATGCATCACCTAGCATACAAAGACACTTGTTGTGCATCACATACAGGAAGACAATATTTAGTCGCGCATCACAAGGAAAAAAGCCATGCATCACAAAGAAAAAAGCCTTGCATGGCCATGCATCACAAGGCAAAAAGCCTTGCATAGCCATACATCACAACTGGATAGTCGTGCATCACAAGGCAAAAAGCCTTGCATAGTTGTGCACTACAAGAATAGATCTGATTATGCAGATCAATTCACAGTGATGCTCAATGAGCCAATAAATCTCTTTCTAAACTCATCTTAAATCTCATCATCACTCAACCAGCCCAACCCTAAACTAAGGGTTTCACTAGTTTAAAGAATCTTATTCTCAAAAAATCCTAATCATACACAACACAATCCAAACAGTATTCCTATACCTAAACACTGAGACTTCTTCACTACTTCAAGATCCCTTTGCCCTTATCTTTGCTTGTCTTGGCTACTATAAACAACATAAAAACACTAAATTTCCTTCTTGCTTTCATGAAATCTTTCATTAATAGAAGAGAGATAAAAGGGAGAGATTTCTATTACCAAAACCTAATTCCAGATTCACACATAGAGAATGAGAGAGAGATGGACTTCCTTTTGAACAGATAATGATATTTATCAACGTGAACACGTGAGGAAACCTCTAAAAGGCCCCTAAATTACCATTTAACCCCTTTCTTAATTTCTCTCTCAAAAATTAACCTGTCCAATCTTTTAATTTATGCTTTGACCCCAAGTCAATCTTAAATCATAATTTTACGCCCAACATCAATTTTTTATCAATCAATCAGCCCCTTACTCATTAATTTCACTGAAATTATAGTATTACCCTTCATGAAACTTTAACCCAAGGTGGTTATACCATACAAAACATTAATTTAGCATATACTATCAATTAATGAAACATAATTCCTACCAAGGTAAAGATTGGGCCCTTACATGTCAAAAGGTTTTATTTTGAGAGAATTATCATGGCAGTAAAGGAAAAAGCTAAAGGTCGATACAAAGCACTGCATGTGGGATGACCCTTATCTTTTTAAATTGTATGTGGATATGGTGTTGAGGAGGTGCATTCCCCAAGAAGAGTAGGGAGACATTATCAAGGTATGTCACAATTGAGAAGCTTGTGGACACCATAGGTCAAATCAAAGAATATCAAAAATTCTTTCCTCTTGGTTTTATTGACCTACTTTATTCAATGATGTGAAAATGTTCATTCAATCTTGTGATAAATGTAATGGGAAGACAATATAACTAGAAGGGATGAGATGTCATTGACCAATATACTTGAGGTAAAGTTGTTTAACTTATAGGGTATAGATTTTATATGACATTTTTCAGTGTCCTATGGGTTCGAATATATCTTAGTGGCCATAGACAATGTTAGCAAATGGATAAAAGTTATAGCCATTAGTACTTGTGATGCTAAGGTAATGTTAGAGTTTCTAAGAAAGAATATATTTACCCGCTACAGAGCCCTTAGAGCTATAATTAGTGATGGTGGTAAACATTTCATCAACCATCAATTTAAAGCCTTACTAAAAAAAGTTTAGAGTTAGGCATAAGGTCACTACCCCCTACCATGTCCAAGCTAATGCTCATGTTAAAATGTCGGACCAAGAACTTAATTCGATATTAGAGAAAACTGTCAATGCCTGTGAAAGAATTGGTACCTTAAGCTGGATGATGTATTGTGGGTGCATAGGATAGCTTTTAAGATATCTATAAGGATGTCCCCCTTTAGGTTAGTATTTGGTAAATCCTATCAACTACCAATAAAATTGTAACATAAAGCTTATTGGGCCCTTAAATTTTAAATTTTGATCATGATAGTGCAGGAAAGTGTAGGGATTTACAGTTGAATAAATTGGAAGAGCTAAGGTTTTGGGCATATAATCATTTGGAGAAGTACAAGGATAAGACCAAGAAGTGGCATGATAAAAAAATTGGTGAGAAAAGTGTTTGTACCTGGGATGAAAGTGTTGTTTTACTATAGTCAAATGAGACTATTCCCTGGAAAGTTGAAACTAAGGTTGAAAGGGCCTTTTGAAATGATTGAAGTAGATAAGTTTGGGGTGGTGACACTGAAATACCAGAGGGATGAGAAGGAGTTTAAGGTGAATGGACATCGTATGAGCCTTATTTTGAATCAAAATTTGAAGGCACTTTAGTGATTGTCACCTTGACTGATCCTTGATGGTGCTTGTAAGTCTAACCGCTAATTTAGTAAATGTAGAACTACTTTCTAACCTTTATTTTTTTTAGCTTTCATTTGTGTATTGTAGTTTACAGTTTGTATGGATTGTGGTTCAAGAGCTTTTGGTTCATAGGTTGTAATCTAGAGTTTTTGCTTATTTAAGTGGTTTTAAAAATGAGTTAGTGAAGCCAAAAGGGTTTACAAAAGAAAATTTTCTAAAAAACAAATTTGGGGGTCATGATGCTTAGGCTTGATGTGCTGACCGTGACATAATCCAATTTTCAATTTTGGAATGGAATAGTTAAGAGGTCACGATCTTTGGTCTTTTAGTGCTAACTGTGACTTATGTTCTTTTTAGTCCAGTAGCGAAAAGTGAATTATCTCACGGTCAACAACTTTTTAGTGCTGATCGTGACTCCCTAAAACCCTAATTTAAAAACCCAATTTTTATTTTTCACCTTTTCATTTCTTAAGTTTCTTCTTTCTTTCTTAGTCTTTACTCCCTGTTTTCTTTGAGTTTCTTCCATATTCTTCTCTATTTTTGGCTGCACACCCCATCAAATCCACCATAGGTAAGAGCAAAGTATTCTTCTTATTATTTATTTAGTTATTTTCTTTATTTTATTGTTCTTTCTCATTTGATTATGTGGTTACTTCTTGTGACCTTTCTTTTTCATTTTCCTCTCCTGACCATCTTTTTCATTTTCCCTGGTGTTTTTCTTTGTTTTGCATTCTTTAATTTAGCTTTTCTTCTTCTTTTTGCTGTGATCTACATCGAGTAAGTTTCTCTCATTCTCTCTATTTCTCGATTTTGTTTTTTATTTATGTTGCTATGATGTGTTTTTCGTTATTTGTTCTCTATTAGTCATGTTTATTTTATTTTCTTTTACTTAATCTCTATCTATTTTTATTTTTATTTATTATTTTCTTTCGTTTACTGTCGTTCTTCAATTTATTTCTTTTTTTTCTTTATTTCATCATCTAATATCTTCACTGCATAGATCTTAAAAAAACCCTAATGTTCATTTTTTTTTGGGTTTTTACTCTTCGATTTAATGCATTTTTGTTGTTATTTGTATGTACACTCTTTTCTTATGATTTTGAGCAACAATATATGTGATAAGAGCATTGATCAATACGTACTCTAAATTCTTCATCTTTGGTTTATGATTGTTTTATAAATTTTCAATGCATGTTGCTATTTTTATGGTCGGTTTTTAATTTGTTCTTCACAAATTCTGATATTAGGGCATGATTTATGTTTAAATTCACCCATGTTTTTCCTTGTTAATCTATTGTATGCCAACTATTTGACAAAGTGCCTAAATGAGCATTTTCCTCATTTATCCAATGTTATTTACTTTTGAAGTAGGGATTTAATCTCATATTTCATTCATTGAAGCACTCACATTTTACTAATGGTTGCTTAGTATAACATGCTGACTATTTTTCTCTTAGGTTGATAACTATAATTGCTTGATGGGTTGAGCATAGTAGACATTATTTTTTCATCTAAGTTATAAGGGTTAAGTTATCATAAATTAAGAATTGGGCTAATTTTGCTTTACACCTTACTAGGATTGTTGAACTATGAGCATTTAAACTTTAATTATAATTAGTTAACCTCACTTTTCACCTTGGAGCATGTTAAAAATTCCATGAAGGTTGATATTCTAGCTTTTAGTTTATGCTATTGATTCATGCTAGTGGCTATCTTAAAAGGTTATCAACAACTTGGAAAAATTGATTGCTGTATTACTCTTGGATGTTTAAATTTGGGCTTCATTCATGCAATTGGCAATTTCATCACACTGGTTGTTTTCATGCATTCTATTCTAATTGGCTTTGGTCTTTCACTGTGCACATTGATTTAACCAAACTTCTAGTTGTATTTGAGTGACTACTATGTTCATAAAGCAACTTCACCAAATTTTATCTTACATATTTTGGTTGTGAATGTTTACAATTCTTGTGTTCTAATTAGCCTATCGATTTTTGATTCTCATGTCTAAAGAACTTTATATTTCTAATTTTTTTTCAAAAGTTAATCATGACTTGTTAAGTCTGGCCAATACATTTTTTGTGTATGTTTTGCTAGAACTCCTACCTAGGTAGTTGTTTGCTTGTGTGCTATTTTGTGGATACCAAGTACCAAAATACAGTTAACAAGATTTGTAGATGTTGGGCCTATACATGATGAATTTGGGAATTTGGCATATTATGGTATATCTTGTTACATCCATGACATCTAAGTAATTCGCAGTTTGATTTTAGGTTAAATTTGGTTTTTAGTTTGAGCATGCAATAGCTTTATGCGCTCTGATATTAACACTTGTCACCTAGCATGCATGATTGATAATTGGACCATCCATTTTATGTTTTCTTGAGAATTGTAAGTTCCAATTATTACATGCTAGTCTACATGGCTTTGATGCTTTAATGTTTAATATTTATTCAACATGAACTTGTGCTTGCATCTAAGTATTTAAATTATTTCAAGAAGGAATTTCACTCATTTGTGCTCTCATGCTATAATTGTAAATGCTTGCAATTCCTAAGCTCTACTTGTCCATTACTACCCTTGCTTACAATTTCTTCAAGTTTTAACCATGGCTTACTGATTTTGGTATTTAACTTTTTCATATTTGTGAATTCTTGAGATGTAGTTACCCTAATTCTTTTCGGCAATACTGTTTGAATCTATTGTTTGCTAGTGAAATCATTGCTGAATTTAAGTTTTAGGAGGAACAGGCAAGTTGTGATAATATAAGTGTTCTTATTAGGGTATTGCCAACGCATTTGACAAAGTGGCTTTTAGATTTGAAGTTTTAGAATTTGGCCAACTAGCTCCTTTTGTTTTATCTTGACAACATTACTTAATTGAGTAGTTGGAAATTTTCTTAATTGTTTTCATAGAGTTTACATCTGTGTTTAGTTATTGTGGTGCGTTTGATTTTCTTATGGTTTTTCTATGCAGTGGCTCCTAAAAGGCCTCGTGCCAAGGTTGTGCTACCCTTAAAGGTTATACCATCCTTTTTTAGTCAACCAACCTCTTTCAGCTAGTAGCCCACATCTAAAAAAAGTCCAAAGCTCCTAAGGTGCCTACCTGGGTACTTGAAGCAACTTAGGAGGGATATGGCATTTTATCCAAGTGTCAATACCTGCCCTCGGCCTATTTGGACATGGACTTACTTGAGAAGCTAGGCATTAAATAAGAAGTTGAGGGACTCATAGCAAATGTAGGGTGAGAAAGATTATTTCCCTGTAATGAACTAGTTTACCTTGAACTCACAAGGGATTTTATGGCTACTCTCTAATACATTATAAGGACCCACCCTCGACAAGATCCATGGATAGTTACATTTATTTTGGAGGGAACACTTTATGCCATGACTTTTATGGAGTTTTCTAATGATTTAGGTTTCCCTGGTTTTGCATTTGATGCCTTCCCTGACTATGATAAGAATACTATGTAGGAAGAGATAAATGACCCACTCTCAAACATTGATTACAAGTCAGGCACAACTAAGTCTCACCATCTCAGGGATCACACTCTTAGGATTCTCTATAGGTTTTTCTCCATGTCACCCATGTGCCATGTGAAGTCATCAAACCAAGTGAATCTCCTTGAAGCCTTATTTTTGGCAGCCATGCTTAGAGGATACCCAATCAATGGTGTTATACATTAGTGGAACAAAATTCAATAAAAGCAGTAGTATCTGACAAAGGTAAAGAGAATATCTTTGAAAGGTTGGGTCACTATATTAGCTAAGAATCATGGGCATCCATTGAAAGAAGAAAAAGCAATTCCAACTATAGCACACATTGATAGAAAGCTCCTGAAGAATACGAAATTTATAATGGATAAAGCTACTATAGAGCATGGTGTCAGATTGACCGATAGGGAAGAGTATATAGATAAGATGACCAAAAGCTTGAGTATTCCTCCATGTGCACCTAACCAAGCAGCAGTAACTCTAACTTCTCTTTAGTATGCTAAATTTCTTATGACAATATATTCCTTGGTTGCCAAACAAGTGGAGTTTCCGGACCAACAACACCAGAAGTTAGTTGTTATAACCAATGTAGCATCAAGGTTGGATTTGACTAACTTATACAAATTGGGTTGGGCCCATCGGGGTATGCTAGCCTTTGAATAGTATCCTTCTAATTTGTTTGAGTTTGATCAATATGTAAAGGTTCACATAGCAAACAAAGGATTATTATGGTTATAAAACCTAGAAGAAGTTGTTATTGTCATTATATGGGCTTGAGTCAATGGTGATGAACTTTAGGGCTACCTAAGCATGGTCCCTATTATTGGAACTAGCTCATCATGAGTATAACAATCGATAGGTCACCATTTTATATAACATTTGGTACTAGACTTGGGTTGGTAGGTCTCCTTGATACCTCCTTACATTGAGTGAAAGTAAGGCAAGCTTTTTGATGGCATCGGGGTTAAAAGGATGCCTAGCTTAATTCTAAGGCTCTAAAATGAATGCAAGAAATGCAATTTAGAAAAGAGACAGGATTAGCAATGAAATCCAATTGTAAAAAACTTAACCAAGATGTTTTTCGAAGCAAGGTCTCTTTGGTCCCCAATGGAGTCACCACTATGATGCAAGCCGAAGCCTACGCTCGCTTTCAGGTTTAATTCTTCAAGACCTACTTTTAGGGTTGGAGACTAGAGTAGGCTCGCTTAACTCATAAATTGGTCACTTCACAATAAAGAGGGATCAAGACCAATGTATGATTGATAGTCAACCCATTAAGGCATCTATTAATGGGCTAAAAAAGGTAGATGTCATGGAGTCACCACCCAACAGAACATTAGGAAAGGAATCTTGACCTTTTAAAGTCCACATAGAAATTAGTGTTTAGGACATCACTTTTATTAGGCATCTTGATTAGGTGTTCATTTTATAATTGAGTTTTAAAATTAATCCCTCTCCTCTCTCACACGATGCATTCGCTATAAAATTAAGTAAATATTCCAATCAAACAAAAAGTAATAAATACTTAAAATAAAATCCTATTTAAAATTTATTACAAAGGCAAATTGTCCCAGAGAAAAGAATAATATATAAAAGAAAATCAATATCATACATAAAATGGGCTATAGACTAGATTGGGAATGTTGGTTCCCCCATGCATATTTACAAAATCCTTTTTTTATCCTTTTATTTAGTTTTAGATTAAAAAATTTGACATTGATCCATGTTTTGAAAAAATTCAATTTAATTAATAGAAAATATTTTAAATTCCTTTTCCTTTTATCATGCTCGAAAAGTCTTTTTTGCTAACTATTACATCCCCAAAGAAATACATTCAAAATAAAGGAAAATAACGACAAGAATAAATAATGAAATCCAAAGATATAAAAAACAGAAATGATTAAACCCAAAATAACCAAAATTAGAGGTGAACACCTCAGGTGCACAATTTTCCATGCAAAGAAACCATATAAAAACCCTCCATAGCAAAAATATCAAATGCTCAAAAAATCACACCAATAAAAATAACAAAAAATTTTATTAATATAAATGGAAGATACTTAGGTATAGAAACAAATCGTACAGAAGCAAAATCAGATCGAAAAATGCACAAATATCATAAAAAATAAATAATTGGTATAAAAATACATAAAAGCATAAAATATGTAAGAAAAATACCCTAAAATACTCTCATAGATGCCTAAAAGAGAGTGAGGGATGGGATGGGAAGATGAAATGGTGATGTCTCGTCCGTCAATTTGTCTTCTTGTCCATCACCTCTCGACATAACAAAAAGTGCAAAATTTATTGCAAAAGTGCAGAAAATCATGGAAAATAGATTTCTAGCCCTAAACATGTAACATTTAAACACTAAATCATGCTAAGACATATTAAAATACTTAATCATACATCAACTACACCAAAATCATGAAATTATAGAATTTAAAAGTATAAAGCAAAAGCATTACATATGAATAATAGATGAGCCTTAAGGAACCTACCATGCCTTTAGCATATTAAATAGCCTCGAAACACATCACATCTTAATAAAAGCATGCACATCATTCAAATATAGCAATTAAAAAGATATTAACTTAATGTTAAATAATCATATGATCATGTGAATAAATGATAGAGAGAGAGAGTAGGAGTGAGCTTAGAACATTATCCTTAAGAGATATTCTGACTCTATGGTTTTTATAGTTTAAATTTTTGCTCTGATTCACGACCCTTAATTCTCAAGAAAAGTATGAAATTCATTTGTATGAATGTGTGTCAACAAATATGATAGAGCAAAAGATTTTAAAGAGAGAAAGAAATTGAATTTTCTTCTTATCTAAAAGTGGCTCTTCAAAGAAAGTGATTCCTCTCCCCTTTGAAAAACCTAAATTTTTTTATTTTATACCAAAGAAAGAGTTTGAGTTTAAAATCCCACTCAAAACTTCCCAAATCTAGAGATAAAATCCTCCAAATCCAAAAGAAATCCTCCCATATCAAAACTTCCTTTTTTGAAATCCAAAAAATATTGAAAAATCTGGATTTCAAGTTAGGGACGGGCATCCCTCAATGAGGGGTGACCATCCCTCATTGCTAATCCAATGATTCCTAAAATATCCCTCATTTTGGCATGTATAGGTGAGAGAAACCCATAGACGGGAACCCTTCGATTGACAGACGGCCGTCTGCCACCACTAGAGCTCCAAACCAAGATTTTTATGCATATTTTTCAAAAACACTTTAAAATAGTTGCAAATACTTGGAAATTCATGAAAATCTTTGAGAAAATGCTCGAAATTCAAGATTTGAACCTCGAGATCCGAACCCATTGTCAGTAATATATCTTATCCTCATCATCAAATAACCCTGATCTAGGCCACCTTGAGTTACGGTGTCTACAATAGTGCTAATGAATTGATTAAACACAAATAAATAATAACTAATTAATGAAATTAAAATATAAACAATAAAACTAAGAACAAAACAAGATTGTAAAAGGTAGTAAAATTCAATGATAAAAAAACTTTTGCTAGAAGAACTATCCACCTCAACTCTTATTGCAATTATTTCATTAAAAATTAACACAACTGATTATAGAAAACTAGTATAAAATTCAGATATCATTTTTAGAATATCATTCTAAGCATCAAATTCTAGTATTAAGAACAACCTAACACTTAGCATGCAAATTCAATTTACAAATTCCTAAACCTTAATCAGACCCTCTTTCAAGAGATCTAACTCAAGCCTATTCTTAGTTCAACTTTCTCAGTCTTAATTCTACCCTTAGATTAACACAATATTGTCTCAATTCTAAAAATATAAACATGCATTAACATGAGCAAATTAAACCAAGAACATACAAATCATAAGTTATACATGAAATTGATAATTAACCATTTATTCAATGCATTAATCATCAAATTAAATTAACTCAATATAAGAATTAGCTCAAAAACTGAGAAATAACACACTTACATTACATTAAAGCTCAAAAAAAAGTTATTACAAATAAAGTATGAGAGTTTAAGTTTCCCTTAACAAAATTAAAGAAAACTACTCACTAAGCATATTAAAAACTATTGACAAACTAAAATTAAATATTACAATACACATAAGGTTATTGGCTTCCCTTAAAGTCTTCTCAAAACATCCAATTCCTTCAAATTATTGGTCTTGTCTCCTTCAAAACTAGGTTAAAATATAAAAAAAAAACTACCTCTTTTCTTCAGCATTCGTACTCCCCCTTTATACTGGTCTTTTTATTTATTTAAAACCCTTAAAGAGAAAGAGATTCTATTGCAATTTAACTTCCTATTGTAGAAAAATCAGAAGTTGTATCGTAAATCAAATACCTTGCTTCAGTAGAGGGAAAATTCCCTCTATTGAGGAGAATTCAATATGCTAAGCAATTTGGGCGGCCTCAATAGGGGGAAAAGTCTTTCTACTAAGAAAATGTCCTCTGAATTTTGGCCTTAACATGCTTCACTCGGTAGGGAGAATTCCTTCCACAAAAGTGAGTACTTTGATCCTTGACTTTAAATTCTCCTCTGTAAAGGGAAATTTCCCTCTATAGATGAGAACACTTATGTATTAAATATGAATTAGCTCTTCAAAATTCCTTAAGTCAAGCCAAATTTCCCTTTTAGCCTAAATTTTTTCTTTTCTTGAAATAAGTCCCTAAAAATACCAAAAATCACAATTAAGCCCAAAAACACAGAAAGAAAGAAATTAAACATAAAATCAAATAAACTAACACTAAAATAACAAAATAAACACACTAAAACATACTAATAATATAGTTATAATTTACAATTATCGAACTATAAAACCCTTTTCTTCTTTCCTTCTTTCTTTCTTCTTCTTTTCTTCTTTATGCCATTCCAAATGCCCTAGCCCCATTTTTTGTAGTTTTCACTCTCATAAGATGCTATTTCACAAATCCAATCCGGTAGGTTGCTAGGTTATCATGTGGTGAACATCTGGACAGCTCATTTGTACATTTTCCTTGAGTTTTCATTTCCAAGAAAAAAAGGTATGTTTCTTAACTTCTATCCTTTTTTCACATATTGAATGAGGCTAAGATGGTGTTGCAATGCTGGTAAATGCTATTATGATTGTGAATAAAGTGATATCATTACCCTTTTTTATTTCTAATTAGGAATAAAATTGGATATAGAATATGCATGGTAGTGTAAGTTTGGAAAATAGGTTACTGCCTTTTTGGGTTATATTTAGAAATATATGTGTTATTGTAATTGGTGCAAGTATGTGTCTTATTTAGAAATATATTTATAATTGGAATGCATTAATTATAATTATTTTTGTACATATTGGTAGAATATTTTTATTTCTAAGAATAGATGAATGTTGGATTGTTAATCGTATATGTATTGGGCGTACGAATAAAACAAAAACATAACAAAAAATAAAAAAAAACAAAAATGGAGAAAAGTTAAAAGAGTATATAGTAGTAAATATGTATAATGTGATGGTAAATAAATGATGGTATGCTTATGATAAGTAAATAAATAATAATATGTGCATGTGAATGACCTAGTCTCTCATACGTATGCTTATATAAGAATATGTATATAAAAATATATGTATATGAAAAAATGATAAAAACATGAAAAAAATGAAGAAAAATGATATAATAATAATAATAATAATAATAATAATAATAATAATAATAATAATAATAATAATAATAATAATAATAAAGTGATAATATAATGTAGGATGTAAATGTGTTTATTTTGACAACCTTTGCATGATTGCTAGACTTCCAATGGTGGGTTCGGATGGCTTATGTGTTATTTAGTTGTAGGCCCTCACAGGTAAATTTTATACAGGTTTAGGTTTAAGCTTTTTAAGCTGAAATGCTATCAAAAATTTATACAAGAATGGCACCGACACTTGAATAAAATTAGCCCATGAGCATTATGATTAATGGTATAAATTTTTTTCTGCAGATCCTGGATCCTACACAATTAGTATGGATGACACATGAATAGGCAGCTAAGCATAGGGTTTTAACCAGAGTCTGCATGTTACCCAATCAGTTTATATCCAAGGGGTTGTTAAGTCACTTAGGGTTATTGGAGGAGGCTGATGAGTTATTGCCTTAGGTAGGCTAGATCGAGCTCTATGCAAGAACCTGTAAGAGCTACCTTGAGATAACCCAATAGTTTTTAGCCACCTTCTAGTACCTAGGCTAGCAGCAACCAAAGATCGAGGAGGGCATCATCAAATATTGTATATTAGGCTAGCATGTATCTACAACTTGCGGGCATATTGCTAAGATTCTAGGTTTGCCGATAGAGGAGGATGTAGTTTGCCTTAATAGGTCTATTTTGCCACACATGTGGGAGGCCATAGCATGTCCAGGGATTGTCTATAGTTAAAGGAGGGTGAAATCTATTGGTTTATAATCACATTACATTAGATGTAAAGGGCATAATTTAAAATTTTTATAAACCAAAATATCATGATATAGTCAAAAAAAATTGAATTTACTAAATAAAGTTCAGAACTTTACTGTAGGTGTTTGTTAAACAGATATTTAATCATCATACTAGGTTGTTATAAACCACTAGTGTCCTTACTTTAAGGCACCTCTAAGGTAGCCAAATAAGAATTAAAGTCCAAAAACCTTCTTAAGGTGTAGCAATGGCTGAAATTGGCTTAGGTACTAGTAAAGCCAATTCGGCTTGAAGAGAAAGGGAGAGAAGGCTAGGGTTTGGCGGCTAGAATTTCTTTGTCTCTTTTCTTTTGCTTCTCTTACCCCAATTCCAACTTTGAGATGTATTTATACCTCTTATAGGTCAGATTAGGGTTATGTTATAATGGTTTTACCTTCTAATTAAGCTTGGACCAATTGGATGGGCTTAAGTGACACTCACAAGCCTAATTATCCAATTCTGTGCATAAAACCTATATAAATTGGGCATGCGCATTTGAATAGGCTTCAAACTTTATGTACAACCTTATAACATATTAATGAAGCCCCATATTAATTATTAACTACATTCAATGCCAAATGGGCTCCAAAAAAAATTCTCTATCTTATAAAAGCCTTTTACATATATTAAGCCTTGTGGGCCTTTTTTGTGCAATAAACTTTTTCTCCTTTTATCAAATGCTTAATTTTCTCTTACCAACTTATCAAATAAGTTTCCATGACATCCCATGTCATGTTTATAAATTGTTTTTACCTTAGACCTTAATTCTTATATGTGTATGACCCTTTGGATTTCCTGTGCATGTTGGTAGTACAATATGTAACTAAAAGTTTCATTCGAACTAGGACTCTAAAAGTTCTAATCAAAGTCATACTCTAAGATTTCTAATCAAACTAGAACTTTAAGAGTTCTAATTAAATTAGGACTTTTCAAGAATCCTAGTCCAACTATAATTCTAAGAGTCCTAATCGAACTATGACTATGAGAGTCCTAGTTGAACTGTGACTCTAAGAATCCTAGTCAAACTGTGTTTGTCATTGTCATCTTAAATATGTATTAGCCCTATAAAAAATAGCAATACAAATAGCACAATAAATAAGAATACAAATACATAATGGCGATAAGTAATAGAAAAAGAAAGAGCAGACAAATCAATCTTATTTGCAAGGTTAGTAGGCAATATAATGCTTTTGAGATTCAAAAGCATTACTTTTGAAATTGAAATGCTCCATTGCCTTTTGTTTACCACCTCTCATCTTTTAAGAAACAGAGTACAGTGCGCAGGGCATTCACATCTGAATATTAAAAAAAAAAAGCAATTTGACTGTCTGCCTTACAATAGCAAATAAAAGATAGTAATATGTCTCACTTACACTGCCATATATGTACCTAACTTTGAAAAAACCAAATATGTCACTAAACTCAAATATTTTGCCATGCTCAATAGGCATGTTCCACATAAAACCTTTCCATCATTTTGGTTTCAATTGTAATGCTCTCTATGTACATGAAAGATTATTCAAAATTGAGCCTGAAAATTTATTTCATTCTTCTCAATTTTCCTTAAGTTTTGTAATTTAAACCATTGGTTATGTTGTGTGGTTATCTAAATGATCAATAACTTTCTATAGGAAAATGCATTCTGGTAGTTCCTAAGGCAATAAGACAACAAAATTCTTAGTGGCGAAAAAAATGATCGATAACTTTCTATAGAAAAATGAAATATTCTCTATTGAACTGAAAAACACTTTACAAGATCACATATGCATACATCAAACAAGGAACTTCTGTAGGTAACTGCACAAATACTAGTGTAGATACTACAATAAAAAATAATTCCTAAACTTTAGGAAAATAAATTCTAAAAGAAAATAATGACAAGATTCTGATGTGTTGCATCAAATGAAGGATGATCATGCTATCAAGCCAATGAGGGAAGTCACTGATTGATACTGTGATACACGTTGTGGTAACCTTCAACAATTCCACAGATGAGCCACAACCATGACAAACTTCACAAAAGGCTGCAGCAATCACAGTCCAACTTGACACTTCCAGCACTTTAATTCTAAGTATATAAAAGCTTGAAAATATGCTACCGATTAGTTGGCTGTATTGGAGATATGTTAAAACTGGAATTACATATTATCTAATTAAAATTGTATATCACACAGACAATTGTTTGCCAGAAATTCCTAGATTACCAACTAAACTTCTTGAGGCAAGTCATGTTGCCTTAGTAGGACATGATAAGAAAAAAGATAATACAAGCCCTGTCTCTAATTACAATAGTCGTAGAACATAACATGGTTTTCCAGTAGATTGACAACTTTCTCCTATAATCCTGTCTATCCATAAGGTGAAACCATTCAACTCTTTAAGTGGAGTTAAGTCTAATTGATTGCTTATATTGTCTATTTTACCAAATCACAAATATACATTCCCTGAAAATTGAAAGATCCTAGAAAAACCCAACATAAACACTAAATTCAGGACTTAACTTCAAAATTTTTGGTTCTGAGAGAGTACAATTTCCATCTAATTAGCACAAACTTTAACAACATACAATTAGAAAATAGTGAAAATATATACAATCTCCAACTTGAATTGAGACTATAAATTGCAAAGGCCAGCAAAATTAATAACACTCAACTAGAATCTTGCCGCACACTGTTTAAATGAAAAATTGGAATGACAAAAGAGTAGCATTCAGTAGTCCTGCCACAACAACTGCATCACATACCTATCTCCAAGTATACAAGAATTAAAATAGAAACAGAGAAGTAATCAAGCACATAGGAAAACTAACACTTCATATTGGTATTTCATGTCAGATGTCTGCAGATATGAATTTATACTTATACTCCGTCAAAATACATTTTAGTTTTTATTAACTGATTATCAAATAAAAATCTTGTGAAATGAAAAAGAGAACAGTTCATGCTTGTAACTATTAGCTTTAAGCCTTCTGACCTCTTCTCTGCTATAAAAATGTGTATAAGAATACTATTATATATATATATATATATATATATAATCCAAAGTTAAATCACTATTATGAATGGTAAATTTTATAATAAGGATTTGCTTACTTGATGAAGTGGTTGTAAGCTGATGGTGCTCTTTGCCTTTTCTCTGGGGCTGTATAGAGAGTTTAATTAAATGTATAATATTTTATATATATTGATTCACTTGAATAATTCTCACTTGCAACAGATTCATGATTTTATTCATAAATCGAGTCAGTTCTAATTACTACTCTTGATGCGAACTTCATATATTTTTTTGCAGTTATTTAACAGTATTACAATGCCTTTCCTTACGGTAATTTTAATTTGAATCAATATATAACTTAAGATTATTTTTATTTAAATTTCATTTTACTTTGACTTTAGAAAAATATTATTGTTAAATTTTTAAAAAGAAGTTGAGTCAATTGCTAGAATCATAGAAGATCAATTCAAACAGCAAATTAGTATATAACTTAAGATTATTTTTATTTAAATTTGATTTTATTATTTATATGATTTTTCCTTTTCCTTTTCATATTTCATGCTAAATCAACCATATTCTGCTTAAAACACAACTAAAATGAAAAGAAAATAACCTCAACCAGTATTTAGTCGTCCCACCTCATCCCCACTGGCAGTAATCCGCTTCCTCCTGATAAAAAAGGAAAGTCAAGGTATTGGTAAAAGTGGCATTTAGCTAAGCAAGTTATGAACACGTTATATTGCTAACTTACTCTACTGCATTGCATTCAAGTCTAGGCAAGAATTTTAGTAGTAGGCAAAAAAATCAGAAACTTCATATGGAAAATAGACTCTAGATATTACTGAATCAAAACCATGGAAAACATAAGTGAAAAAACTATCATGGAGAACAAGAAAAGAATAATCAGCACTCTAAAAGCACAGGAAATTACAAAATACAATGGTATTCATTGCTGTGAAAACTGTTTAATATGTTGGGATTTTACAAAATTTCCTAAATTGGAGGAAATTACAAAATACAAAACTATCATGAAGAACAAGAAAAGAATAATCAGCACTCTGAAGCACAGAAAGAGAGTTCAATAATATGCCCATCTACTTGCCTGGATATGGACTTCCAGGGGAATATGCCTCATATCTTCGGTCTTCAATAAAAATAATTATCCAAGTCTAATACTGAGGGATAACTATTAATATTAAAAGTATTATGTTTACTAATCTCTCAAGAGAATTTAAATCAAAATCCATAACCAAAATATTCATTTCTTCACTATCTTAATTCAATCCCACTACCAAATAACTTAATTCCCCAAACATTAACTCAAAATTGACAAAGCATTAATTTCAAAGAAGAGGGAAGAAAATGAACTGAACTATCAGTTTTATTAATATGACAAAAAAAACTAGTTCAAGTTTAAAGCCAAGTCATATTACTCGAATGTTTTCTAAAAAATGGTAATAAATAAAAGGAATTTAACCCAGCAAACTTTAATAATTGGATTTAACCTAGCAAAATTCATTATATAATAAATAAAAGGAATTTAAGTCACTTAAATCTTCCCAACTAAAACTAAAAAAAGCTAAAAAAATTTTGAAAAATCCCCCAATTCTACCCTACCTTAAGCCAGATATTTTGGCAAGCACTGATAAATAAGGCCACAAGTCTAACTCAAGTAAGAAAACTTGTGCAATAAGCAATTGGAGATGATCCATGGCCAAACACACATTTAACATCTACAAATAACAGAAAAAGCAACGAACAAATCTAAGCATGAAGAAGTTACCCAACATATTAAACAGTTTTCACAACAGTGAATACCATTGTTTTTTAAGTATAATCATCTGTTATTCGAAGTTCAGTGGCCCAACTAATCTAAATTTGCACGGCAATAAATACCGTTAGTTTTTTATCATGTCCCTATTTCAATTTTTCTCTATTATGAATAGTAGAATGGCAAAATTGTTATACTATGAAAACAACAGTGACAAATTACTTTACCCATCCTATTACCATGTTAATAAAAATGACTCTAGATATTACACAGATTCATAATACTTTAATAGAGTTAAATGAAGCAAAAATCTCAATATTTCCTTGCCTCATTTATTCATACTTAGATATTATGCAAATCATGAAGCACACATACAATTTATTCTGCCTAATAGAGGGAATTCAAGAATGTGAATCAACAAACCTATATATCTATTGGAAAAGTGGCACTGAAAAACTTGGTCTGCCTTTTGGCAGGCGGAGGCATGTCCATTTGGTGGAGAATTTTTTGGATTTAAGGTCCAAATCCCATATCCAGCATCCGATCAGCCTTGTCTAAGGCCAAGTACTTAACCATTCTAAGAGAAACTCTTGATCTCTCAATCAAATCAACTAAGCGACCAAGAGTTGCTACTAAGGGATCAACACCCTTCTCCAAATTGCGAAACTGCATAATAGTAAACTTGGAACATAAGCAATAACTGAAAACAACATCTCACTTTTAAGATAGAACAACTAGAATCATTTGAAAGAAAAATTATATATGTTGCCAGAGCACAGAAAGCGACATTAACAAGTAATATATCAAGATTTTTTAGGAATTGAAACATGACAAAGTGAATAGAAACTCCATTTGAACCCTTTAAAATAAAATGAAGGAATAAAGACAAAGTAAACTAATATATCAGTAAGAAGCGAAAGCACACAAAAATTATCTAACTTTAAACCACAACACCAATTATTCATGACAATAAAAAAGGCACTAAAACTTGTCAAACCTATTGCAAAATGGGCGCCCCTCCATACGCAACCACGATCTTGATACTGGTGTTATAAGCAAAGTTTTGTGCCTCGTCGTGAATCTAATCATAACAAAAAAATGATGGATGCAGCCAAAAAAAGTAACCCCATAAGCAAGAACAAAAAGTAGGAAAATTCAACCAACCCAAATGCACAAAACATATTCAGTAGGGCAAGCCACCCTCTTTCTACCCTGACCCGACCCGACTTGCTTGAAATGGTTCCTCAGAATCCCAAAAATAATGGGGCAACAGAAGGTAGCAGTTTTACCCGACTCAATCTGTGCACAAGCCATCAAGTCTCTACCAGCAACCGCAATGGGTATGGCGTATTTCTGAACCGGAGTTGGTTTCACATACTTACACCTCTTGACATTCTCGTTCAAACCCTCTCCCAAATCGATTTCACTGAAGCTATTCACTGGTGCAGGTATGTTCGAGCCAGTGATTTCTACTGATATAGCCATCAGCAGATGCAACAACCCCTATATATTGCTTGACCTCTATTATAATACCTAATTTAGAAACCGAAAATAAAAAATACCAAAAAAATAAACAAGGCTAAGCTAAACTAACCGAGAGCCAACATTGTATCTCTAGCTGTTCCAAGTGGTCTAGCATCAGGGCGAATGGACTCTGAAAAATGACGTTCATAATAACAAAGAGGGAAAAGAAACCCTGAACAAGAAACCTAAACTAACCCTTGAGAAGAAGCAGACGAAGAAGAGAGGTCTTCCTCGACTTGTCCACCGGTGACTATCGATAACGATGACTTGCAGTAGGAATAAGAATCGAGAGAGAGACAAGAAATGAGGGATGACGGTTTCTCCTTATAAAAGAAAAGAAGAATAAGGCAAAAGAGGGATAAGTAGGATTTTCTAAGAGACAAAATATCTCTACATTCATTTGTACCACATACAACAGATGTAGGATAATTTCATAAATAAATTTATATAGAATTTTTTATTTAAATTTATAGATATAATATATATATACATATTGAATATATATTAAACATAAAAAATCATTTTATAATTAATGTCTATATAATATTATTAAAATTAAAAAAAAAAAAAGCAAAATGAGAAGAGAAAAAAATATTATAGTTAATATCTAGTCAATATTATTAAATATTTTAAAAGTGATCACATGCTCTAAGTTCATGTGATTTTTTATCTTATTTAATTACTTAATTGTAATTTTAATTTTCAAATTTTTTAAAATAATTTTTAATCTTAATTAGTAACAATAAATATGTATTTGTATTTTTCATTTATATTATAATACTTGGAATAATAAAATTATAAATTTTTAAAAAATTTAATTGAAAATAAGCAAATAATATTATATAGGGCAAATTTCTGAAATTACTAAAATATCCCTACCAAATTTCATCATTTTATCCTTGTATTCATGGATAATTTTGTAAATATATATAACTAAAATTTTTAATAATTTAAAATTTGTTCAAAATTTTAACAAAATAAAAATAAATTATAAATTTTTTCATAATCACTACAAAATAACTGTCAATTAGCTACTAAAATTAGCGACGGCCAGATTTTCATTGCAAATTTAGCGACGGATTCGCGACTGTTTTACAATTCCGTCGTGGGAAGGTTATTTTTCATTTTTTTACGACGAATTTTTAAAACAATCGCTAATTATTGGCGGGAAAATTATGCGCCGAGTTTTTTGACGGAATTTGCGACGAAATTACCGTCGCTAATTTTTTTAATTTTTATTTTGAAAATTAGTACTAGAAAATTTAGCGACGAATATTTTAGTCGCTAATTTTGGAGGAAAAAATCACCGCTTGTTGCGACGATTTAGCGACGCAAATAGTTGTCGCTAATTGTATTAGATGTCAGTTAAAAATATTAGCGACGAAACTATGTGGTCGCTAATCCGTCGCAAATAAAATAAAAAATAGTTTACTATTTCATGTATTTTTGATATAGATCATATGAAATTTATATTTTATTTTGAAACAAAAATTTGTAAATTATAATATAATTTGGTAATAATTTTTTATCAATTATTTCAAAATGTATATTATTTATTTAGTAAATTTATAGTTTTGATAATAATAAACTACTTTTTATAATTATTATATTATAACATTATGAAAATTAATAAAAGTCAATATTTATAAAATAGTAATATAAAATTTATTATCTCATTTAAAATAATAATAAAAAAATTTGTAATTAATTTTTATTTTATAAAATTTAAATAAAATATTAAATTATTAGGAATTCTATTGATTTTTTTATCAATTATCCCCAAATATAAACTTATTTATTTAAAAAAAATTACATTTTAATAATAATAATAATAAAGTAATTGTTATAAGTATTATATAGTCATATTATGAAAAATAATAAATATAAATATTTATATAATAATAATATAAAGTTTATTATTTCATTTAAAATGATTATGAAAAATTAATAATTTATTTTTTTATTTTGTTAAAATTTTGAGCAAATTTTAAATTATTAAAAAATTTAAAATATATATTTATAAAATTATCCTTGAATACAAGGATGAAATGATGAAATTTGGTAGGGGCATTTTAGTAATTTCAAAAATTTACCCTACATATAAAAATAATTTTTTCTATTCCCTCACATCTCTCCACCATTTCAATTTAATGTGTATATGATTTTAAGCTTAATTTATTATTTAGTTGAATAAGACAATATAGTTCAATCCAAGACTTAAACTCATACAAGTCAAAATGAATAAATTTTCTAATTTAATTTCTATTATCTTTCTAAATGAATAAATTTTCTAATATATATATATGTATACACACACACGCGCACATACAAATTGAACAATTTTTTATACGAAATAGTGTAAGTAAAGATTCAACAGTTAAGTATTTGCCGTTAAATCGGCCTGATTTTTGGTGAATACGTTCGAAACTCCTTGTTGTTAATTTTGAACGGTAAATATTAGTTTTTAAAGTCTGTAAGTTTAATTTTTGTTGCAAAAAAGAGGCTGTTTTTTGGATAACTTAATGACCAGTTTTGTATACGAAAATGATCGAAAAACCATTTGCCATTAGATTGGCCTGATTTTTGATGAGTACATTCGAAACTCCTTGTTGCTAATTTTGGACGGTGAAGATTAGTTTTTAAGATATGTAAGTTCAGTTTTTGTTGCAAAAAAGAGGTTGTTTCTGGATTTTTTACATAATGACCAATTTTATATGTGAAGACGATCGAAAAATTATTTGCCGTTAAATCGGCCTAATTTTTGTTGAGTATATTCAAAACTCCTTTTTTTTAATTTTGAATGGTGAAGATTAGTTTTTAAGGTCTGTGAGTTCGGTTTTTGTTGCAAAAAAAAGAGGTTATTTCTGAATTTTTTACTTAATGACCAATTTTGTATGTGAAGACTCGAAAAATCATTTGCCGTTAGATTGGTCTAATTTTTGGTAAGTACGTTCGAAACTCCTTGTTATTAAATTTGAACGGTAAAGATTAGTTTTTAAGATCTGTAAGTTTAGTTTTTGTTGCAAAAAAGAGGCTATTTTCTGGATTTTTTACATAATGACCAATTTTGTATGTGAAGACGATCGAAAAATTATTTGCCGTTAGATCGGCCTAATTTTTGTTGAGTACGTTTGAAACTCCTTTTTGTTAATTTTGAATGGTGAAGATTAGTTTTTAAGATCTTTAAGTTCGGTTTTTGTTGCAAAAAAAGAGATTATTTCTGAATTTTTTACTTAATGACCAATTTTATATGTGAAGAAGATCGAAAAATCATTTGCCATTAGATTGGCCTGATTTTTGGTGAGTACGTTTGAAACTCCTTGTTGTTAATTTTTAACGGTGAAGATTAGTTTTTAAGATCTGTAAGTTCAGTTTTTGTTGCAAAAATGAGGTTGTTTTCTGGATTTTTTACATAATGACCAATTTTGTATGTGAAGACGATCGAAAAATTATTTGCCGTTAGATCGGCCTAATTTTTGTTGAGTACGTTTGAAACTCCTTTTTGTTAATTTTGAATGGTGAAGATTAGTTTTTAAGGTCTGTGAGTTTGGTTTTTGTAGCAAAAAAAAGAGGTTATTTCTGAATTTTTTACTTAATGACCAATTTTGTATGTGAAGACGATCGGAAAATCATTTGCCGTTAGATTGGCCAGATTTTTGGTGAGTATTTTCGAAACTCCTTTTTGTTAATTTTGGACGGTGAAGATTAGTTTTTAAGATCTGTAAGTTCAGTTTTTGTTGAAAAAAATAGGCTGTTTTCTGGATTTTTTACATAATGACCAATTTTGTATGTGAAGATGATCGAAAAATTATTTGCCGTTAAATCGGCCTAATTTTTGTTGAGTACGTTCAAAACTCCTTGTTGTTAATTTTAAAATGATAATTTGAATTTGAAGCAAAAATTTAAGAACTAATGACAAAGGATTTAAAACAAATAAATTTATAATAATTATTAAAATAATTATAATAATAATAATAAGATTTAAGTTCCTAGCTCGTGATCCGGCGAACGAGTGTGGACTTTGGAGCTCGTGAATGCCCCTGTGATGTTGCCGGTGAAGACATCTTCAGCTGAACATGTAACGCCCCGACTCTGAGTTTATTGAAAATATTTCTAACTTATGAGTAATATTTGATTTAGGTGAGTAGGAGTATGATTTTATCGAGAGTTTAATTAGGTTAACTAAGCAATTATTTGTGAATTTTTGAATTTAGTGTTGTTAAATTAAAATACATTTTAATTTACAAAACCACAATTAACTTAAGTAAAGTATATAATAATAATAATAATAATAATAATAATAATAATAATAATAATAATAATAATAATAATGATGATGATGATGATGATAAAAAATATAAATTTTTGAATTTAGTGTTGTTAAATTAAAATAAATTTTAATTTACAAAACCATAATTAATTTAAATTAAGTATATAATAATAATAATAATAATAATAATAATAATAATAATAATAATAATAAGAAACCTAAAAGCCTAGAAAAGTGGTGGCCATTTTATTGACAGTGGCATTTTGAGGTAAGAAAATAAAAAATAAATAAATAAAAAGTGAAGTGAAGTCCTATATTTCGGGACAGTGGTGTGAGTGGCCACAAATTGAGAAAGAAAAAACAAGAATTAAAAAAAGGGGAAAACGCAGCTGCTCTGTTTCTTCTCGCTCCATCAAGTGGTTCCTCCTTTTTTCGGTGACTATCAGCGGCGAACGATGAGATGACCACCGCCGGAAGACTCCCAAGGGCAAGACGAATCCTCCGACGCCCTCCATGGCCCCTCACTCATCGGCAGCAGGGAGATCGGTGAGGAGAAGCCGTCGATCTTTTGCTGGATTTCCGACGAAACGGCAGCCTAGGTAGGCGCATGACCACCGAAAACAACATCTTGAGACTCCGATCTTCACGATGATAGTATCGGTGTACACCGGCAGAGCTCAGGTAAGGATCCGGCGAAGCTCCGGTGAATAAAGTATGGCACTATGTTCTCTTTATGTCCCACCCTCTCTCCTCACTATCACTCTCCGTCTCTCTCTCTCTCTCTCACTATTGGAACTTAAAATTTCAGGTGAAGGAATCGGTGGTATATCTTTATTCCTAATCTAGTCGCCGAAATATCACAGAGGTCTGATATTACTTTCTTTTTATTTTTATTTCTTTGTTTGAAGAACGGTGTACAAGGTTGGAGATAACTAACAATGGCAGTGTTAGTGGTGGATCTTAATTTTTAGTTATGTGTTATAGTAGATGAAGGTCTTATCAACAACTGGAGATCCTCTTTCTTTTCCCCTCGTAATCCTGTTAAGATTTCCTCTATCGGTGCTGATGGTGGAGTCCTATATTGTTTGGAAATCACCAAGAACTATGATAACTCCACTATTGACACCATTGATCAGGTACGAGTTTTCTTTCAAATTTGAAAAACAATCACCTAAATGAGGTTCATAAATTTTTTGTGGACCAATAGTGTTAAGAATTGGCATATATTCACTGACACATTTGCTTATATATATTAAGAAATTTAGAACGTATTTAAGTTTTTATATTTAAATTTAAAGGTTGCCAGATTTGTAATAAAGTTAAAAGGCCATGTTGACAAACGATACCAACCATAGAGAATTAAACATAGATTAATCTATCTTTAGCCTAAAATATTTCTTTTTATTCAAATAATAAGCTCAATGATCAAAACTAATTATAAAAGTAGTAACTGTAAGTTGAATTTTGTTAATATTATAATAACAGTTAATAGATTAGTGGTAAATATATAATGAATGAATTAGTGTTAATATTATAATAACAATTAATAGATTAGTGGTAAATATATAATGAATGATGGTGATAAACATAGATTAATCTATCACAATTATTGGCTTTCCACTAATAATTATATTTTTAGATGCTTAAGTTAATCAATTATTTAACTAGCTAATGTTGTTTACAAATCTAATGGACTGCCAATGTTAATGATAATTGAATCAATAAGGTTTAGGTTAATAATTACGTTTTTAAGAAAACATTTAAATAGTACGATGATTTAGATTTAAAGACATAAATTAATTTTGATTTATGATTTAAAAAAGTATTATCTACCGTATTAAAATAATAATAATAATAATTTTTTAATTACCTGTTAAATTTAGCAGGCAAGAAACACAGCCATTACTAATTAGGTTAAAGAAGTAAACGTTGGTGTCCACTTTTTCAAATAAGGACTGAATTCATTACATACCCTACAAAACAAAAGTGTACCTTTCCTTTATATGATTCTATTCATCACCATTATCCCCATCGACTAGATCTTTCAAAAAAATCCAAATTTCACTGCAGGTTGTGCAATTGGCTATGGTTCTGCATTAACTTTAACAGACACATCCAGTAAAATCAAGAAAGGAACCAAAGGTGATGCTTCGATGTTAAAGCCAACTCTCATGGCAGCAGTTCCAGCTATACTAGATCGTGTTCGGGAAGGAGTTCTGAAAAAGGTATAAACTAAATGAACACTATCATGTACTTCTAATCAACTTGATAGGTAGACTGGTTGGTGTATTTTTGTAGGTTGAGGAAGTCGGGTTTTCAAATTAAGCTTTTCTATTTTGATTGTTAACTAATTAACAAGCTCCTCATTTCTCAAATATTTTTAGTGCAAATCAATATTTTGTAATTTTACTATGAAAGTGTTCAAATTAAGAGCTTTGAGTGTTCAAATTAAGCGGTTAAATATGTTCATGTGGAAAATCAGGCTTACATATATTTCTCGTTTTCATCTTGCATTGATATGTAATCAAATCAACCAAAACATTTGTATTCTTAATGTTTGGTAAAAAAAAAAAGGAACATATGATGGTACTAGAGTTATCTTCACTTGAAATGAATGCAGTTGAGATTTTTCATTTGCCCTGTTTATATTTGAATTACATTTATATTCATGTCTTATTTCTTAAATTTTTCCCTGTCATCCTTGTTGCAAGAGGTTATGTGTGGTTATCATCATATCATAATTTTTAAGAGCTTTGAGTTCATATCTTTGTTTTGATGAGTTAACCTGGAAGAAAGTTGTGATCTTGGGATGTTTATGCAGTAAAATGGGAACTGGGAAGAACTTTCTATTTTGATAGCTTGAGGATGGATAAATTAGGTTAGACACTAAGTAATATGTAATACTGACTGGACATACATGAATATTAAACCGTGATATTTACAAATCACTCCTCTTCTAAAGAGACATCCTTATATTGATTAATTCTTACGATTTGCCATCTAAGGGAATAAGTTTACTTCCATGATTAATTTGTTCTTTTCTGTTTATAATGCCTTTTCTTTTGTCAATCACCATGAATATAATAGCACTTAAGGTTGATTTCTGTGCACGATGTTCATCTCCAGGACTCCGATACGTCAAGGTTATGGCTTTACAGAAACATGTGCTGCAGCTGCTTTTTCTGAGGCAGATGACACATCTGTGGGCCGCGTTGGACCTCCTCTTCCTTGTTGCTATATTAAGGTCTGCAGTTCACTATTAAAACTGCAATTTCTAATTATAGATGGATAATCAAACTGTATTACTTATCATTGGATTTAAACTTGTACTGCCTAATGGCCGTAAGTATTTGAACAGATATCAAATGAAAATCAAACTTCTTAATATTTGGGAACCTAATTGGTAAAAACTCCTCGTAGCTTTCTATTGCATTTTTTTAGAATTTCAACTTCGGTTTCCTTTTTTGTTGCTTTTACTGCCATTTTATTTTTCATATTTACACTTTTAGGTTTTTGGAGTTTGTCGAGAAAGTCGGTGAGGTATTGCTAGGCATGCTTCTTTTTGTAAGATAGAAAATTCTTAACTAGGAAATCAGATATCAGGTATGAGCTGCTTAGTTTTCTTATCATCTAACTTGCATTATGTAGCTTCTTTCATTATATTTTTTCTTTTGTAGTTTAGATGTTCAAAATTCTTCCAGGAAATTAATTTTCAAATTGAAGAATCGATAACACATTATGGCCAACAACTTCAGTCTACACTGCTCAGTTTGCTGGGATATGTTGATAGGATAATGACTACAGAAAGAAAGTTGTTGGGATGCTGTCATGCTCCATTTTTGTTAGGAACTAGTTAAGTGCTTGATTTAATTGCACTTTGTTTTATATATTGATTTTTTTATGTTGACTATATTTGTAATGAATTCATTACAAATTATATATATATATATATATATATATATATATATGAAAATATAAGATTATTATTTATATTTGTATCTATTATATATGAATTTTATAGTATAAGATTAATATATATATTGTGTACAAGATGAAAATTTAAAAATAAAAGAAAAAATTAAATTATGAAATAATTTCGCGACGGATTCGCGACAGCAACTGTAGCTACTGACACAAGATAGAATTTAAGAAATAATTAGCGACAAAAATATATAAATTAGCGACGAAACAAAAAAATTAGCGACTGAATTTGAAATCCGTCCCTAATATATTCGCAATTGGCCTATTAGCGACTGTTTGTCGCAGCGTCGCTAATTTTAATTAGCGACGAAAAATGTTATTTAGCGACGAACTAATCTGCAGTTTTTTTTTGTAGTGAATCATTTTAAATGAAATAATAAATTTTATATTATTATTATTATTATATAAATATTTATATTTATTATTTTTCATAATACATCAATCTTCAATAATTATAATAATTACTTTATTATTATTCTTAAAAATGTAATTTTTTTTAAATAAATAAGTTTATATTTGGGGATAATTGATAAAGAAATCAATATAATTCCTAATAATTTAATATTTGATTTAAATTTTATAAAATAAAAATAAATAACAAATTTTTTTATTATTATTTTAAATGAAATAATAAATTTATATTATTATTTTATAAATATTTATTTTTATTAATCTTGAAACCACAAATATATAATAATCGTAACAATTAGTTTATTATTATGATTAAAAGTGTAAATTTTCTCAATAAATAACTTTAGATTTTGGTATAATTGATAAAAAATTATTATCAAGTTATAAAATAATTTATACTTTTCTGTTACAAAATAAAATATTCATTTCATATGTTTTATATTAAAATCACTTGAAACTATTCATAAATCATGAGAGTGAAATTAAAAAAATTATTTTTTAATTTATTTGTGTCGAATTAGCGATTAAATATTTCTGTCGCTAATTGTAATTCTTTAACCGATTACTATTAGCGACACTAAATATTCGTCACTAAACCGTCGCAAAAAAGGTGTTATATTTTCCCTCCAAAGTTAGTGACTAAAATGTGCGTTGCTAAATTTTTTAGAACTAATTTCATGAATAAAAAATTATAAAATTTAGCGACGGACATATTTGTCGCTAATTCCATCACAAAACGTAGCGCGTACACTTTTCACCAATAATTAGTGACAATTTATTCATTTAGTCGCTATTTCATCGCAAAAAAATAGAAAATATACTCCCCACGATGAAATTGTAAAACAATCGCGAATCCGTCACAAAATTTGCGACGAAAATAATGCCGTCGCAAATTGGCAGTTTTTTATAGTGACACTTGCTACTTGAGATACCTTGGTGATCTCAAATCCAAGGATACTTGCACAACTGATATGATAAGATAATTCGCTCATATAGTATAAGTATTCATGCGAAGTTTCTCATGATAAGTCTCCAATGAACTTGTTCTTCTAATAAGCATCCATATGTTAACTTTGATTATCTCAATAATCACAGATAATGAGAACTGCTACTTGAACTATTCAAGAAGTATAACATATGCTAGTCTATCCATATTAATAATGTCCTTTCTTGTTAATACTATGTCTAGGAATAATTTAGGTATTAACATATTTGCATACAGTAGATATCTCATGTCATGAACTCTTCATGATTATCTTTGTAGTGTGTCTATATACCAAGGACTACATTTAATAGTTTAAGTCATATGTATGCAAATGGTATTACATAAAAGCACTAAAGAATGTTTGAATACCTTACTATTATTCAAATAGAATGTTTTATACATGGATAAAAATCCTATTACATATAGGCTCTAGGGCATCAAAGTCAATTCCTTCTCTTTGATGATATCCTTTAGCCACAAGATGAGTTTTATAGGTAACCATATTGCCTCCCATGTTGATCTTCTTCTTAAAAACCATTTGCACCCTATGGGTTTTATCCTTTTAGCTTGATCAACCAAAGTCCATACTTTATTATCATACATAGAGTCTATTTTGGACTTCATGGCCTTAAGCCATAAATAAGATTCAAAACCATTCAAAAGGCTTCAGTTTAATACTTTTGCCAAGTTATTTCTTTATTTCATTTTTAAATTCTTCGAACTTTTCAAAGGCTTTAGATTTAAACCTCATTAGATAAATATAAGCATATCTTGAATAGTCATCTATAAAAGTTATAAAGTATAGATAACCTCCTTTAACATGCGTGGACATTGGACCATATATATCTGAATGTATAAGTTCCAATGTTTCACAAGCACGTACACCCTTAACATAAAAGGGTACTTTAATCATTTTATCCAATAAATAAGATTCACATTTTTCAAATGACTCATAGTCAAAAGAACCTTTTTCAAATGACTCATGGTCAAAAGAACCTAAGTCACCATATTTGTATAATATAGTCGTGCAATTTTCATTTATGTGACCTAAATGACAATGCCATAAAAAATAAGTTTTTAAGTTATCTTTCTCAGCTCTCTTAGCATTTATTTTATGTATTTCTTTTCCAAGATCAATAATAAATATTCCATTATTAATAAAACCTGAACAATAGAATAAATTATTCTTAAAAATAGTAAAACCTTTATTCTTATATAAAGAAATATCAAAACCATGTTCCAAAAGACATGAAATAGAAATAATGTTTCCAGCTAATGCTGGAACATAATAACAATTATCTATCTCCATTATTAGCCCACTCAGCAAAGATAATTGATAGATCCCAACTGTTTATGCAACAACCTTTTGACCAATTATTGATCGTTGATCCGTCTCTCCTTTGCCAACTACTGTACTACTCCTTAGGCCTTGCAAATCATTACATAAGTGAGATCTACATCCAGTATCCAATACCCAAGATTGCCTATAAGTAATAGAATAGGTATTTATTTTTATAACATAAATACCTGGATTAAAGCTTTGGCTTGCTTCTTCTCCTTAAAAGACTCTAGGTAAACCTTACAATTCCACTTCCAATAACCCACCCTGCCACAATGGAAGCATGGCCCTTTGGAGTGCTCATCCTTTTTGGTAGCCACTTTCTTAGATATTCCACCCAGCATTACATATGCTACTGCCCCACCATCATCCATATACTTTTGATAAATGCCTTTAATCTCATTATTGGCATCATTAAATGGAAGCAATGGTGGATTTTTATCCAATACATAGTTGATCTTTTTGGCTCTAAAAATAATTCTTGGCCTGTCGTGCAGTCATCCACTCTCGAGTGGGTAAAGACGGTGTAGCCTGTGCCTCATATCATGGCATCCTGCAAAAAATGAATGTTAGTTTTCAGAATTGACTTACGTCGTAAGTAATATGACAAATTTAACTCTTAAGGATTTTGGCAGCATGTCGACTTAGATCGGCACTAGCCAATTTGTACCAAAATGCATGTTAAGTGCCACAAAAGTACATTATAAAGTCCTAAACGCATCAATGGATGTTCTAGCAAGCATTCACAATAATAAAAGTATTAAAACTAAGGCTATTTGCTAGAATTCTAACAAAATTTCAGCAGTATTTCAACTAGAAATGTGCTTGCCCTTTGTATGAAAAAAACATTTAACAGCAACAACACAGGCCTCAAGCGACCACCATGCAGTTTGTTTAGGAAAATCTACCAAAACTTTTAACGATGCATGAAATTAAATTAAGACTAATACACCTAAACTCATTGGTCTCATTAACTAAATTAAAGCCTAACTAAATAATGAATGTGAGGCAACTAAATTATATATATAAAAAGTAGTATAAACTAATTAACTATACACACATACAAAAAATTGTGAACATAGGATTTCATAGCTAGAACTAACAAACTAATCAACCATATTAACACATTAAACTACAAAAATGATCAAGAAATAATCCAAATAAAGCAAAGAAATAGTCTAGGCAACACTTGGAATGAAGAAATCGAATACACTAAAAGCACAATGAAAGGTAAAATAAATGGTACCCTTAGATGAATGTCGACTTGAGGAGAAATTACACGCAAACGGCATACGAAATAAACAAGAAATGAGAGAGAAAGAATGAAAAAACAGAGACCAAAAAAACTCAAAAATTGCTATCAATGGTGGTTATGAAGAGGAAGAGAGGAATTCAAATTTCTAGTGACAGAAGGGCTAGGCGTCTGTCATGAGCAATAGACGAATGTCACTTACATCCCATCTGTCACCATTTTTTCCTAATTTTTTTATTTTTTAATCTCTTTTTGATTTTTTTTAATTTCCTTCTTATTTTACATTAATTTTTTTTACATATAATGCTCATTATACACAAATTATTCATTATTATGATTTTTATTCATTTATTTATATATATATACATATGTATTTTTTTTCAAACAAAAGATACCCCCTAAATTGGATACTCCTTAAATTTTAAAGTTTTTAAAAGACTTCATTGTGTTAGTGCTTGTTTCGAATTTCCTACAAAATTAAAACAAAAAACATGCCAAATGTATGTGTAATGCATGAGGTATGCAAAAAGATTCGTCAAGGCAGTCCAGGGATGATAGATGGCCAGGCCATGGGTCGCTCCTTGAGGGACAACCGTCTGTCATGCATTTTATATAAATAGCTTGACTTTCTCCTTTGTTTTTATGCCTTTTGACCTTTCCTGTTCTAGGTAGGCTCTCCTTCAGGCATTTTCCTTCCCCCTTCTTTTCTTTTTGTCTTTCAATTTGCAATCATCATTTTATTTTATTTCTTTTTTCATTTCTTCCCCTTTTATTTATTTATTTATTTATTATTATTATTATTATTATTATTATTATTATTATTATTATTATTATTATTATTATTATTATTATTATTATTATTATTACTACTACTACTACTACTACTACTACTACTTTCGGCCTCCAGACCATTCGAATATCTTTACCATGTCAACCCTAGCCATGACCAAATTGAATAGGTTATTAGATAACCCAGAGATTTGGGAAGACCCGATTTTGGCTTCGTACTCCAATTTGAGGTTCTTAGGGAGAGTGAAACTAGATAGGGCCCTGATCTTTTCTGTTGCTTAGTACTGGGACCTAAGGTTCCATATTTTTAGGTTTATTGACTAAGAGTTATACCTTTATGTTCGAGGAGTTTGTTGAGATTGTCGGTATGATATTTGCTCCTAGCACTCTACCCTGTTTGCCTTATATTATTTTTTACTATCCTAGAGAGGTGATATGGGCTTTGTGTGTTCTTCCTTCTAAGGCTAGAGGCCTAGTACCTCAGGGAAAAACCTTTTCATTGGAGTGGCTGATTGATGTCTTGGACGATTTCAATGATGTGCCCATATTCTGGATAGGTGACCTTCCTGTTTTGCTTTGCCCAGTGCCTGTTGACGTGCTCGAATGGCTTGACTATTTTGTCAATAGCCTCAAACTCAAGTTTAGTAATATTTAACATAATGCACGTTGGAAAGAAATAAAAAAAATATTTTACTACGAACCATGGAGCGAACTCATATTGATAACGTATTCTAAAATATGAATACTATATGAAATATTATAAGAACGGATTATATAAGAATAAAGACAATAGAATGAGTTTAGAAATAAATGAAAAGAAAGTAAGTATTCTCTTATTATTTTCTTGTATGTATTTTATGGAAGAAACCTATATTTATAGGCTTATGGATATAGATTATATAAGTAGACATAAATACATGAATTACAAGTAAATACACGAGTTACAAATAATTAATAAGTTGGGAGTTTAAGTTATAAAATACGAGTTTAAACTTGATTTATAACGAGTTCAAACTTGATTTATAAACATTCATAAATTCACTTATTTACAAACAGATTATATATAATTCACAATATATTTTGTTGATAAAACAAAAAAAATTCACAATTAAAATATATCGGTATGTATACAAGTGTTAGAAAACAAATAGAAACAAGTATTGTAATACTAGTTTCATTGTGAGAAAAAAAATATATATATAAAAGATAATTTCATAAACTTTAATTTATCTATAGCTGCTGTAGGATTTGATAAAAAATGACTAGCATTTATGGAGGGTAAAAAAACAGTAAATTGTAATTGAGGTATATTAATTTATTTACAAAAATTATCGTGCAGTGAATTAAATATAGTTAAAATATAAGTACAAGTTTTGAATTTTTTTTTATTTTTTAGGTTGATGGGCGATTTTATACATTAAGCCATATATAATTCATCTATTTATTATTATTATTTTTAAACAAAGTATAATTCACCCATTATTTCCAGCAACAATAGATGTAAACTTGTTTACTAAAAACGCAGCCAAGGTTTGACTATAAATATCAAGATTTCATCATTTCTGTGTCCCCTAAACAGTAAGAGAGAACAATGTCTTTGTTGCTCTCCTTTCCATCAACACTTTCGCCACCCAAAACAAGCTGTTATTCGCATCCTTCCCATTCTCCATTACATAGTCGTTTCAGTCGAAGCCAAAAGCGCCATCCCCGTTTCCTCTCTCTTCTTTCCTCTTCTTCTACATGCACTATTTGCTGTTGCTCCTCCTCTATGCCTATTCAACGACTCTCCATTTGCACTCCCGATCAGGTTGATCAGTTGAATTTCTTTGCTATTACTGGTTCTTGTGAATAGAATCTTATTTGAAGGTGAAATTAATGATGTGAGTCAATTTGAACTTATTTGATTTACTTTAGAAATGGTGATTTTCATTTGCAGGGGAGCTTGTCGTATTCGAGGGCTTTTTGGGTATCAAAATCTGTAATTGCTTGGAATGTTGATGTTGGAAAGGATGGTTCATGCTTTTTATATGCTAGTCACACTGCTTCTTTATCTGTTTCTGATGCTGGCATTCGAGGTTCTGTTTTACTCTGCTGCCTGTCTATTTCATGAGGAACACACATTTATATTGTTCAGTAACCAAACACCTTCCGTGCTTCTGTATGAAACAATAGAAGAGTTATGAAATTTGAATTTGCAATGCTTTCCTCCAATTACACACCACCAACCTATCCATGTTATGCTGATTTTAAAATTTGGTATTGTTGTAAGCAATTCTTTTTGGTTGTTGATGAGATTTACTTGCTAACAGGCCATGACGTGAAAACTAAGCTTGAGACATTTGATGGAGGGCTTCCAGAAAATGTAAGATAATTAAGTCCTTTGTATAGCCATTCAATGTTTTTTTGGCAGCATTAATGATAACTGCTGTTGGCCTTTATGTGTTTTGTCTATTTATTTATTTATTTATTTATTTATTTTTTAATCATTGTTTATCTTACACGTTTTGGCTTCTTAGAGAGTTTCAAGGGATAGCTCATGATTATTCTTTCTTTCTTTTTACTTTGCTTGCTAGGTAGTCACAAAATTTCCTCATATTAGGGATTACAAAGCTTTCAAAGTGCCTCCTGGTCTTGACACTGTATCTCTTCTCAAATGCCAATTAGCAGTTGCTGCATTTAACTGTAAGTGCATCATAGAACTCGGTTCTTAGTTATTATTGCTGAGGCGTCCTTGTCAAGCTATATAAATAACCAGGGGCCAGTAAATAAAGTGATGGGTAGGAGTCTTGGCGTTGCAACCACATCAGTGTGAGTTCAAGCATTGAGAATCATCAATTCCTGCATAAATTCTAAGGAGAAGGAATGTTTGTTAATTTTAACCCCTGGGACCTATTCAGGGGTGCTGTAATTAGTTTATCTTTCGAAATGAACATTTTTATACTTTAGTAACTTGTTATTCTGATAACCAAATGAAATCATAATTACATTTTAGAAAATTGCTTGGAAAACCTAAAATTTAATCAAATCTGCATTCATGGTCAATCATTTTAATTCTGTCTGTCATACACACAATGCCTTATAATAGATTGTTGGCAAACTTGAAATTGCTTATGCAAAAACCGTAAAAGAGTTGGCATGCCATAGATTTTATTCACAAACATTTCACATAAATGTAGTTAAGTGAGAGGAGATGATAACTTGAACAAAATTTATCAGGAGAATAAAGTTGGTCTTGGAGAGCCTAGTGGCTTAACCAGGGGATGCTGTTCTAACCAGTTGCCACTTTGATGACTAAATTAGAGTCTTTGTCAGTAAGCACAGAGAATAGGATGAAAGGGATGTTGCTCTAACCAGCTTGCCACTTTGATGACTGCATTAGAATCTTTGTCAGTAAGCATAGAAAATAGGACAGAGCAATGATCCTCTTATCTTCTACCTTTCTGTATTTATAGATGCTGGGTGTTGTGAACAACTTCCACAATTGGCTGTATATATCATATAAGGGTACCTAAATTGAATCTGCAATGTGATGATGAGGAGGAAACTATAGAGAGAAGACATAGCAAAAAGATGTAGGTTTTTTATTTTCTTTTATTTAAGGCTGAAAGTGCAATTCATCCCTAAAATTTGATAAAAACAGCAATTAACTTTCTAATATTTATTTTGGTGCAATGTTTTTCCTAAAGTTTACAAATTAGAATAATGTCACTGCAAAGCTGACGGCTCTGTTATTTTGACTATTTTTCGTCGGTTGACTGCTGATGTAGCATAAGTGTAATACGTTAACGGGATCAAATTGTTTCAATTTGCAAATTTTTAGAGGGTAAACTGCTATTTTTGGAATATTTTAAGAGTTTTTGTATTTTTAGTTTTGCTACGTGACATTATTTTTGACATAATTTCTGTTGCAGTATAGTGTAAATAACTAGATTTAGACTTTTTAATGTAACTTGCCTTTTGGTGTAACATTTTCTTCCTAGTACATAGCCTTTTTCACCTAGTGTAGATGTACTTTTTACTTTTCATTTTGTGTATATATAGATAATGTAAACTTTAGAGAATTAATGTGAGAAAGCCTTTCCATGGTATCAGAGCCTTAGGCTCTTTTAGGGTTATGGGTTTTCTATTTTTGGGATTTGGGTTTTGAGACCCCGTTATTGTTCTTTTTATGGTCACTTTTACCGTTGACCGTTTTCTCACCGCCGATGTCGGAAGGAGCATACTGGTATTTCTGGCCTCTCCACAAAATTTGGTGTCTATGGAAGCACTTGCAGAGTCCGGCGATCCTCCAATTCATTATCCGGCATTCCTTGGTTGTTTCCGGTCAGATTCCGATGTTAGCTTGAGGAGATTTCTTCTCCTAATGGTAGTTTCTTATGGTGGTTTCTTTGCTAGGGTATTGTTCTGGAGTTTTTTGGTTAAAGTTTAGTTGTCCAGGTTAGGGTACTTTTATGGAGTTTTTGGGTTAGAATTCAGCTATCTTGGTCCTTTATTTTGCATCCTATTTTGTTTATTTTGTTGACTTTTTGGTTTGTGTTTTGGAGCTTTATTCTTGATTAATAGTCATATGACGGATATGGACAAGTCTATTGAAGATAGTAAATCTAGTGTTATTGAAGTTATTTAAGTACCTACTAGAATAACTAAGCAGAAACTGCATGGATTTAATTGTTTAGGATGGAGTAGGAAGATAAGGATTTATTTGCGGAGTGTTGAAAAAGATGATCATTTAATTGAAGAACCCTTTATTGATAAAACTTGGCTTATAGATGATGCTTGTTATTGTTACAAATTACGAATTCTATTGAGGGTGATGTAATGGGTTTAGTAGATCATTGTGAGTATGTTAAGGATTTAATGGATTACTTAGCATTCTTATATTCTTGTAAAGGCAATGTTACTCACATTTATGATGTTTGTAAAGTTTTTTATTGCGCTGAAAAGGATGAGGCCAAGTCACTCACAACTCATTTTATGGAGTTCAACAAAATATGTGCTGAATTAAATGTTCTTTTGCCACATAGTAAGGACACTAAAAGGCTCCAAACTCGGAGAGAACAAATGGTTATCATGAGTTTTCTGGCCATTCTTCCTCTTGAATTTGAGATTGCGAAATTTTAGATTCTCTCAAGTCCTGAGCTCACTTTTCTTCAAGATATATTAGTAAATTGTTACAGATCGAGAAGAATGTTCAAAATGCCCACCAGCTTAGTGTTCTAGTTGTTAAAGGAGGAGAGGGGAATGATTTTGGAAAAAGGAACAATATGGGGGGGGGGGGGAATAATATTGTTTGCTATTACTGCAAGGAATCTGGGCACACAAGGAAGTATTGTAGAAAATTGCAGGATCGCAATCAGAGTGCCCAAACTGCCAACATTGCTACATCAAGTTCATTCGTTGAGAAATCTATCACTATCTCAGTTGATGAATATGCTCGGTTTCAGGAACTTTTGAAAGAATTTACTCTTGTCACATCCATTGTTGATCCAGGTAAAACATGTCTTGTTTCCTCAATTAAATGGATCATTGATTTAGATGCCATGGATCATATGACAGGTAATCTTCATACATTTTCTACCTTTTAGTCTCATACAGTATCTTTTCTTGTAACGATAACTGATGGATCTACCTATAATGTTGAGGGCTCTGGAGTTGTCAAACCCACTTCCTCTATCACTTTGTCTTCAGTATTAAGCTTACCTAATTTTGCCTTCAATTTGATTTCTATAAGCAAACTCATCAAAGATTTAAATTGTTGTATCCATTTTTTCCTAATGAGTCTTTCAAGATCTTATGACAAAACAAATTATTGGTAAAAAACATATATTTGATGGTCTTTACATTTTTGGATTAGTGGCCACCTTGGCCTATTGCTTGTTCAAATGTTACTTCTTCTTTTGAAGCACATTGCTGGTTGGGATATCTTTTTTTTTGCCTACTTTGAAGAAATTATGTCCATAGTTTCATGATGTATCACCATTGGATTGTGAGTCTTGTCATTTTACAAAACATCATTGTAGCTCGTTAGGACCTAGAGTTAATAAATGAGCTGAGTTTGCTTTTAAGCTAGTCTATTCGGATGTTTGGGGTCTCAGTCCTGTTGTGTCCCAACAAGTTTTAACATATTTTATCACTTTTGTGGGTGATTTTTCTAGAATGACTTGGATTTATTTTATAAAAAATAGTTCTGAGGTGTTTTCTCATGTTTCTGCTTCTTGTGCTGAAATTAATACTCAATTCAATACATCTATGTGTATATTGAGAAGCGATAATGCTAAGAAATATGTGTCAGAATCATTTCAAACTTATATGATCCAACATGGTATTCTTTATCAATTATCATGTGTTAATACACCATTGCAAAATGGAGTGGCTAAAATAAATAATAGACATCTACTTGAGACTACACGAGTTTTGTTATTCCAAATGAAAGTTTCTAAGTAGCTATGGGCTGATGCTGTTTCTGCAGCATGTTTTCTAATTAATCGGATGTCATCTTTGGTACTGAATGGTGATAGCCTCTATCAAGTTCTCTTTCCTACAAAGCCACTGTTTCCATTGGAGCCACGGGTATTTGGTAGTACTTGTTATGTTCGTGATATCCGGCCTTAGGTTCCAAAACTGGATCCCAAAGCCTTGAAATGTATATTTTTGAGATATTCTCATCTTTAGAAGGGGTATCGATGCTTTCTAGACCTTAAAAGGTATTTAGTCTCAACAGATGTAGTCTTCTCAGAAAAAATGCCTTTCTTCTCTAAGGAGTCCGCTCCTACTGGTCAGGAAGATGGATGGCTTGTCTACACATCTATCTCAAGTTCTGAGTTGTCCATTAACATTTCTAATGAGAAGTCAGATAATGATGATTCTTCTCGTGTTCAAAATTCTATTCCAGACAAGCCACCAATTGTTTAGGTTTATTCAATAAGATTAGTCCTTAACGATGCATGTCCTACATCAGAGCCTCTTTCATCACTGGATCTACCATCAAGTGATATTGATCTTCCCATCAGTCTCCATAAAGGTAAACATCACTGTAAATTTACTTATTCCATTGCCAATTTTGTTTCATATAAACACTTATCTCCTCCATCTAGTGCTTTCATTGCTTCTCTATATTTTATTTCCATACCTAAAACAATTAAAGAAACTTTATCTCAAATTGGCTGGCGTAATGCAATGGAAGAGGAGATAAAAGCTCTAGATGATAATCATACTTGGGAGTTAGTGGATTTGATGCAAGGTAAAAAGGTTGTTGGATGTCGATGGGTTTTTGCAGTGAAAGTTAACCCTGGTGGTTTTGTGGCGAGACTTAAGGCTAGGTTTGTGGCCAAAGGATATGCACAAACTTATGGAGTAAATTACTCTAACACTTTCTCTCCTGTGGCTAAGTTGATTTCTGTTTGCCTCTTCATATCTATTATTGCTTCTCAATATTGGCCATTGCATCAGTTCGATATCAAGAATGTTTTTATTCATGGTGATCTTCAGGAAGAAGTCTATATGGAGCAACCTTCTGGTTTTGTTGTTTAGGGGGAGTATGGTAAGGCCTGCTATCTGAAGAAATCCTTGTAAGGACTAAAGCAGAGTCCTCATGCTTGGTTTGGAAAGTTCAGCATGGTAGTTAAAGAGTTTGGGCTGAAGAAGAGTTAGTGCGATCATTCGGTTTTCTACAGAGAATCACAGGCTGACGTTATTCTTCTTGTTGTTTATGTTGATATTGTAATTACAGGGAGTGATTCTGAATGTATCTCTACTCATGTCTTTCTTGCATGGTAAATTTCACAGTAAAGATTTGGGACAGTTGAAACAGTTCTTAGAAGTGGAAGTGTCGAGAAGTAAGAAGGAAATTCTTCTATTCCAAAGAAAATATGTTCTTGTTTTACTTGTAGAAACTGAAAAATTAGAAGGTAAGCCATGCAGTACTCTTATGACTCTTAATGTACAACTCACAAAGGATGATGGTGATCTTTTTGATAATCTAGATAGATACCGGATGTTAGTTGAAAAACTGAATTATCTTACAGTAACTCATCCAAATATCGTATTTACAGTTAGCGTTGTTAATCAATTTATGGCTGCTTCCATGGTCAAGCATTAGAAAGTTTTAGAACATATCTTATGCGATTTGAAAGGTGTTTCTGGACTTGGTATGCTATATAATGATCATTGGCATACTTACATCGAGTGCTTTACCGATACTGGTTGTACAGGTTCTAAGATTGATAGAAGGTCAATTATAGGCTATTGTGTTTTTGTTGGAGGAAATTTAGTGTCTTGGAGAAGCAAGAAGCAAATTGTGGTATCCATATTTAGTGCAAAATTGGAATACAGAGTTATGTCGCATTCTGTATGCAAAAATCTTGTGGATTCGTCAGTTGCTTGTTGAAATTGGTATATATTTCTCGTCTGCAGCAAAACTTTGGTATGATAATCAAGCTACGCTTCGTATTGCCTCCAATCCAGTGTATCATGAATGAACCAAGCATATTGAAGTTGATTGTCACTTCATTAATGAAAAGGTTCAAAATAATAGTAACAAGCTGGGCATGATTAATATCTATGCTCCAGTTTAAGGAAAAATGTTACAGTATAGTGTAATTAGCTAGATTTAGACTTTTTAATGTAGCTTACCTTTTAGTGTAGCCTTTTTTCCCTAATACATTGCCTTTTTCACCTAGTTTAGATATATTTTTTACTTTTCATCTTGTGTATATAGAGATAATGTAAACGATAGAAAATTAATGTGAGAAAACCTTGCCCATTTCTTGTTCTCTTTCAATTTCGATGCCACGTCAGCAATTAACTGACGAAAATAGTCAAAATAACGGTTTCACCAGTTTTGGAGTGACATTGTCCCAATTTGTAAATTTTAGGGGGAACATTGTACCAAAACAAACATTTGTAGGTTAATTGCTCTTTTTGTCAAATTTCATGGGATGAATTGCACCTTTTGCCTTTATTTAAAAATCTTTCATGTGTTGAAATAATCTACAAATCATTAATGTATAGTTGAAAAAATTTCAGGGTCTTGCATCTGAATATACCATTTGGATGCTAATGATTCTCTCTCCCTCTCTTTATATATATATATATATATATATATATATATATATATATATATATATATATATATATATATATATATATATATATATTGCTACTTGAGAATCTAGCATATATCTTTAATCTTGGCCATAATTGACTTGCCGTTTGTATATAACTATAAGCATTGGGCTCTATTGCAAATTTTACTCTAAGTCCATGGTTTTAGATTTTTTCCCTTTTTTTTTTTTTTCCATTAAGCCTGTG